>ML675638.1:8537582-8570384 GCA_007922155.1 Mesoclemmys tuberculata
ATGACTAACTCACACTCTGGGAAAAGCAGCCTATTTTAATTTTTAAAATTAAAAAACTAGAGTAAGAAGAAGAAATAGTTTCTAGCTATTGGGAGGTTTTAAACATATTTTCTCACTTTTCTTATATTCTCCTTTTCTCCTGTTAATGTTAAAAATCAAATCCATTGTCTCCACAAAGACAGCTGATGCAGGTGGGCAGAGGAAAGTTTTATTTATGTATTTATTTTAAAGTGTTTACAGACATTGTGGTCTCTTTTGGTGGAGGTGCACGCCCTCGATAGGTCAATTCATCCCGTAGTTTAGGCGTGTGCTTGGATTCCTCACCGACGTTAAACTCTCACATAGCTCTTCTGCGAGAAACACTCTCTGCCATTTCTGCTTGGCTAGGAGAGTCCGTCCCATCTTGGCAGATGATGACCTGGCATTGGTCATTCATGCCTTTGTCAACTCTCAGCTGGACTACAGCAGTGCGATATACTGGAGCACGAAACCTTAGGTGCTTAAAGAATTACAGCTTGTTCAGAACGCTGCAGCCAAGCCCCACAGCACCACGGTCGACCACCAGCACAACCTGCTCACCTTGGACTCCCCACAGCGAATCAGATCAAGTGTAGGGTCTCAGTCCTTAACTTCATGGCTGGGGCCCAAGATATCTAGAAGACCAGCTAAAACTCTGGGATGAAGACCGTGGTCAACAGCTCTACTCTTCTGCACAATGGAACTCTCTACCATAAGGGTAAAAACTCAGGGGCCAGTCAGAGACTGTGAAATAAACTTATCCAGGAACTAAGGATCCTCTCAAATGGCACCGAAGTTCACTTCAAGTGCAAGGTGCTTATCTTTAACTTCCCTTCTCTACTGTACAGCAATGTGTGTGTATATTAAATTTCCAAACCAGGCATTACCCTGCATACAGTTCTTCCCCCAGCAGAGGATGAGAACACACACGACAGCTGTGAGTGACTTTGCTTAATGCACTCCTGAGCGGTGTTCAGATGCTACAGCGATGGGCATGAGGAGACCCTGTCTAGAGGAGGGACCAGAACAGAATGACGACTAGCAAAGCCCAACTTGAGATCCAATTTTCACAGGGTAGCTAGATAAGCACTTTTGGTTCCTTCAAGGTGTCAAGTTGGGTGCCCAAGACTTTATGTATCCAAAATCACCAGCCGATTTTGAAAGTTTTAATCCCAAATCAGAAAAAACATCTTTCCACATCACACGTATCCAAAGCAGGCCCAACATCAGTTACCACAAAGGACGTAAAAGGAAATCAAGTATGAGCTATGCTTTTAAAACAGCTAAAATCACTACTGGAAAAGTGGCCTTTATTCCAAGATGCCATTCAGAATTAATTACCAACATCTATTAGAAAGCCATGGACAACTAAGTACAACACTCACATCACTCTTGCTTTGGTAGAGAGTAATAATTCACACTATGAAATGGGTCGAAGAAAAGTCAGCGGAATTGAATCAGATTAAGCCTTCCATAGACAGACGCTCCAGGAAGTTAAAGCACAAACCTAAGAAGTTACCCCAAGCCAACCAAAGTCATCTTCCCAAATTTTCCACATTTTAGGTGCAACTTGATAGTATTCCTCTTAATGTGTTCATCTAGCCATAATAAGGTAACCAGATGTCCAGATTTTATAGGGTCTGTCCTGATATTTGGGGCTTTGTTTTATATAGTGCTACCACCCCCACCCACGCCTTGATTTTTCACACTTGCTATCTGCTCTACAGTGACACTAAGAATTCTCTGATATTAACGTATGCACAGCATGCAAAATATCAAGGACATTGTTTTAAATAAAAAGTAACATCTTAATAGAATCCTGAGTTAGTCTCTTATAATACCACAGTACACCTTCCCCTGGTCTTCAGAGATCATGATCTAAATAATATAATGAGAATCCTGTGGCACCTTAAAGACTAACAAATTTATTTGGGCATAAGCTTTCATGGGCAGAAACCCACTTTGTCAGAAGCATCTATTTTTTAGATGCATCTGACAAAGTGAGTTTCTGCCCACAAAAGCTTATGCCTATATACATTTGTTAATCTTAAGGTGCCACAGGACTCCTGTTGTTTTGCTAAAAACAGACTATCATGGCTAACCCTCTGGATCTAACTAATATTTCTCCCATGCTCTCTTTCAAGGAGATCAGTTTGCAGCCAGCTTAACTTTAATGTTTTCCAGCTAATTTACTGGTTCCCCTTTCCCGCTGTGCTTCAAGATTAACCTCAGCTTCAACTATAAATTGATGGCACTGTTGCTGTGTAATTGCATTTGCACTAACTGAGGCACTAGGAAATGCCCTTTAACAAGCTGCAGAGACAGCTCAGGGCAAAGGCAAGAACAAGAGCAAGGACATGGATGTGTAAAATAAGCGGAACTGGAAAACGTAGCTCTGTCTGCAGACAAGAGACAGAACGTTAAGAGCTTTAAAGACTGCATTCTGGACAGGCTGCATGGTACTAAAAAATTCTTTATTAGTGTGATGGGGGGGGGCTGATGTTTCTCCCACAGGATTTTGTTTCACACCAAGCAATGATAGGGAGGTACAAACAAAATTAGCAAAAAATGGACCTTTGCCCTCCAGTTGGAGGGCAAAGAAATTCTAATTCGCCTGCCATATGGCTATTCAGGAACTCACAGATCCTTCCCCAGAGAAGTTGCCCTCCGCTTATGTTTTATGAAGCGAAAGGCAGCTGTGGATGCTGTGTGTGGATTTCTGTGAAATGAACATGATCTACAAAATACCAGATCCTGAAGAGGAAACTACATACTAAGGAGATATTATTTGAGCAGTTGGGTCTAGTTGGCAGAGTGAGGTTAAATGATATTTTTCAAACACACTGGTGGCCAGGATTCTAATCCTGATCGAGAGCCAAGGGTGAGATCCATGCCAAATTTGTGCTAGCAAAGTCTCAACAATAGGAACTGATACTTTCCTCTGAAATAGATCAGGTTCCAGCAGAGATGCCTTGTAGTCAGTTTCCTCTGACATACAGAGCTATCCCCTCCAGGACAGAGGTGAGACCCATATGGCGAGAACCAAAGCTTATTCCCCTGCTGTCTGCGCTCCATCAGCTCTGTGGACGGAGAAGATTTGACTCTGGTACTGTCAGTTCTACACATGTTACCATGACAACCACTACGTTCTTTTAAAAAGGAAAAGGCCAAATAAGAAGCAAGTTCAGAGGGGCACAAAACTTGAGATATCGAGATTGTTAACATCATCTCAAGTGTCACAAAGACCAAGCCCAACGCCACACGCACAGTGTAGTAAGAAGTGAGAGCTTGAGGCCTGCAACCGAGGAGAGCAGGCTAAGACATAAGGCTTAAGTGGAAAAACCCAAGTTAACAGGAGTCAGGCTGTCAACTTACGACCTGACTGAAACTGGCAGGGAGAAAATGCTGCTATTGCAAACACACATATTTCCAAAACATTACTCAAAATACACGGCAGGTGCAGAAGGTACCAGGACATCCTAACACCAAAGTGATAACAAGGGCAACGTGACCCCCCCGACATGACACTGTGATAGACAGAAATGTCTGATAAGGTGACGAATAGAGTCGTTTTGCCCGAACCATCCAATTAACGGTAAAGGATGGTATTAGGCTACGTCAGGAGGGTGGCAACTACCTATGCTGAAGGGGGCAGAACGAAATTGTCTAAAACAGTGTCAGAGGGAAGGACTTTGTCCGGCCTAGGGGATAACGGAAAATCCTGCCGTTAAGTTGTGCCGAGTCCATTCTTACCGAGCACTCATATTCGAAGCAGACCCAAAGATACACTATAAGTCGCTTCTCATTGTGCTTCAACTGCAGTAAACCTGGCCCAGGTGCCTTCGTTGCTCAGCTAATCCTTGGTCGTGTCGATCATGAGTGCTGTCTTGGCTATCTGCAGAGCTAAGACAACACCTACACAAGGCACACACGCACGCAGCTTGCACTGACAAGCACTAACAACCGACAACACACAGCTGAATCGGAAAGTCAGTATGTAACTCCGTATGTGAAACATACTGTCCCAGCCACTCTGTGGCACGCGGCAGTTTGAGTAAGAACGACCAGCTGTCTCCTTAAAGAAAGGTCAGCCAAGGTGCAAAGGTATCGTCTGTAGGCGTTAACCTCTCCCTCACCCTAACTCAGAACTAGATCCAGATACTGCTGGTGTCATGTTAGTGAGGGACAGGATGAACATTTCCAACTCCAAGTACAACTGTGTGTTTGTAGGAGGTTAAGCCTTAGTAACAAACTCTGTACTGAAATTTGGTACCCAGTGTCTCTGGTTGGGGACAAGCTTCCCTAACCCCATTACACCCCAATTCAATTAACACCTTTACAAAATGTTCAGTGCATTACAGTAAATGCTGTATTAAGACTGCAAACCTGTTACACACACACAAACTTCCTGCAAAACTCTCAATGTTGGCTTAGATTTTCCATGCTCCATCTCTCCTGGAGGTAATTTGGTGGAGGCGGTCAGGGAGGTGGCTTAAGGTTAAACTAAGTAAAATTCCTCCACTCATTTATGTTACGCACAATTTATAAAAAAAACTTTCCCATTTCCAAAATATCTAGTTGCACGTAAGCCTAAAGCTGAAATAGCTGAAGTGAGAGATGCAGCATGAGCAAGAACACAGCCTCCCGTTTCTTTAGAGCCTTCACTTGGTCTGGAAAATAAAAGATTTTTATTTTTAAAAAGATAAAAGAACAATTACACACTGAGAATGCCAAGTAAAAACCAGGCATGCAAATTCAAATCAGAAATGATGCACAGACTGGGAAAGCATATACATGTTCAACAACTTACAAGCTTATTAGCAAAGGCTCATAGAAGATAGCAAATTCCACATGCTCCATAGCCCTGCACTTTTCCTTTCTGGCTTTTGTAAGATCTAGCAAATCACACACAAAGAAATCTTACTGCAACAGTTGAATGCCTGTGCATTTCTTTAACAAACCCTAAGGGCCAGGAAGGAAAGCGTCCCGCCAGTCAGGGCTGGAATGGGATCCTAAATTCAGCCCCTCGTTCCTCCGACTACTAAGGAGAGAGTGCTGCAGATAGCGTGCTTGGTGTCTTTGTGGAGAAGCCTCATCACTTCTCAGCAATGGTTTAAATCCAACCTCGAGACCAGGATTCGTTCCATGGGTAGCTACGCCCTGCCCTTCACAGAAGTGAGGCCAAAACTCTACGAACCTTTGGCACCGCAGCGCCTGCTACCTTCCTGCCCTCCCTCCCCTCCAATACATTAAGTGGTATCCAGAGGACAAGACCCCGTACACCAAACCCCATTTGTAAATATACATTGAGAGCCGTGGTTCCGTTCTGCCAGTTCCCTGAGCATTCTGGTTTGCTATTTTTACTACAATTAGTAGAGATCTATGCAGTTGTATACGGGAGTCAATTAAAGCTGTGACAAATTACAGAGGGAGAAGAGATTTGAAGTTACAGTCAACTTTCTCCAGGCTCCTCGCAGTACCACACAGCCATCAGGTTAGCACGCAATGCTAGGCATCTTGTGTGCTGCCTATGTCTGACGAGACCAGTTCATCTGCCTGAGCCTTCAATTTGATTTGAAGCTGCCAGCACAAATCTGGTTTGTGACTGACACACCGAGGATGTGTGCACGCATTAGGAATGCAGCAAAACATTAAAGGCTCCCTGCTGAACACTACTACCAAGAAGAAAACAGATTTGAAGATTACATAACATCAGAATCCCCAGAAAAAAGTGTGTACATGCAGCGATGTCACACCCCCTCCCACTCTCCCTTTCCCTCTGCGGCTGACACAGTTTCGTTTATGTGCAGAACCTGCTACACTAAGGCAGAGCTGCTTTTTAAGATAACGAGGAATCGGTTCCCAAACCAAACACCCTGGTGGAAAAACAAAATGCCTCTTTTCCCTTGCGTAGCATCCTCCTTCAAAAGCGCTGGGAGGAGATTTGGCACGGACAGGCCCTATCTAATCATGAGTAGTCAGAAATGGGAGTAACAGATTCACATGCTTCCATAATGGCTGAACTGGATACAAGCTACTACATAAGCCACACCACACAATGCACCTCACAGGCTATGCGAAATCAAATCAAGAACTGGGGGCATATTGAAGAAGGCAATGCTAGGCATGTGTGATCCTGGAGTGTCTCCAGCATAAATCTGGGTTTGGGACAGGCACGTGCCCATTCCCTTACTAGTGACAAAGGCAGGGATTAGGCAGACTGGTTCAGATTAAAAGCACAGTTTTGCTCAGCTCAAATTCTTGTCCCATCCCAAACAGAGCCACACCCATCCAATTTCAGTGTCCTCTGAGATTTTCCCATGATGTCACAGGCTGACATTACCAGTAAGCCAGCGTATCTAGGAGATGGACGTTTGAACCACCTCAGCTAGCAGTTCAAAATGTGTTTGGCTCATTGATGAATGTGGTTATACTCTGACTAATGAGTGAACGACCTTGCGGTGCTGTATGGAGAAGTTCTCAAGTCTTCTTGGTAGAACATGCTCAGTTGGCAATAAAGCGTCGTTCCCGGTTCCCACTGCTACCCTTGCAAACTCCCCCTGGGATCTGAGGGTCGAGACGGAGTCTGGCTGGCTCTCATCTCTTAGAAAGATCCTGCAGGCCAAATACTATCTCCTGTAACACCTACAAAACTCATTTCCTTCACATATCCTCACATATGTGGGCAGGCTCACATATTTTGGGTGAAGCAAGGCCTCTAGTTTCATCCCAAGCACGTAACATAAATGGAGTTTCAATACATCTGTCAATAATGGCAGAGTTATCCCCAAACCACTCGCTTCCTCTAGCCCCTGGGTCCTGTCCAGGGCAGGACAGTTTGTTAATGAACAGGCCTAACTATTGAGCAGGGTTTTGAATAATCGGGTAACGGAAACTGTTCGGGAAGGAAGCTAGCCTTAAACACTCAGCTTTCCCTGTCAGCGTTTTAGGCACAAGAGATGTATGTTTTAACAGTCTCAGATCTGCACAACTGCAATTCTTGGGCAGGAATCCCTGACGCTCTGGGCAGGAAAGAGTGCCTAATTTGGGAAAGTCTTTATGCAGAGGCTGGGAGATGCGGAGTCTCATTTAAAGGCAGAGGGGGCCCAGGCTTGTTTATTTTTGTAAGTCATGAAAGAATTTCTACCAATAAGAGGTTTTATACAACCTAAATTTTCTATGGATGTCACTTTAGCCTCACACTTACTATGGCTATCGTTATCTCTACTTGACTTTTGCAAACTACACCCATGCCCACTTGGTTATCAGGGACAGTAAATATTGCACTTGTTTGTCCACACCAGCTCTGTAGATCCAAACGCAAACAAAAACAAAAGAATCATCTGAAATTGCTGTCGTGAGCCTGGGAACACATCTCAACTTGCTTCACACAGCTCAACTGTTACTTCATTAATGAAACAAAGGAACTAAAAGAAACGTTCTGCACAAAGATTTTGATGCAAGACTTTATAGCAACAATTGCACTCTGAAGCAATTGTTTCACTCCCTCCTAAAAGTGAATGAGCTGCCCTGGAAAGTTTACATCCTGGCACATGAAACTAGACGGTTCATGAGACTGAAATGGAACAAAGAGCCTTTCATCTCTGCATCACCTGCTTACATCTGCTCCAAGTCAGCAGTGCCCAACTGACAGCTGTTTGTGGCTGGTCTGAAGTGAATGTGGTGGGTTGCAATCCACCGCCTAACAGGCAAGTGTCCACATTACAAAATGTCACCACACAAGAGGCATCAGTCGGTCCTTTTGTTGGTAGTTGCAGCAGAGGCACTACTGAAATGAATGGATCACAAACAAGATTTCCCCTCGTCCCTAAGGTACGTTCTTGGAGCATTGCAGATCAGAGACGAAGCTCGCCTTGCTGCTGCTCTGTGCATCAAGGGCTTCCGTCTCTAGCACTACCAGTTGGACACCCTTCACCAGAACTTAATTCTCTTTAAAAGTATAAGGAAATTTGCAGAGGCCACAGAAATTGAGGGAAATGATAAACAATGAAGAGGACAGGTCATTTACAGAGCAATCTGGATTGCTTGTTAAACTGGATGCAAGCAAACAATGTGTTTTAATACAGCTAAGTGTAAATGTAGGCATCTAGGAACAAAGAGTATAGGCCATACTTATAGGATCAGGGACGTTTATCCTGGTAAACAGTGACTGTGAAGAAGATCTAGGGATGGTGGTGGATAATTGGCTGAACCTGAGTTTCCAGCCCAACGCTCTGTTTGGCACTGGTATGACCACTGCTGGAATGCTGTGGTCAGTTCTGGTGCAGACAATTCAAGAAGGATGTTGATAAGCTGGAGAGAGTTTGGAGAAGAGCCACGAGACTGCTGAAAGGATTAGAAAGCATACTTTACAGAGAGAGATTCGAGGAGCTCAATCTATTTAGCTTAATAACAAGAATGTTAAGGGGTAACTTGATCACGATTTATAAGTAGCTACATGGGGCAGAAATATTTAATAATGGGCTCCTCAATCTAGCAAAAAACGGTCTAACATGATCCAACGGCTGGAAGCTAAAGCTAGAAAATTCAGACTGGAAAGAAAGTAGAAGTTTTTCACAGTGAAGGCAATTAACCATTGGAACAATTTACCAAGGACCACTGCCAATGTTTAGATCAAAAGGAGATGTTTTTCTAAAAGCTCTGCTCTAGGAATTCCTCGGAGGAAGTTGTATGGCCTGTGTTATAAAGGGGATCACACTGGATGATCACAATGATCCCTTCTGGCCTTGGAATTTATGAATCATGCGATTGCTTTTGCATCAATAGCTACGGTCTACAAAGGCCTTCTCCCTACACTAGTCTTTGTCCTGGCTAACTGTTGATCAGCCAGCGCAAGGGTAAGACTCATCAGTATTTTAAACTATAATTGTATGGAATTATTTTACATAAGAAAACGCCTGTTTTATCACCGCAACTGAGACTGGCTTGAATGAAGCTGCTGGCCACCTATAATACACCTGATGAGGAGACAAAGTCTTCACAGAAGGCACAAAATTATCTCGTGCAACATATGTTCAGGTACATCAACTGCATCCTTCCATATTATTGTTTTCTTTTGTTTGCACGTGATGCATGAATTTGTTTTATGCCATCAGCAGGCTCTTCCCACTCCACAAGTTATTTGGATACATTGTCCATTATTAAAATTTGTTTCTAGTTTATTTGTGAAGCATTCTGACAACTTCGGCCATTGGTGCCTGTGAAAGGGTATCAAATCGGGCCCTCCAGATACCAGTCAAATAAACCTGATAATGCATAAGAACAATGCTATCTTTGGGAGACCATTTTGACATGAACATAAATGTCAAAACCAACATTTGAAAGCTTGGTCACCTGTTCTAAAATCCCAGCAACAAATGCTTCAATTTACTATTTCACTAGCTTTCAACAATGTTCTGCACCACGAGTATAAAAAACATTAGAGAAAAGATTGCCAGAGTTTATTATTTCTACATTTTGAACAAATAGTTCTGGCCCAAAGACTGCAATCTCAGAAGAAATTCATTAATTCACAAAGGATTGGGAGACATTTAATTTACTGGACGTTTTTAAGCAATTAGGTGATCAGACAAAAACCACCACATGTATAAAGTTCATTTGATAAATATTTACACCTCACAGTGTATTATGTGAATAGTATATTTTGCAAAAGGAACAGACTCTTGAGTAACATTTTACTCAACTATATGTTCTTTTCAAATTTTTCAGGGTCCTCTCAATTCTGAGTCTGTTCGTGTTCCAACTATAAAGTGACTATATTAGTAGTTTTAATGTGTTTTTTTTCATTTTTAGAATGGTCTTTCATATTAAAGCAGTCTACCAACTATTACCATGGCGGCCCACAGCATACAATACAGTGTAAGATAAATTCCAATTTCTGTTTCTGTCCATCTTTCACAGATGCTCGTAACTTACCTTAAATTCTTTTTGGCTAGAAATTTAATGCTTTGTCCGAGCCTAAAGAAAAATTTTTGAAAAGCTGGGGCAAAATCCAAATTGCTGAGTTATTCAAATGAAGCTAATTTGTCCTATGTTTTCATGAGAAATGTTGCACTCCAATAGCTTAAACAATTAAAGATAGGAACTTCAAGCTTGGTTTATTTTGTATATCTCGGTAACAGGTAAAATTAAAGTCATATTCGAAGAAAATATGTTCCGTATTTAAAAAGGCATAAACACTTAATATAGGTTACATTACACATGAATTTCTGTTGAGATTGACCTCAAAGCCTTTGCCAAGTAAAGTATTTTTAAAACTATTGCAATGATTTTCTTCCAACTCGGCTTGTTTTGTACTTGCACATCTGACTTAAATTCAACCCAAATGTGAAGACTTTTTAAAATTCTATTTGTATAGTACACAACTTGTTTTATTTGACCATAATTTAAGACCTAAGCACATGGGGGCAGAGTCAAGGTTGAACATTCACAGACTAACTCTGATTTCCTGACTCAAGAACTTGACTTCTCAGCTTTAGACTGTAAGGGGAAGGGACTGTCTTTATTTGTACAGAGTCCAGCACAATGGGGTGCTGCTCGCTGGCTGCGATTCCTAGGTGCTCTACTGTAATATAAATGAATGATACATTAATGTTGGCAGGTTTTCACATAAATTAAATATACGCACATTTATACAGCCTACATGAACATAAAAACATTCCATCTACAGGAATCTTTGCACTGAAATGTTCCTACCTCTGATTCAAACTAGACATTTAATAGCACAGTATTAAACAGAGCTCTGGGGATCCTTGACACAATCAATAACAAATACGTGTAAAAGATAGTATTCTATTCCAAACCAAAAAAGGATCAGATCTAAACAGAGGCTCAAACTGCTTTCTAAAGGGTATGCATACATTATTAATCTAAATAGGAGTTGAATGTTCATCTTGAAGGTGGAGTTCAGCCCTTAAAGTCAGCTTTCTTGCCTTTTGGAGTTCCACTAAGGAAGTATATGCCTTTGGATGTCAGTAGTACATACGGTTTATGCAACAGTGAGGGTCAGAAAGAGAAGACCTATCTTAGGGGTCGAGGGGGATGTCTAGGTATATGCTACTTCTATGGCCCCCACTATCGTTGCATCTGAGCACCTCAGAATTATTACGGTGTTTACCATCACAACACACCTGTCACCTGTGAGGGAGGGATGTGTTGTTACCCTCATCCTACAGGTGGGAACTGGGGCATGAAGAGGCTAAGAGACTTGCCCAGCATTATACAGGAAGTCTGTGGCAGAACAGGGACTACCCCATGTCATCCCACTGTAGTGTATAAAATGTGGGAACAATGCTAAATCTTAAGGCCCACATTTTCAGAAGTGCAGAGCCACTGTCAAATAGGCAGAGTGTCTGAATTTCACACATGCATCGAGATTTGTGCGTATGTGGCACCCTTCCTCAACTTGCACAAGGGAACACAAGAATGTCATGCAAAAGCACACAAACACTTTCAAAAGTCTGGCCTAACTTTTATACCCACTAAATCCAGATCACACAGAAACGGTTTGTAGTTTGCCACCTTATGCCAGTTTGGAGAAGCTCATATGTGTAAAATCACACACCTTTGAATAGGAACCACCATGACAGAGGTGCATGTGCTCTGGGGGACTAGGCAAGGACTAAAAGAAGAAGTCACACCTGTAACCAAATTTCCTGGCTCACTAATGTTTAAATTAGAGTTTTGGTATTACTTTAGTGTATTATCTTGTGCAAGACTTTCCTCTGACGCTAGCACGTCTCTGCTGGGAAATCTGACACATTTATAGGTTGACCATCTGAGAGATGCTCCATCCACCCCAAAAACAAAACGAGGTTTTCCATTGATATGCCACACCAAATAAGTTTTCAGTTGGGAAGAGTGGGAGGAGGGTCAAATTATTAGAATTTATATAACATGTTCTCCAAACTTCACAGGCACAGATTTAGGGACAAAATTTGAAAGCTGCTTTTTAATCTGATCAGCCACAAGGTTTCCCCTTCCCCACCCACCCCCCCCTTTTTTTTTTTGGCCTAAAAGCTGAATGGTTATCTAGTGAAACTAGATTGGATTCTAGTGCAATCCTCCTCCATATGATTCACCTTCAAAGAATCAACGGTACTCCACCGGGAAAGTGTGATGGCCCCCCACAGTTCCTATGTGGAGAGGGAATGTCAGCTGTGCAACTTTCTGATACTCGGAAGAACAAAATTCCAACAGCCCTCTACAATAATTCCCCAGCAAATTGCCCCACACTGCTGCCAATACGTTTAATTTCATGATGGCATGCGAAACATTTTATAGGAAGCTCCAAGAACATTCCAACCAAACCTGTTGCTATGTGTAATGCAAATGCAGAGGGTGGAAAGAGACCCTGAGTGTTTCACAAAGAGTAGCGTTAACTCATTTCCTTCCCGTGCACACCAAACGGCTAGAATCATGAACCTCCCACTGAAGGACCCAAACTGGAACCCGCACTTTGTTTTCGGCATCAATCCCTGCCACTCTCACTTCAGTAGCAGATGTGCCAATACAGCTCTTCCCTGAACTTTACCATCCTCTCTCCCTCCAGAATAGTTTGCTACTTCTGCTGCTTGAGATGACAGGGAGGGAAGGAAAGTGGATTAATCTTTGGTAATAGACCACATTTGGACATGCACATTACCCAGAAAGGGAATACAAATGCATGTGGGTGGTAACTATTTCCAAGCCACTGTGAAGAAAATGGAAAGATGACTTCCCAGGTGCTATACACCCTGCCTTCCATGCTTGGCTATGGATTCAAATAGGATACTTGCCTATTTGATGCTCTTACAAAAACATGGCAGGCTGTTGACTGAAGGCATGACCAAAAATGGTTGTTAGAGCAGAGAACGAGCCACGCATCTCAGCTTCTTCACCACAATAAGATTTCTCAAATCGACAGAAAATGAGAGGAGAGGCCTCAGAAGGATTTCGAGACCACCACCCAGTGCCCAGAAGGACAAACATTTACATACAAAATCAGGCCAAATACAACTCTGGGCAGCATCCCCTAAACAAAGGCACTGTATTCTCAGGACTGCCGCCATCAAATCCCAATATGGTGCAGCTGTGAGAACCCACTGGAGTCACTGGAACATTCAGAAATAAAGACACCAAAAAGAAAAGTTCTCAAATTCCAGGAGAAACTCATACCTCGCAGAGAGTCAACAAAGCAAACTGATGCAAAGAAGTTAGGTTAATTAAGTTGGCAAATCATGTTTTGTTCCTTCATCCCATATTGGTATCTCAATGAAAACTGACTGACAGTTTAATAAAGAATATTTAGAGCTTACTGGACTGAAGGCAAATGAGGGGTACTCTGTACTGGTGAGAAGTCAAACTGAGCCAAAAAACGGGAATGGACAATCTACAGAGGATACAAGCTTTCGAGCATTCCAGTTCTGGATATGTGGTTTCCTTTTCAGTCCTGATGGGAAAGACAATTAAGATCACAGAAGATAGGCAAACTAAGTCTAAACAAAAATATTAGAGAACTAACCAACCATCTGTTTCCAATGGAGAAACTGTTTACCAAACATGGGAGCAAGGAATATTTCTATTTTATATAAACTACAAGAGCAAACAATGCATATCCCCCTCACCCCCATCAATAGCCCCGTAGCACTTTAAAGAGTACAGTACAGTACAAGAGAGCCCCCTCTGATCACAGCACAGTGCAGAACTCTAGTCTTCCATTGTGAAAGGGTACTGGCTATCTTGGATAAATCTCTTGGATCTATCGGCTCAAAGAATTACACCTGTAGTCAGCTTATTCCAAGAGATGCATAATTCTTCGGTCCCTTTTCTTGAGAATAAAAATTAAATTATTTTTCACATCTTCACTTACTGTCTCTTGCTATTACCTAAACTAGAGCAACAAAGACGACAGGCTACAGCTTCGGTTCTCTCTTCCATTTGTTGCTTAGGAAAGGTCAGCCTTCTCTTAGTACAAACATTTAACACTGGGAAACATTTAGAGTCTGAAAGTGCATTGTGTTAACAAGCTCCCCATGGTCTCTGCTCAGCTGGACAGCAATTTCTCAGAAAAGACCAGGCATTCCCAGCAGCTACGCCTTGATAAAGTAAGGCGCTCCCCTGTGTGAGGCTTCACCTTTCCAAATGGCTCTTTATAAAGCAACACAATAGGCCTCTTCAGTTTCTCCTCCTGGCAAGATTCACAACAGATGGAAAGTCGACGACAATGAGGTGGAAACAGGACAGATGCTCCAGCGCAGACTCCCTAAGTTGTCCAAGGACATCACTGCAGCAGGTGGTAAACAAAGGTTCCCAGCTGATGGCCACAGGAACTTAGTCTGCACCTTTAGTAATCTTTCATTTGACAGATCACTTGGTCATTGGGTTCAGCTGCCATTGTTTCTTTTGCTGGAGTATACAGAAGAAGACAGTGCACTAAAACAAAAGAGAGTCAACCAATTTTTAAAGAGCACAAGCATGAATTACCAAATACAAAACTATATTATATATAGCTGAATAAAAAACATGGGCTTGTCATCTTCCTCTCCTTCCAAGATGCACGGAAGTGCTTCTGTCCTTGAAGTCTGATTTTCAGTTACCTCCATTTTTTCTCCAGCTTCCTTTCCTTTTGATTTTTTTTTTCCAAGTGGGCCCATGAAGAGAACCTTTTAAAATGTGTGATTTTAAACACTGGTTCAGAGAAAGGGAAGATCACTGCAGTAGCAACGATGGTCAAAAGAAAGTTGCAGGAAACCCCTTCACTAACCTAAATGGGAATCTTAACAACTACAAAAGAAACGGCTGCTATTTTCTAGTCTTAAACTGCTCTTTGTTCAATTTTATTAGGCTAAAATAAAATAAAATAATGGTTCTCTAGCGACAATCTCTACAGTCCTTTATTTGCAGCTTACGGAGAATGAAATGTTCAAAGAACCAAAAAGTCTGGTGATTGAGGTGTCGGATAGGGATATCTTATGCTCTCTTTTCTTTAAGTGGAAGCAGAGTCCTCTGATAAAGATACTTGAGTAAAAAAGTCATGTTATTTTGGGCTTGTGTGAAGAGGTTGAGACACTCAGCAGAATTACAGTCCAAGGTTAGCTTAAATAGCATTATGTGGTTTTGCCAATTTTAAATTCATGCAACAGCATGGCAACTGGACAATTCTGAACCCTTCTGTTAGCATTAACATTAACTTCCCCAAGCTATAAACTCTCCCTGGACATGCCACATGTTACCACAATCCGGCTACTTTTCTACTTTCCAGAGTCCCCTATTATTCCTCCCAAAGTATCACAGCAGATGGGGCAGCCCACTCAGCTCTCTCCATCTGAAACTGTAGCATTTAGGGCAACTGGCCTTAAACCTGAGTCCCAAAGGACAAACTGACAGAATCAACACCTTTGCAGCTGCAGTACGTGGGCTCTCCATGCAGAAAGCGCTCAGCATCTCAATGCTCGGACCCCCCAAGATGACTTTGGATTTCTATACCGCTTTTCGGTTCATCTGATATTAAAGCAATGAAAGCTTCAACCTCACCAGGGCCAGGAGCAGGGGAGGATTAGTCTATTTTAATTGAAATAGACAAGGCTCCAGGTTTGTGACTTGCCCAAGCTGTCAGTAACAGATCTGAGAAAAGGACGGGGAAAATGTGAATTCTAGGT
Source organism: Mesoclemmys tuberculata (assembly GCA_007922155.1). Classification (NCBI taxonomy): domain Eukaryota; kingdom Metazoa; phylum Chordata; order Testudines; family Chelidae; genus Mesoclemmys; species Mesoclemmys tuberculata. Next base: position 8,553,260 of record ML675638.1, read on the forward strand.
TCTAGCAACTGGAACATCCTTCTTCTTATAGAAACGGACCATTTGTTCTGTCTTAAAAAAAAAAAAAAAAAAAAAGAGAAAAGAATCAGGCATGGCTGCATTTTCACGCCCAAACCCTCCAAGAGGAAAAAGAAAAAAAGACATATGTTTTGGATAGAGACCAGTGAATTTTCATTTGGACTAAGATGATTAGAATATTTCTACCGCAGGATGGAAATACAGTTCCGCAGGAGCCAATTCATAATCAACACTCCGAGCTCTGTAGCAGATTTCAAAGGGTTTCTTTCCCTCTTCATTTGAGGAAGATACCCATTCTGAGGCAAGTGTATTTCTGAATACCTGACAAGAGAAGTTATGGAGCAAGTCCTTTCCCTAAATCCAGCCACATATCCGTAGCCAAAACCACTGTTTTTTTAAATACAAACAGCTTAAGAAATCTGATTGCTGAGCAAGTATTGCACATCCACATACTGCACGTGAATATTAGGAATATTCTATTATGTAAGATTCTCACATTACTTTTAAAGCACTGCTAGATTTTATCCTAGAAATTACAAAGGAAACTGCCTATTTTTGTAGTAAATGTTATCAGGAAGATTGCAGTACCATATCATGGCTTAGTTTTTAAATCAATGCTTATCAGGCAGCAATCACATAAATTTGCAGCAGACATATCCAAGGAGAAACATGAAGTTTAACAATGCACTCAACTCATACACTAGCTTTCTACATATCTTGGCATCAAACTCCAGTGAGCTGATGTGATACTTGAAGGACTGTAGAGTGTTTGTTGCCAAACTAAAAAGAGCTGCCAAATTCAGTTTGTGTGATTGATCTAGCTGTTTGGCAGCACAAGAAATAAAATACAACTAGCAAAAACGTCTTTCAAAAGATGCGTGGATTCAAAAGTAAGGGTGGTGTATTGAATGTCGAGATCAAGTATAACAGCATCTTTTCTTTTGCAATTAAAAATCTATTGCTTCCCTTACATGATACCTATTTTTTTCATAGTCATTTCTGCCATGAGCAAAAGCTAGTTAAAACTGAAGCTGAAATGCCAACCTTGAATTCTTCAGTACCTAAGAACTGAATTTCCCACCCTTAAAAAAGGGGAGAGAAATTAGAAGTTACAAGATGGTGCTAGGTTAAGGATTATAAGAGCTAGCATTCAATTTAGGCAATTCCGAGAGTAAGGTTCCTAATATTATGGTAATTTCACTCCACTTTAAGGTTAATGCCATGTATTCTCTAGTCCAGTTTTCATCGATTAATGTAGGGCTTTACATATCACTTTTTAATCTCTGCCATAAAACACGGAATATGCAAAGAGGGCAGAATAAATATGATGCAGTAAAAACCTTAATTTCTGAGTTCGCTGACTTAAGTGCTTCACTTAGCTTTACTAATCCTTTATTGCCAGTTTATTGCATCTCTGTCACACCGTGTACAGTAGCCTGTAAGAATGATTATAGGAACGTATTAATTTATGGTTGCAGACAGCAAGACCACAGACTTCCTCCAGCTCCCACAGATAAGACAACGTAGTAAAGCTTATTAATGAAGGTGGGAGAAATGTGGTTGTAACAAATTTCTAAAGTCAGAAGCTTCACAGTTAAGATTTCAAGGAAGCTGAACTAAATGTACCCCGACAACTGTTCACATGTCTTACACTGTGGCGAAGTGATGGCAGCTAGGTACCGTTTCTACGTGGTGTATGAGAAATAATTAATCACTGTAAACTACTTGCCGAAGCAGAAAAAAGTGTGGGTGGGTCAGTGGTGGCATCAGGGGTATTTAAGATCTCCTTAAAGTACGACCATTGATGGAATTTCAAGTGTGAACTAGAACCAAACTCAAATCCAATTCCAGGTAATCAAATAGCTATGGTTCTTGATTTACAGTATGGTACTGTCCTGTCTGGTTCATAATGGACTTGCAGACGAGGCTTAGTGGTTGGTGCCAGGGGACTGTTGGTGAGTAAGCAGATAATGGGCACATTACAGGATCGACATTAAGGTTCCAGATCAGTTCTTAATTCACATCCTCTTTCCAAGCTCAGGTGACATATGCGTCCAGAAATTTCCAGTTAAATAATGTTAGGAAGAAATAAGACAACTATTTTCCTGAAAATTGCATTACTCAGCCAGTACATACTCATGTAAAGCCAATCTGGAGGTAAAAAGAATTATGAATCCAAATAAAGTAGGCCTAGATGCAAGGGTTAGATATTTGAAAGCTAGGGTCCCATGGACAGGCAAAAGTATGTGGACAATCTAGACAGCATACTTAAGGTTTGCCATAAATTCCACTCCACAGGGTAAGGAAGCCCTGCTAGAAAGGCCAAATCTCAACCGCACTCTCCTGCAAGGTGCACAGGCGCCACAGATTCACTGGCCCCAGAAATTTAATGTTCCTCGGGAAACTATAGTGTATGAATGGATTATTCCACAGCATTTCAGAACCGTATTCATACTGGAGCACCTGCATTCAAGCTCATTCTGTGCTTCAAACAAGAGCTCTTCCATAAAGCTACACAGGGCTGGCTTTTTCGGAAGTTTGCTGTAATTTTAGAGGCCAAGCTAGCTGGGGTAGTTGAATTATTCTGCTTTTTTAATAGATTGTGATAAGCCATCCAGGAATTTCACTAGCTGTTAGGTTTGAACTGGAACCACTTTTTAATGAGTAATGCTAACATTTTTCTATACAGGCTTTCCATAATATTCAAAGCAACGGCAGAACCAAAGAATCCACAGCAGCAGGATTAAGTGGTTTGGTTATTATTTTAAAGCAGCAATGTTCTCCTATTTGATTTCTCCCCAAAGCAGCTTTTCAGATTTGTAAGTGGATCCTGCTTTCTTTCGCGGCACAGAGTTGAGTTCCAAACATCAGAGACGGTTACTGTCATAATCCTCCGGTCCTGCTCACAACTTAAGTAACTGGGCCAGCATTTGACTTGCTCCTAGGTTCCAGAAGGGGCTGCACAGACTCTTTGCTGCTGTATCACAGCTACACAGGAAACTACAGGTGTACTGTCCCCAGAAAGAAGTGGAATGGCCACACAGGAAGAACATCTAAAGACCCCACCACCGTTCTCATAAACCCTTCACAGTGGCATCGTTTTGGGTGCCCCTATAGAGCTGGGCTCTGGCACCATGCTATCAGCACTGTCTCACCAATGCAGCAGAATGAGAAGATGGAGCAAAGCTCTCCTTTCCACTCCATGTAACAAGATCTGGAGCACCAGCCAGAAGAAACTTTTGCCAAGAGGAAGCAGCTCAGTATGAGCTGTAATAAGCCATGGAACACAAATTTCCCCTTGCTTAGAAATGGTTATGGCTCTAAAAGTGTTTGCTTTGGCCTCAAGTATTTCCAGCCTTAGCAAGTCACAAAACATAGGACTTTAAAGCATGGTTGTCATGGTTGTCAATTAGATAGCTCAATTTTCTCCACTTCACCGAACACCTGTAGCTCTTCTTAGAAGTACATGGCCAAAACCTTCATTAACGCCGCATTAAGGTTGCCCAGGGGTGTGTTTCATATCCTAGAAGCTCAAAAGACACCAATGAACAATCTTAATTCTGTGTTAACAACATTATGAGGCATTTAATTACCTTGGTTTATAAAAAAGTTCTCTCAACATTCCCATGTTCCACAGCCCTGCTCCGTCCTTCCACTGTCTCTGGTTCTCTGGTTCACTGGCAATCATCATCCCAGCCAGAGAACTGGCTGCAAATTTGTCTCCTCACTGCCCCGGCATCATTTCACCTCCCATATCAGTCCAGCACAGCCTGGTTTGCCTTCTTCACCCTTTCTCTGGCCAAGACAAGCCCTGGACAGTCCTCCAGTGATGTCCATTCCTGGTTTTACATCTCGGTGGGTGAATCATAGAAGATAAGGGATGGAAGGGACCTCAGGAGGTATCTAGTCCAATGCTCTGCTCAAAGCAGTACCAACCCCAACTAAGTCATCCCAGCCAAGGCTTTGTGAAGTTGGGCCTTAAAAACCTCTAGGGATGGAGATTCTACCACCTCCCTAGTAACCCATTCCAGTGCTTCACCACCTTCCTAGTGAAAAAGTTTTTCCTAATGTCCAACCTAGATCTCCCCCACTGCAACTTGAAACTGTTGCTCTTTGTTCTGTTGTCTGCCACCAGGACAGAGACAGCGACAGCAAAAAACTAAGGGACGTTCGAGGCAACAAAAATCAGAAAATGCAGCCAAATTCAGCTATCCTCGTTTTGACTGGGTGCACGTCCGCTCAGGGCGGGCTGCAGAGATAACATTTCTAGACACAATTAATGACTGCTTCTTGCAGCAGCTAGTTCAGGAATCCATCAGGGGAGAGGCAATTTTTGATTTAGTCCTAAGTGGAGCACAGGATCTGTTCCATAACTGAACGATTCAGAAATAGTGACCATAACACAGTAAAATTGAACATCCTTTCAAGGGGGGGAGAGAATGTAAAAAACCCACCACAGTAATATTTAACTTCAAAAAAGGGGAACTACACAAAAGTGAGGATCATAGTTACACATTAAAAAGAGCAGTTGAAAGGGTCAAATGCCTGCAAGCAGCCTGGAGACTAGTTAAAAACACCATAACAGAGGCTCAGACTATATATATCAAAGAAAACAAAACCCCAAAAATACAGCAGGACCACCAAAAGAATGACAGCACGGCTAAACAGCATAATCAAGGCCATTAGAGGCATCCTTTAAAATTTGGAAGTCAAATCCTAATGAGGAAAACAGGAAAGAGCACAAACTCTCGCAAGCAGAAGGAGGCAGACCAAGAAAAAAAATTGAGAAACAACTTGCTAAACAATTTTTTAAATGTAAGTACACCACAAGCAGGAAGTCTGCTAAGCAAGCAGTGGGGCTACTGGATGACAAAGGTGTTAAAGCAGGATGCAGGGAACCAGGCCATTGCAGAGAAGCTAAAAGAATTCTTTGCATCCATCTTCAGTACAGATGATGTGGGGGAAATGCCCAAAAAGAATAGCTCTGAAGTAGGTGACATCTGAAGTACTATCCCAAATTGATGGGTCAATAAAAGAGGTTTTAAAACTAACTGATAAATTAAACAGTAATAAGTCACCAGGACTAGATGGTATTCACCCAAGCATCTGAATGAACTCAAATGTGAGAATGCAGAACTATAGTGTGTAGCCTAGCACTGAAACCTACCTCTGTCCCAGATGACCAAAGGGTACTTAATGTAATGCTGATTTTTAAAAAGAGGAGATCCTGGCAATTACAGGCCAGAGAGCCTAACTTCAGTACTGGGCAAACTGGTAGAAACTACAGTAAAGAACAAAATGATCAAAACACAGATAAATACAATTTGTTGCGGAAGAGTCAACACGGCTTTTGTAAAGGGAAGTTGCACCTCAGTCTATTAGAAGTCTCTGATAGCCTCAATAAGCATGTGGATAACAATGATCCAGTTGATACAGTGAACCTGGAATTCAGAAAGCCTTTGATAAGGTCCCATATTAAAGACTCCTAAGGAATCTAGGACAGCCACAGGATAGAGGGAAGGTCCTCTCATCAATCAGTAACCGTTTAAAAGATAGGAAACCAAGGGTAGGAATATATGGTCAGTTTTCACACTGGAGAGAGGTGAACAGCGGGGACCCCAAGGATCTGTACTGGGATCACTGCAGTTCAACATATTCATTAATAATTTGGGGAAAGGGGTGAACAGTGAAGTGGCAAAGGTTGCAGATGATGCCAAATTACTGAAGATAGTTAAGTCCAAAACTGACTGCAAAGAGTTAGAGGGATCTCCCAAAACTGGGTGACCAGGCAACAAAATGGCAGATGACATTCAACGCTGATAAATGCAAAGTAATACATACAAGAGGAAATAACCCCCAGCTATACATATGCAATGGTGGGTTCTAAATTAGCTATTACCGCTCAAGAAAGATCTTGGGGATCACTATGGATATTTGTCTGAAAACTTCCACTCAATATGCCACAGCGGTCCAAAAGGCTAACGGTATGTTAGGAACTATTAGGAAAGAGATAGAAAATAAGACAAAAATAGATCACTTTCTAAATTCATGGTGCCCCCACACCTTAAATACGGTGTCTAGTTCTGGTTGCCCCATCTCAAAAAGGAAACATAGTGTAATTGAGCAAGGTTCAAAGAAGGGCAACAAAGATGAGCAAGAGTATGGAATGATTTCCAAACAAGGAAAGATTCAAAAGATTAGGGCCATTCCGCTTAGAAGAGACAATTAAGGGGAGAAACGATAAAGATCTATAAAATAGAAATTGGTACAGAAAAAACTGAAGAAAAATTTTATCTACCATTTCACACAATACAAAAGCCAGAGGTAAAATTAATGAAATTAATAGGCGGAATGTTTAATACAAACAAGAGGAAGTACTTTTTCACAAAATGCAGAACTAACCTGCGCAACTCACTGCCATAGGATGCTGTGATGACCAAACATATAACCAGGTTAAAAAAAACTGGATAAATTCATGCCAGACAGGTCCATCAATGCCTATTAGCCAAGAAAGTCAGGGACAAAAATCCATGCTCAGGATGATGCTAAACCTCTGACTACCAGAAGCCAGGATCTATAGTTTTGCTGTTCTGTACACTCCCTCTGAAGCTCTGGTACAGACTACTGCTGGAGACAGGACACTGGGGAAGATGGACCCTGGTCTGACCCAGTATGGCAGCTCTTATGTTCGGTGTATGATTGCATGAAGCTCCAATATAATAAAGCTGTGTAAAACAAATCAGACCTAAAAACAGTTCTCCTGCACTAATAAATTGCCAGATTCACGCAATCCAAATTACACGAGATGGAGATGTTATGTCACCCTACATACCACTTCCATGAAGGGTACTTCGTTTCATGAATATAGATCTGCAGTCATTTGCAATTTAAAAATAAACCAACGGTTTATTGCCTGAAGCCATCCTTTGAATGTCCTTTTGCCTCATTTCTTGGTCAGAAACTGTATTCCAGAGGAGAATCAAAATTAGTGAGATTATAGCAGCTCTTTCATACTAACATGACTTTTGGTAGGAAAGACAAGGCATATGTGATGGGGAGGGGAGGGGGAAAATATTTAACTTACATAGCCATGCACCATTGCACCAGGCCACGCAGTATCAACCTACAGTACACGGTTTGCTATGTTATCTCTCCTAGCAAGTGCCACAGTGATAAGCCGTAACACCAATAAATACCAAAAAAAGCAAATCATTAGAGACCCAGAGGCTTGAACTCTAAATTCAAGACAACATGGAATTCTACCGGCTCCTTCAACTCTTTACCCTGGTACAAGAAATTACACAACTCAGCTAGAAATCTTGCTATGAAGACGTTCAAGTCCCCGAGTGTATAATTACAGTTGCCATGGCAAACTATTTTTGTATGAATTATTTTAGGATCAAGTGGCAGAATTGATAATATGCACGTGAGCCGTTATTTACTTTCGATAAGAGATGAAGGCAATAGCGGGGTGCACAAACCTGAGTGTGACTGAGCAATAACCACCAGCTGTGTCCTGGTCAGATTGGAAACGGTCGATGCAGCAAACCTGTCTCTGGTACTTTACCGAGCTAAAGAAATCACAGAGCCTGACATGAAAGTAATAAGAAAGGTGGTTCTGCTTGCTGGAGGAGACACCAAAGATTCAGTCCAGCAGATTTTAAAGATACAGAGACAGACATGGACACAGCTTGGGGTGAGCAACACAAAGGCAGCATGCCCATTCCAGATGGTTCCCTCCCTCCTAAGCAAGCCTGATTCACACATTTTAGAATCCTGCTCAGAACCGAGGAGGAGGAAGATCCAAAGGCTGGATCTTTTCTCCAACACAGGCACAGGCTGGGGATGCAGTTGGCAACCATTCCACTGTTTAGCTTCCTCCCTCCTGTCCCTTTTATACCCTAGAGTGCTTTTCATCTATGGCTCTTTGCATGCACATAAGACTTGAGATAGGAGGGGACAATAGAAGAAATGAGAGGCTAAAGGAGTCCCCCAAGGTCGATAAGAGAGTCACTGGCAGAGCTGTGAAAGCCAGAAATCAGTTCCTAGTCTTCTGCTCCAATACCAAACCCACTTGCTTCTCCTCAGCAAGATGCCTGGGGAGTTAAAAAGTTTGCCTTCTCTCCTCTGCCTTAATCTTTCCAAAGGCTCCATGCCACAATCAACCTAGTTATTTCTCATCTGATTTCAGCCTGACCAGTGAGAGGGATTTTCACAAATCGAATGACAGTTGTTGAGCCAGGAACAGGTTTTCATATGTTTTTAATAACTTCCTCTCTCAGTCACACTAATTAGCACAGATTAAACAAAGGTGCTCACCACCGATATGCCTCTAGCCCTTTATTGGGCAGTCAAGCTGTAACAAGATGCCCAAACTGGCTTCCCTGCAGAGCCAAGCAGGAAGACAAGCAGAGGGTCAGGTGGTGATTCCTCAAACATTTCACAACAAGAGAAACCGAAGTTCACAGTCCTGGTGAATTACCTTTTGGCCACTGATGAAGTGCCCTTAAGTTCTGGGTTCAGACGACTGACAGACCACCACGTACTAAGTCAGCGAGGAGGACACGAACATCACAATTCTGGCGATGCAACTGTACTTGCATCCAGCTGTCAATACTGCAAGGTCCCACTCAAATCAAGCAAGTAATCGGAGTGCATCATGCCTCCAGCACAGGGAGATCACAGGTCTTTCTAAAAGCAACAATTCCAAGATCATGCTACGTCCACTCATACTAGGGAATCTGAGAAATACTGCAGAAAAGCAGCATCCTAGGAGAACCACACCACCCAGTGAAGGTATCTGGAAGACTTCATGAGCACGCCCAGCACATAACGTCCCTTATGCTGCTCACAGAGAATCCCTTTATCATTGTAACCTAGGCCCCAGACAGCAGCATGTGGGCAAGGGAAGAAAATGTATTTTCAGTCTTATTCATCAACAAATCCGAGGTGAAAGATCCTTTAGCGCAAATAGCACCTAACCACACACAGGAGACATGATGGATGGGTATTGTTTTCTGATGAAACAGAGAGCAGAAGGCAGCACCAGCTATTGACAATTGGTTTCAAGAATGCTTTCTAAGTCATGGAAGAAAGAGAAAAGCAAAGTACTTTCCACAGCTACATATACTTTCTTTTCACTTCCACTACAGTAATCACTTACCACAGGCGGTCTGCATGACAGTTTATGACTACAATAAGGAGAAGTTATTTACCTGTAATTCTACTTCTCTGAAAATCTCATTCTACCTTGCACTACCACGGCTCTCAGGGGGCCAAAATGATTTAACAGCGGAGGGAACTCCACTTATCTCACACTAGAGAGCTAAGGCTAGTGCTTTTTTTCTTTAGAGAAGGCACATTCCTTGTCTGGAACAGCTAAGCAAGATGAGACAAGACCAGAGTGGAATTCAGGAAAGGGAAAATTGATGTGGGAAGGGACAGCAGGGAGGTTTCCTGGATAAATTAAGAATGGACTCAGACTTGCTGCAAAAATACTTCCACTTGGATTGGTTGTCTCATAATTTAGTCCTACATAAAATGACCCAAGTTCATCCCTGCTATAACACTGTCGACTGATGTATTTGGCCCCACATAACATCTCTGAGAGCAACTCTGCTTCCAAATAAAGGGGAAAGAAACCAACAGGACCAGGGAGAATGCCGCACAGAAAGGAACAGACAGGGAAATCCCCCTGACACAGGAAGCTCCTGACTATCTTCACTGCACTGGGAAGCTGTGGTTAAATGCTGTGTAGCGTTCTATCAGCCACTAAGGAGCTGGACAGACTCTTCCCACCCAGGGAGGCTGCCTCATGCTGGCACATCCCTTCTGATTCATCCACGGCCTCAGCAACGCAGCTCTCTATGTACTGATTGAGTCCTCACTGGAAGAGTTACCTTGCCCACACCAGCAGGCTACAAAAGATGCCTTTCTTCAGCCAAGGTTACGCTATGGGTAAACATCCCCGGTGGAGCTCCAGGTGAGACAAACGAGGGTGTCACCGAAAATGAGATGAGTGAGAATGAGCCTCGTTAAAGTACAATTAATTCAGAAAGGACCACACTGACAGGGCTGCCCTCTTCTTGGACCCTGAAGTATTCCCTAGCCCTCCAAGATACTGAAATATGCCCAAAGGACACTGTTTAAGCATTTAATACATGCCGTGGGACGGTCATGCTGTTCTGTAAAGCATCATTCCAGGAGAGACAATGGCTTCAACAAGATCAAGGGAATATACCCTCCCCAGAAAACTTCCTGGGGGAACTCACTGCATGAGTCTTGGGGTTTTTCAGACTCAACAAATATTATACCAATCTTAGGGGCACAACCGTAATAATGTAAACCATCAGCTGATCCTGCGAGATTTCTTCCACCTGACCGCTCTGATCCAGATTCACGATCGGGTATTATTGGAAGTGTGAGTTCTTCTACCAGAAACCATCCTGCCGAATCAGCGTCCTGCCTCACCCTTTGGGCTGCTACCCTCGGTCACAGTTTCAGGGTTACTGCAGCTGCATTCCCTCTCCGTGGCCCCTTGCGGGCACCCACTTAAATGTTTCCGGGTCCCAGTCATCACCTACGCGTGTCTCACTCCCTCCTGAGAGGGGTCTAAAGGCTGCACATCTCCCTCGTCCACACTGACATCCCAAACAAGCCAGTCCGCCAATGCTCTGCTTTCTCCTCAAGGACTGTGACTAATGTATTGCCTGCCGTTACAGGTTACCACGCAGCTCTTCCTAAGCAAGCACCTTTATTCTTCACAGAACATAAAAACCAAACCTCCCATATGCATGCTCAAAGCTCACCAGAGGTTATCCATCAGCCTTAAGGGCCCTAGCAGCCGTAGTCTTTCCAATCCTTCTGCAAGGGTGAGGACTCCCTTGCAGAGAAGGTCCTGGCTGTCTCCTGGTTCAGGAAGCCAAGCCTAGAGTCAGTTTAAACTCCGGCTCTTTATCCAAGAATCATTTCTTTGTCTCCGTATCTGGAGAATCCACTTAGGACTAGTGCATGTGAGCCTTTCCAGAAGGTGGCACATCTCTGGGAGTGTACCCATCTGGGCGATTTGCCTTCAGCACCATCCACCGGTTTTGGTTCCTGGAGGAGCTGTGGCAGCGCCCACGGAGTAGAACCAAACCACAGCTAAACCATTCGTTTAATACAGCAGACCCCCAAAATACTTAAATTCAATGCAATAAGGTCTCCCAAGGCCATGGCAGGAACTTGCCCTCTCTCTCACACCAGTCTCAGTACAAGAGTTGGGTGATTTCACTGACACTGCGTGTTCGACAGCTCCACGCCGTGACAGCTCCTCCTCTTGTGCTCTGGTGGCGATTTTTTAAGACTATTAAAAATGCTGATCAAGACTAACTGCTACGGGAAGCATACCTTAGAAGCCCTGGAGGATAAAATGTGCAGCTAAAATTCAATTTCAATTTAAGAAACTTGCTTGGAAAAGAAAGGAGCTTGTCAGAAATACCCGGGAATGTTACAGAGTCTGATCATCATAAGCTAAGCCCGGGACAAGGAAGCCTCTCTGAAATCCCCTCTCATGATTTAAAGGGACCTTCATTTTCACACCCAGCAGATAAAGGTAATTTTAGGCAGCAACAAATCCTCAGGTGACCTAAGGCAGCAGAAAATTGCAGTTTTCCCAGCCAGTGCAGCTGAAGAAACAGTTCACAGCTGAGGGTGCTGAATGCCAGGCTCCCACACGCACTCAGAGTCACTGATACAGAATAGCTTTTTCTGTTCTGGGGTAGCAAGCCAGCCAGTGAACTTATTGAAAGGGTGAGAATAGGCAGGTGCAATCAGAAAGGCAGAAGAAAAATATAAGGGATAACTCCAGATATATCTACCATTTACAAACACTGTTATAAGTTACATACACAAGATATATTATGGCCCCCTCCAAGTGGAGATTTTCTTCCAGTACTTCTAACCCATTCTCCATGTGGCCAAGGCAGTGGAAAACAGCATGAAGTCTGTTGGATGTCATTCGGCCACCCCAAGGCACTAGGACATTGGAATTGACAACCAGGTGTAGACTTCATAAATGCCATTTTAATTGGAAAATACAATCACAGCGTCCCCAAAGTAATATTCCCAAACGTCGGTGTTACTAGACAAGGCAGGCAGATAACAGAGTGTGATGTGACTGGAAGCACACTTATTCACGCACCCGCACTCAACTAGGCCTGCAACCACTGGGGCAGTAAGGAAGTGAAGTTCAAATCTGCCTCTTCCAAAGCTGCTGACTTGACCTGATCAGACCAAGTCCTGCCGAGGAGTCAAACACACTGAATAGGAGCCTCAAGTCCTTCTCTCTACGACCAATTAAATGAGGGGCTTACTATCTGGAGGGGAGGAGACGCTCTATATGGGTCCCTTCCCAGCTGACATTGACTTACCAAGAGAATTTAGTTAAGCCACTTCATGTCTGTGCCTCAGTTTATCCCACCAAAAGGAGTAAGTACCCTCAGAAGAAGGCTCCAAGTATTATTTAGCTACTATTATTTCCAGTAGCCTAGTGTAGTGGATACAGCAGTGCACTGGGATGCCGTTCTATTATTGGCTCTGCCGCTGGCCTGCTAGCAACCTTGTTTCTTCACCTCTGTGCCTCAGTTTCCCCATCTGTAAAATAGGGATGATAATACTGACCGCTGTTGCAGAACATGTTGAAACCTCTGTCTGAAAACCAGTACAGAAGAGGTAGGTACTGGGGAAGGAACCAAAAGCACTCGTGTCTATGTCCACCTCATAAGTGGCAAATTTGAAGACTTCGTAATTTCATTTTTCAGCGCAGAAACAAAGTTTAAAGAGAGTAAATGCTCATCTGAGTTTGGAAAACATGATTATTAAGACATTTGCTGCAGGGAATTTTCATGTGACTCAAAACCTGGCAGAGGGGGAAAAAAGTTTCATCTGGCTGCATGAGAACGATCTGGAAAGAATTCCGGGCATAGGGTGAGAGGTGTGCTTTTCTTCTAAAAGAGCCATATTCCCAAGAAGCCTTAAGGAGATTTTATGTGAGCTCATCCCTACAAATACAAATCATCACCCAGCTATCATTTATTGCATAAGCTTTTTAAAACTAAATAAACAATGAACAGGAAACTCAAAGTGAATCTACACAAAAGCGACTAAATATACACAGGAAGACCACTTATGTGACAAAGTGCCATTTACAAGTCCAACCTGCTATTTTAGAGACAAAAATAAGTCTCTGCTGCTTTTTCCTCATGCTAGCCCTGCAGCATCCACAGCTAAAAGCAAGCCAGTTGGATTACATGCCTCCTTACATACAGCAAGAAAACGAGCCGACCACACTCAAATGACAAGAAGGAAAACCCAGTATGATTCTCAGATCCCAGAGTGAGTTTTAAAATGCAGCCCTAACACAAACCAGAGGAATAAACACCCGCAAGTTTTGAATAAGTAAAATAATGAACGATACACAAAATCAAAGCCACCCTGCACTGAATCATTTGGGATTACTCCTCCTCTATTTACTATCCTAAAGCTATATAAAGGACCATAAAAGTAGTGCCTATTTTTCTGAGATTACGGCTACGTCTATACTGACGGCAGGAAACTCACTGCCGTCAGATCGACGTCTCTGGATTGACGGAGCGGTGTGTGTAGAGCCGCTCAATCCATCCAGAAATCGACGTAGGAAAACCACCTCCATAAATGGCGCAGCGCAGCATGGACGGCCCGCGGAACAGAAGCAGCGAAGTCAACGGGAGATATGCAAGTTTTTTACGTCACTTGCGTATATCCATTCGACTGCAACCGGATCCAGAAGGTAAGTGCAGACCAGGCCTAACTCATGTAAACTGACGGCAGTGACTGCTGGTTGAGACTGCTACAATGATAGCTAAATTCTACCTGTTACCCTAACCGCCTTTTTACAACTCTCTCAGTTCTTTTGGACTGAAATTTCTAGGCTTGGTCTCAATTTAAAGGTGATCATGTTTTTAAAAAACAACATCAACTCTATTTTGCTTAGGAGTTTCAGTTACAAGAACGAAGACACTTTCCAGTATGTTCTGGACCACACTTTTACACTCATAACTCAGAGCTGAGTCAAACACTTAGTCCTCACTGAAGCCAAGTATGACAAAGTTGGTTCAGTGATTAAGTATACTTGTCTAAAGTCAGCAACACCACAACTGCATAATAAAAGTTTTCTACATATAACCCATTTTGGTCACCTTTAATACAGTCAAACAGTTCAATGTTGCCAAAACACAGTTCCTGAGAAAACAAGGTTAAACAATATCACCTCCAAAGGCAATGATCCTTTGAATCTCAAGCAAAATTTCAAACCTATTGAATAAGTCATGCAGTCAAGACACAGAACTATACAAAATTCATACAATTCATATCCCTATCATATCTACCTCAGGAGGGACATAATGCATAACATTTATTAATTCTCCTGTGAGACACCATAAGTTTTGGTACTAATATCTAGCAATAAACTATATTCTGCGTTCAAAATAATCAGAAACACAAGAGATTACAAAGAAAGATCGACAAGATTTTTAAAGTCACCAAATGTTATAACAGTTTCTTCCTTCCTACAGAAAGATATTTAGTGTATTACTGGCTTTCCTGAGTATTAAAGTCCAACCAAATCCTCTTTCCTCTCTGAAGTATTTAGGTGTAGGAATTCATTTAGGTAACTTAAAATATTTAAATTACAAATTGAATACGCATCACATTTCTAAATATAAACCTAAGTATACAGTAATAACGTCAAATTAGCCAGAATGAAAAACGGAACTGAGTTGTGAGCACGACTGAAGAAGATTTAATTTTTATTGCTGTTAGTGTTTTGCTGATGGCGCTCTTATTTTAGTTTCCTTCTCTCAACATTGCGCCTCAGGAAAATGCAATGCCTGCTTTTGCCTAATGACCAAGGAAGCAGAAATGCTAACCTCCAGCTCTGACTACTGAAGTTATTAGTGATGACTTTGGCCCCAATGGTTGAATTCAAGACTGGCCTCTGAAATATACAGGACTATCAAAAGAATACAAAAGGATGAAACTTTTCCCATGTTTTAAGTTACAGTGTGAATACAAAACTTTTAGAATTTGTCTTCTTTTCCTTTATGCCGCTTTTCCTGGTGAGGGTCATGGCAGAAGCATGGAGAGTAGGGAGGACCAGACCTCCTTTTCTTCTGCAACAGGTTCCAGCTCCTCCTGGGGGATTCCCAGTCGTTTCAAGACCAGCTGGGAGATATAATCCCTCCAGCCTGTCCTGGGTCGGCCTCAGGGCCTCTTCCCAGTGGGACATGCCCAGTAGAGCTCCAAAGGGCATCTACCAGGGGCAACATTATCAGGTGCCCAAACCACCTCAGCTGATTCCTCTCATTCCAGAGGAATAGGGTCTCTGCTCCAAGGTGCTCCCGAATAGCTTTTAAAAAAGCTATAACTGAGGGAAGTCCTAAAGCAGGAGATGCCAGCTTGTCTCTACAAAAAGCAACTCTGCGTACACTAGCTTCTTGCCAGTATTTAAAGGTCTGGTTAAAAAGTTTTAAAAAAAACATTAATAGAAGTGCTCTCTTCTGAAAAAGAGCAAGTGAAGAATTTTCTTGATTTAAAACATTCACTTGCAATGTTTGCAATCCTAAAACCTCAGCACTATATTAATACTTGAAAACCAGAGGAAAAGCCGAGGCTATTTTCAATGCTCAGACTGAGTGAAATGCTATGAGAAAAGCATTAATGATAAAGGTTAAATTCTTCATTTAAAATACTTAGCTTAAAACCAGTTATACCCTGAAAAGTGACTAAAGGTGGCATCCTGGGTGCAATATTGATTACTCCATAACAAATATGCTTAATTTACAAGTTTCCAACAGCCAGATCTGCAAATTTAACCTGGGAAAGTCAAGTTGCGTTCTTCCTAGTTTCTGTAGGTACCACCACAAGAAAAGAAGATGCTGCACTCAGAACATAACCGTTATGTTGTTCATTCTAGATCATGAATCCACTCCAACTGCCTCTCTCACAGCTGAGATAACTTCAGGAAAAAACTTTTTTTCAACAAGTAGCTATTACTGTTTACATCACTTTTCCGGCCATTCCACATTTTTAAATATTGTTTTAAATTGGTTCAAGCTAACTAAACAATGATGGTGTGGACTGAACTTAACCATGTGAAAAACAGTATGAAAACAGTGTTCCAGTTTAGCTCCCTACCTAGCTTAGAACCATTCTAGACTAAGTTTAAACAGTTTGGTCCTGTTCCCCTACTGATCAGCCAAAGCCTGTTTAAAGAGTTCAGTTTGTTCAGACCAAAACTTTTTTAAAGCAAATATCAATTAAGCCACTCCATAGAGTAGCCCAAACTTTATTTGGGCAGTTTTGGTTATTATTACCAGCCCATTACCAATGGAAGAGCCCTGCAGACTGGACTGAGAGGAGAGCATCTCTCTAACAAAAGTACTGCCTCATGTAATTCGCTGCATACATATATTGTGAGCCATGCGGTTTAAGGTCTTCGTATACACTTTGGCCAGCATTCAAAAAAATGGAGGCTAATTTTAGGCTCCTATATCCATATTTCGGCATCTAAATAAGTGGTCTGATTGTCAAGGGTGCTGAGCACCCAGGAGAGCCGACTTACTTCACTGGAGCCTAAATTGAGCCTCCTTGTTTAAATATCTTGGCCCGTGTGCGCTGTACGTACGCACTGGGAACGATGGGCTGCACGGCATACATAAACCTGCGCGCTGGACGGTGTATTTCCACAGTACTCTGTAGGCACGCTGTCACTTTTGCATTTGAGGCAAACGTGACCCAGGTTCCTCTCACCAGACCCTGTGCAATAGCCGGACAGACACTCCAGCTCGGCTTCTCAGAAGCAAACAGAACAGGCATTTCAGATCTAGTTCATCGGCCCTGGGCCACTGCAGGTTTGCCCTAGACAAGCTGTCTCGGGCCTGTGCATCCGTCCTCGGGGGTGTATCGTGTGCGCTGAGCCACCCTGCGCCTCTCACCCACCCCCCCTGTACCCCGTCCCCGCAGGAGTGACCCCCGGGGGGCCGGGGCACCCACCCCCCCTGTACCCCGTCCCCGCAGGAGTGACCCCCGG
>ML675639.1:0-34869 GCA_007922155.1 Mesoclemmys tuberculata
CAAGATCCCAGCAGCCACCCCACCAGTGCCAAATACAGAGATCAAATAAGATCTCTACTCCTGCTCCAGAGTCCCTTGTTTATGCATCCCAGGGTTATATTAGCTCTTTTGGCCCCAGCATCACACTGGGAGCTCATGTTTAGCTGATTATCCACAATGATCCCTTTCTCAGCTCACTGCTTCCCAGGCTAGAGCCCTCATCCAATAAGTATGGCCTACATTTGTTCTTCCTAGATGTATACATAGACGTTTAGCTGTATTAAAACATATATTGTTTGCTTGCAACCAGTTTACCAAGCTATTCAGGTAGGTCATTGATTCAGAGTTGTTCATTATTTACTACTCGCCCAATTTTTGCATCAGCTGCAAACTTTATCAGTGATGATTTTATGTTTATTTTCCAGATTGTTGATACTAATGTTAAAAGCACAAGGCCAAGAACCAATCCCTGCAAGACCCCACCGGAAATACACCCACCTGATGACAATTCCCTTACAATTACATTTTAAGATCTATCAGTTAGCCAGTTTTTAATTCACTTAATGTGTGCCCTATTAATGGCAGTAGGCAGATCCCCTGTGCAGATAATTTGTGAAAAGGAGTACGTTGGCAGTGGCTGCAGCTTCTCTTATCCTTGCAGCGCAGCCCCACTTTGCCCCTATCCCTATGCCAGACACCTTAGTTCTTGCTGTGTCACTACCAGCTGCTCATCCTTCCCCCAGACATCATGACATTGTGGCACCTATCTCCCATGCCGGCAAAGAGTTTTTCCATCAGCCTCAAACCCAGTTTCCTCTCAGCTCTCCTTTTTTCTCCATGCAACTCCCAGATCCTTGGCTTTCCTTCAAGGGGAACACATCAGAGGCTGGTTTGCACTGCAGCTCATCAGCACAGTACTCAGGATCTATTCTATCATGCTGGTAGAGCAGATGATTGGCTACATCAGGAGAACATTATGGCAGCAAAATATTCAGTAACTGCGTAGGCTGCTCAGGTTGGATATTTGCCAATCTAGTAGACTTAGTAAACCCAAGAGCCAGCGTTGAGGGCACCAACTGACCTGCCTGAGACCGAGAAGTGGTGGGGACCCTGCAAAAAAAAAGAAAAAGATTAAGTTAACAAACTATTGGGATTTCCCATAGGACAGGACATAGGGGTTTTGAAAGCCCTGACAGAAGGTAGAGCATCACCCCCCATACCTTCCATTCTACCAGAGATGCCCCATTTATCTGCTTCTCCTGCATGTCTGTTTTTTCTATGCTGCCCTCTGCACATGGAACACCCTTCTTGAATTAACCATTCGGCTACTACTCTCCCTCCCTTCAAACCCTGCAAGACGCAGCTCCGCTGCAACGCCAATTAATGATGGCTGGGTTGTGCACCTCTTGGATCTAGATGCCACTTTTTTTTTCTTTTGATGACTTAGAACCAGCTAGTTGTGCACCTAGCTAATTTCTGGAACCATGTGGTCTTAAGGCTGTCCTCTTCACCCTCCTCTCTCCTTTTGTTTATTACACTTATGGCTCATCTACACCCAGTATCTGCACTGATGTGACTATCCTGGTTTAGATCGTTTAGTTACATCAATGCAACCCTAGTGTGGTGTCAGTTCTGCCAATATGAAAATGTTTGTATCTATTATTTCTTTACCGATCTAAACACAATGGATGCAATTATATCAATGAACACCTTTATACTGGCATAGCTACTTCTGCACTAGGGATTGCATTAAAATAACTATATCAGTTCCTAAACCCAGTGTAGTCATGTCAATACAAAAACTGCACGGCCAAGTGCTTTCTGGAGTGACGCTATGTTTGCACATAGCTTAGCACAATGGGGCCTTGATCATTATTGTGGCCTTTGGGCTCTACCAAATAAATAATAATGGCCCCCAATTCAGCAAGTACTACAGCACATGCCTAATTTTAAGCACGCATGTTAATGGGACTACTCAGAGGCTTCAAATTAGTCACGTGCTTCATTACATTGTCGAATCAGGGCCAACGAGAGCAGCATTTCAAGCAACTTGTCTCAGGGCACACAGTAAACCAGTGATGCAGTTGGAAATAAAACCCTGCAATTCTCATTCCCAGTCCCACACACCTTTTCCTTTCCCTTTGACACATGAAGTACTGAAAGAAGTAGTTATGAGGCTTCTATATAATGTATGATTGCGAGGTACACATTACTCTGAGAATTCACCTCTTTATACATCCTGTGGTGACAGGAATAAGTAACCAGCAAATGGAAAGCTAAATGCAATTTTAAAAAAATACTTGTGACTGATGTTATTATCATTACAGTATCTTATTTATTACTTAAGTCCTGATCCTAAAAAGGGACTCCATGAATACAGAGAAATCCTCTCACATGGAGATTTTTGCAGGATCGGGTCCTTAGAAGAAATTATATGGCATTTGTTGTTCAATTAAAATATATTTTAAAATACACTGGAAGTTGCTCAAGTCTAGATCCCCCTTAACTAAATGTCCTTCCTTAACTAAACATCTTGCGGTCTTCTTAGCTTTTCATGCCATTGGTGAGCTATCTCACTTAAGAAGTAACAGCTAGAGAGAGGGGGAATCAAACCTGAATCTTAGGTCCCCAGCCTTCTAAGAGAACCAGATCTCACTGTAAGGGACACAATACAAAAACTAAACAGATATTTCTCATGGTAATGATGGCAACTAGGCCACTGACCTAGAGCTTAACCCTAGGACTGGCTTAGCCTGAAGTGTTTTCCCAAGGTGTTTAGGCACTTAACTCATTGATTTCAATTTTCATTTATCTGGGCCTTGGATACCACAGTGATGGGTGTAGTATAAGAGCCTGAATAGAACAGAATACATTATAAATATGAAATACAACTATTTGATGATACTATTACATATTATTATATGTAATTTGGGGGGAGATAAACCCTATTGTTTGTCTATTTAGTCTCCCTAGCATACTGATCAATAGAAATCTAGTGTGATGATTAATGTAGATATTAGAAGCCTAAGCAAGCGGAAACACAATGCAAGCATTTGCTAAAGATGAAAAGCGTTCTTTAGCATTGTAAGATTGCTAATCTATTACATCCATGAAGTTTAATGAGAAGGGCTGAGCCAAGATAAATACAAAAATTTAACAGTTTATTTTAATCATCCAATGGGAATGGAGTTACTTAAATGGATTCACATTGCCAATTATCTTTTTTTGTTGTTGTTGCTTACATGGTATTTGTTAGAAATCAGGATTTTCCTTAAGTAAATGTCTTGTGGTCTCCTTAGCTTTGTTTCTTAACAGGGTTGTCTTTATGTTAGTTTTCTTTGGCTTCCCAATAGAAGAGTAACATATTTCTTTTGAAGTTTTTATTGATGAATGAGCTCCTATAAATAACTCTCTGTGGCAGCAGCCTGCCTGATTTCAGAGTTTACTCTGGAATAATAGTAGCAATGGGAATGAAGGAAATTTATGGCAGCATGACATGAAATAGTTTAATGGGCTTCATACTGTTTAAGTTAATCTTTACAGATGTAAAAACAGAAATACAATTATTTTAACAACTATTATTACATATTGCTTTTCTAATAAAAACAACGACTTAGTAAGCAATTTAAGTTACATAGTCAAGAATTAAGGTGGCCACCGCCCCGCGGATTCGGGAATCGGAGTGTTGGTGCCGTGTGTTTTCAAACATTCAGATGAAGAGCTAAATAAAACACAAACATCCTTTAAAAGGAAATGCCCACACACGCTGCCTTCTGCACACGCAAAGTGAAGTCTCTAGCCAGGTGTGAATGCTCAGTGCTTTGGACCAGACTGTGTATTCTGTTGACTGATGCAGCTGCTATAAAAGATGGTTAACTGGGATGTAGAATCCTTTCCCTGGATGGTGAATCCCCACATCCAACAGAGCTGAGAACATTTCACTCATTTTATGTGTTCGCGTGCTTTGGGACAGCACCAAGCCCATTGAAGTCAATGGAAGCCTTCTCATTTCCTTCCACGGGCTTGAGATTTAGGCCCTTTATAGCCTTAAAGTGCAGCACAGCCAGCGTCCTTCCAATATAGGAGCAAAATAGGACTTTCTTATTATATAAATGCTTCGCCTGTCTCTGCTGGGCTACCACACTTGAGGGGTGAGAAAGAGCGCAAGACAGATAATCAAACCTGGATGTTGGGTTCCCAGCCTTCTAAATCAGCCAGATGTCACTGTAAAGGACACAGTTTAAAAGCTAGACCAATCTGTCTCATGGTAATGACAGTGACTAGCCATTGATCTAAGGTCTAACCCTAGGCCTGGCTTTGCCTGAAGTGTTTTTTCTAAAAGAGATTTTTTTCACCCTCCAGCGCCCACATATCTCCACCCTCATCCTGAGCAACTAACGGGTCCCTACGGCCTCAATGTTAATATTTATCAGAATGGATGGACCTAACCATCCATGAATTTCAACTTTAAAAGCTGAATGTGGCAGGGTGGGGTGGTGGGGAGAGGGGCATTGCAGGGCAAATATGGAGGAGAGCAAGAGGGAGGAGTAAGGGGTGAGGAGAAGCAGGACTGAGTGAAGATCTCTTTGACAAGTTCCTCTGCTTTGCTAGAGCAGAGCTCTGGTCTGATGAACTGTACGGTTTCCTCAGAGGGCAGCTCAATCTACCCTCTGGCCCAGTTCCCCCCCTTCTGAGGCCAGGGACCTACTGCAATCAAGAAGGGTGGGTGGCTGTTTGCTCTTACTACACCTACGCCTCCCCCACCCCACGCCACGCCCTCCTGAGGTTCACTGGCAGGCCCTAATGTAGGGGTTTCAAATCCAGCAACCTGCTCAGACCCACCAGAGAGGACTCAGCACCACCGAATCACAGGAGGTTCACGAGAGGAAGAAGCTGCCTCCAAAATCGTGCGAGCACTTGAGTTGTCATAAATCTGTGATAACTGCCTGGTTCTTGAGTGACAAAAGGAAGCAGAATGACTCGTGAGCTACTAGGTCATCCGCAGCAGGTGAAAAGCTAGAACATCACTCCATGTTTCACCAGCTGGTTTAGCTTGGCATGGGGAAATTTAACTGAGTTGGTTTAGCTTGGCATGGGGAAATTCTCAGCTCCTTTCATGAGCAATACTTTCCTTTGCCAGCCGAGACCCCCTGGCTTGCTCAAAATGCTTTTTCAGCCATAACTAGCTAACAGAATTGGAACGTCGCTCTGCTGAGGCTCTGAACCACCGTGACAATAACAACCGGATTATGTAGGCAGATAAATTATCCATCCAGGTAAATTATGCATGTGCTTTCATGCCGTCCGTGCACAACAGCTAATGAAGCACAACAATTCGTGTCATTGCTATATCTGGGCAGAATTCGGCCCTACCTTGCCCAAGATTTCCTTGGGTGGGAGTGAAGAAGACAAGGGCTTAGGAATTACCCTGCTCTTACGCTACAGAATGAATGAGCCCTGGGGGCCGGGGAGGGGCTGTGGGCAACCTATGAACACTCTTTTAAAAAGGAGCAGCCTGCCCTCCCCCCCTTAGCACCTGCTGCTGATTGCAACATGTGCGCAGGGCACCTGGAGATCTTGGCCATGCCAAAAGAGGCCATGCCCCTTTAAGGCTATGGATAGCCTTCAGGAATGTTAGCCAGTCCCCACGCTGCTCAGCATCAGTACAGTGCTCAGAGTTCATCCTATCCACACGGAACCAGTGTTGTGGATCGGAGGGGAGAGAGATGAGATTGCTTATGTCTTTTCCCACTTGTAGAAAACAGGGCAGGATTTTGCCTATTTATGAACTGTGTGTAATTTCCTGGCAGCTAACTGATAGGTGACGTTGGTTTAAATATTCTATGTGTGTGTGCATGTGTGTGCATGTGAACGGGAGAGAGAGAGAGAATCATGTGAGACGAGGCTGTGTAACATACCACGAATAAGTCCTGATGTCTTCACCGGTGAAAGAGCACTCAAATGCTAGACTCTCGAGTTAGCATTTCTGTTACTCATTTGCTTGTTTCTTTAAGGCACTATGCAATGTGGCATAAGGATGGCCTAGTCATACCACTTATCTCGCAGTATACTAACAAAGCAAGGCAGGAGGGGAGAGGGAAGGGGAGAGCAGGACAAAGCATTAAAAATAATTAGTGTCTTTGGTCTATGTGGAGAGATGTTGTAATTGTCAGTTTCGTTACCTTGGTCTGGTACTCTGATCATTGTACAACTGAATTAGATCACTTGTAACGTGAATTAGGTCATCGTACAGCTGATTGACCTGCATTTAGCTGTTCCAGTTTTGTGAACGAGAGCTGGAGTAAACTACCATGAGTAGCTGATCTTGTCCCCTCGTCGGCTTCAAATGAGCTTTGACTGCGACCAAGACAAATTGCAAAGGGGCAGATACTCTGGTGTTAATCAGGGTTGTCCGTTGACTTCAGTGGAGTTATCTGATTCATAGCAGCTGGGGATCTGGTCCAAGGAATGTATTCTTTCATCAAAATGCCAGGGATGTGTGAATGCTTCATTATTACCATTGAAGAGAATTACATGGGGCCCGATCCCAAGCCCCTTGAAGGCAGTGGAAAAATTCCCATTGACTACGATGGGCTTTGGATCAGGCCCATAACCATGTTCATTTGGGTAATCCATACCCTTTCAAAAATCATATCATCATCCTCTTATCTTAGCTCAGCTACATAAGTATACGATGGGGGAATACGACACTTGTGTATTTGCATCTCTCTCCAAGCAAAGGCATTTACTTAATTGGGTTTGAAGAATAATACATGTTGTAATAATAATATTATAAATCTAAAAAAGGGAAGCAAACCCAACATAACCAAAAAAATCTCCTCTAAGCTATTCCTTCCTCTGGGCCCTGCATTTTCTGCTTCCATAAGACTGCAAGCCTTTTAGAACATACACTCCATTATGTCTTTATATTATACCTCGTAAAGCATCATACACATTTTCAGTGTTTAACAGATAATAATAATGCATATTAATTCCATGTTAGTATTTTGCATAATTGTTATAACAAAGGCTGGCTACTGCTATCGTTGTTGTTAATTTATCCTTGAAGTGCTGCGATTGTGATGAAATTATAATGAAAATTACTATTATTTTGTTCTTGAAATGCATATTTATTTCTAGTGGGAAACATGCATTATTCAGAACGTTGTCCAAGCCATAGAAGCCGCTCGTCCAAGAAACTTGCAAATCCTGACCTGATTTCAAAAAATGTGGGAAAGTTTATTTCTTTCTCCGTGCATTCCTGATTTGCAATGTGCTCTCTAAAAATGTCACTAAGATTTAAGCTGACTGAGCTCATGCTAAATTTAGCAACTATATTTTAAATAAACATTCTTTACACGTTACTGAACTGGCTTTGAAGCGGTGTTAAAACAAATTGCATTTTCATGAGCATTAACAATGTTTTACTTTGCAGCAAGCTCATGTCTAAATTAGTAATAATGTATTATCCTATGTAATCTGAAACTGTGTTTTAGAGCCCAATCCTGCATTCCTTTAAGGAATACAGAATCACACCCTGCATTTATCTTCTGTAGGGCTAGTTTATTCCTTAATCCAGCACAATTTCCTGTGGGTCCTTGATTAGAAAATGGGCCCCATTCTGAAAGCCTTCTGTGCAATAAACTCACACTGAAGTCCCATGGAATTCAGCATGTATAGCATTTGAAGGGTCTGCTCCATTATAAAGAAATCACTTAATGATTTGTCTGGCTAAAGCACTAAAAATATCTGTAGGGAGCAATTATGCAATAGCCAGACTGATGAATTACATAACCTAATAGTCCTTTTCCATCTGCAACTTCTCTAGTTCTGTGATCTCTTTCTCTTGGTCTTTGGGCTAAGATCAAAAGTGCTGTCTGTTTAATATCGGATACGTTGTCTCTCAGGGACTAAGTCCTGAATGTGCAGAAGTATGGCTCTTCCCACCTCCAACTTCTGTGTTCCTTTGCCCTTTATAGACAGCTACAGAGCAATTAGCAGGAAACTTCTGGCCTTCTGTTTGAAAAGAGATGTTATCTTATGTAATGAAACCAAGTGTCTTGCTTGGCAGAGGAAGGGAAGAAAAAAACTAATATTTTAAATTGTTAAAAAAAAAAGTGTGATACAATTTCTGTTGTTATTATTTATTATTTTATTATTGTCTCACCTTGAAAGCAGCCAGGATAGGACAGCCATTCTCTTTGCTAACTGAAGGCACCCAAAAACATCTTCTGTTTGTGTGTAAATAAATACAATGCCTTGAGACCAACTTTAAGCAAACACACCCAGAGTATTTAATGATTAGAAACCCACTTAAAAAGAATGAAATTCCTGATTTGTTTCAGGGCACTGCGATGTGCGAATTGCAGTTCCCTTTATAGGAAACCTGTGTTTGGAATGAAGTTGTTCTGGGAACCACGTAACTCTACTGTTTACTCTGTGTGTTCCTGCAAGTTAGAAGTGGCTGCATAACTCAAGAGACATGCAACCTTGATGAGTTGTGATAGGCCATTCCTATCCAGTGGAATGAAAAGGCAGATACACTGCCCACATAAGGAGCATTCTGGTGATACGGTATCATAGAACATTTTTCTACTTTGTTCCCTGTATTTCAGATGTAAATTTATTGCCAGGCCAGAGAGGTCGAGACGGTTGGGCTGAAGATTCCAGAGATGAGTTAAAGATCGGGCGGCAGTTTCATTGGCAGCTGCTCCTTTGCTTATAGAACAGATGTGAAAGTTTTGACAAATTCCAGGAATGTGTCAAGGTGTTCATCTTTGTATGCCAATTTAGGACAACAGTAAAATGTGTAAACCTTATTTCTTATTGGAGTAGTAATAGCATGTGTGCATATGAGTGAGAGAGAATATATGCACATATGCTCACCTTGGAGTCTACATATATTACATAGCTCTCATTGTATCATTATTTTTCTTATCTTGTGTAAATGGATGACATACAAAGGGAGCCTACAAATAAATAACTCTATGAGCTGCCCAGCATGCTTTGTTGCACATACTCTTTCTGTCACATACATAAGTCAGAGCCCGATTGTGATTTAACCCAAACTAGTGTCACATCAATATGCCTATTGACATCACTAATCTGTGTGAGATCACAATTAGGCCCACTATGTCTTTTTAAAACAGCAGCCATGCACTGGCCACGTTCCACCCCTCCAAAAAAAGAAAAGCAGCAGGGAGGCACAATAAACATAACCCCACAGAAAATAAACCCCCAGAAAATAAGAAAATTAACACTTCTCCAAAAATCTGCTTGTGGACAAAAGACATCTACTGTATGCATTGGGCGAAATGCTAGTTTCATTTTCAGCCATTAGGATGGGCTCACTGTGGGTTCAGGCTGAAGTACTCACTGGAACCAAGGAAATAATTCAGCCACTTTTCTTAATTCTTTCTCACAATATGAGGGCCAGCCCATTTTAAACCAATAAAAGGAAGCAATTTTTTTTTTTACCTAACTCACAATTAACTTGTGGAACTCAGCTGCAAAAGGTATCGTGGGGGTCCAGAGCTTGGTGGTCATGGACAAGCAGTGGGCCACAAAATCTTTCTCTGTTCTTCAGAAAGAGCTGGGTCGCTGGCTCAACATCCTTGCTTCACCTCCAGCCAGGAGACCTGTGGAAGGAAGTGATGGCAGATCTGCCACTAGAAGGGGCCGTTGTTTCCTTCTCTCGAAGCCAAAGCGAGACCTCTGACAGAATCAGAGCCAAATGACACCAGATGGAGGAAGCCACCTGCCCCATCCCACCCCGATGCTCCATACGCTGGAGGGAAAGGAACTGGGGTACAAGCGGGTACCTTGGGGACTAGGCTGGGTGCTGAGGTACCACAGAACTAGAGGGCTACAAGGGCAGCGGGCAGGCTAAGCACCAGGGGCAGGGATAGGACTGAGACCCAAGAAGTGAGTGAAATTGAATTGATCTTTTTGGGGGGGACGTTTAGCTTGTGTGACAGTGGGGGGGGAAGGGGGGGAAGTATTTCTGTGTGTGGCAATTCTCAGTTCTACACCAAAAACAATCATTCCCCCTCCCCCAAGAGAATTACTGGAGCTGCTAGAGGGATGTTTCCTAATCCCGAAGGGCAGGCTGATTTGGGGGAGAGGGTCCAGTAGAGGAGCTCTCTATCGAGAGGTGGTCCACACGACGAAAAAAATAAGGGAACCTCTCAGATTAAGCACTGATAGGGCTAATAAGGATATCCACCATTAGTTACATCAGCTAGAGGTTTTTGGTTTGGTTGGGGGTTTTTTAGGGGAAAAAACTCTCATGATTCATGGCGTAAACCAGCCAT
This sequence comes from Mesoclemmys tuberculata, assembly GCA_007922155.1. Taxonomy (NCBI): domain Eukaryota; kingdom Metazoa; phylum Chordata; order Testudines; family Chelidae; genus Mesoclemmys; species Mesoclemmys tuberculata. Next base: position 10,293 of record ML675639.1, read on the forward strand.
TAACTGAGGGGACTAGTGGGGAAATTACCATATGGGCAGGTTGTCCGCTCTAGGATTTCTTGCACTTTCCTCTGAAACATAGGATACTGGACATCACTGGAGAATGGATATTGAACTAGATGGACCATTGATCTGGCCTGGCATTACCTATTTTCCTGTGGATCCTATTCCCATTTCAGCCAAAGGCAAAACACCCATTGACTTCCATGATTCGTACACATGCAAAATTCCTGTTGACTGCAGTGGGAGTACGGCTGAGTCAGAACTACGCAAGAATAAAGGCATCTGGCTCTTTGTGCTGCTGTTTAAGAATGACATCACCACCCTGACCTCTAAAAGACTAATCCATGATGTCATCCACCAACCCAGACATGGAACCTCCCCCACAAGGTGGCCTATGTGTTTATATGTTTATATGTGCTATAATACCTGAATCAAATTACACATGTGGCCCGCAAATCCAAGTAATAGCTTGGAAAGTAAAAATATTAACCCTTTCAGACTCAAGGGCTCACAGGAGAGTACTGGGGGCTCTAATGGTTAAAAAGAAATGGGTAAACTAACCTAAACTCAACTCCACATTGCCCAAATGTGATGCGAGTAAACTCAGTTTATCCTTGGCTAGACTGCTGTGTCTGGATTTTTACAGATCTGTCAGGTTGCTGTGGCTCCTTCACAGTTACAATGTCTCCACTATGAACTACAGGATTAGCCAACGCCATTATTTTCTGAATAGCATTATCTACCGTCAGCATCATACTGGGTAGGGTGAAGAAAAATAAACAAGTTGTCATGCTTACCTTTTGAAATCCCCTTTTGCAATTCAGTGGCAGGCCTAAAAAGCACATTTTCAGTGGTGGTTTTGATATTTTTAGATAAAAGGTTTGTAAATGTAACATATATGTGGGTTTAAAAATGTATTTAAGTCTCTCTCCATGTCAGCACTACCTCCCACGGCTCAGTGACTTTTTGTACTTTCCCACATCAGATAAACGAAGAGTTATTTGCAGATTCTGGATGTCCAGCCCCTGAAACTCCAAGTCTAAATGCAAATAGCTCCGGAATAAGAAGTTAGGACATTTCAAAGAAAAGCCAGACTATTCTGTGGGGAACTGCATTGATTCTGAATCAGAGCTTTGTCGACAAGCCCAGCTCTTGCCCCAGTAGTCACTTGGTCAAGGTGTTTATTTAAGGACAGACTCCGCTCTGTGTGTATGTCTGAGAGAGACAGAATCATTTCAGGAAACTCTTGTTACCAGAAAACAATTTTACTGACTCCGCTCTTCAGCATCTTGTGATGCATTGTACAGTTAAATGCACAGTTACACAATGAAAAATTCACTCTGAGGTATTGCTGCTCCCCAAACCTGCGGGAATTAAATACGAATATTATGGGAAACATTCAGCTCTTTCTTCTAGCATTTTTGCAACGCCTTATTTTCCTTCTTCCCTCCTCACCACTCCCACCCTCACCACCCCCACACAGGCATTTCGTTCAGTGGCCTCAATTGGAGATGATTTTTAAAGAATAAGCCATATCATTGAACAAAATACTTTATTGGATATAGGTTTCACTTCATAATGAAAGCTGAAAATAGAAAAGATTTCCAAAGGGCATTTGCCCACTAATATACAAAGAGAGAGCCTCAATATTTACAGAAAGAATAGCAAATGCTCACGATTGTCTATAATATATCTAGGAGAAAAACCTATGGGGACAGGTTAGTTAACTGTTCTTGGTAGATGTCCGGTTTGGAACTCACAGATTAAAGTTTGCTGTTGTGAGCAATGTGCTTTTATGTTTAGAGCATCTGGTTGCATATATAAAAAACTGCAATTTCTCCATTCCCCATCATTCACAATCTGATTTCCTCTGCAAACAGCTTGTGACAGAGACACTATCAAGATACAATAAAAACCTAAGTACTATGCAGTAAACCAGCTTGCACTGCTGATTCAAAGCAAGCAGGACCGTACAGAAGGAAATTCCGTTTGTGATTACATTTAGCTCATATTATGTGTCATTTATCTATTCTGTTTATTTCAATTACCAGGTTGGGGGTTGATTAGGCAGCATCGCAGATTGTTTGTGTGTGCGGGAAAATATACGCATTAATTGCAAAAGAACACACACACACGCAAGAAAAACACATTATTGTAACTAGGATGTGTTGTTTTTTGTTTTAACGTGAAAGCAAAGCAGTTGGACAAAAACAGGTTGTAAAGGCATGATGGATGGGAAGAATAAAGGATCAAGTTGCTGTACTATTTGTGGCCAACAAAACGCAAAACCTCTGTAATATTTTTGGTATAGCCAACGAGGGGGCTGGGGGGCAGGGGAGGGAGGTTACCTTAAAATACATTTAGGGGACAAATCAATCAGGAAAACTGCTCAGGAAGGAACGGTTGAAAATGCCCTAACATCGTAACATTCTTACCCCCTGTAATTAATTCTGGGTGTTGTATCTATATAAATAGATCTCCGATCCAATTCGGTGTGTGTGTCTCACTGGCTATCAACTGGCGTTTGCTGTCACTGAAAATGAAACACCGTCTCGGAAAAGCGAAGAGGGAAATAGGAAAGAAAGGGAATCCCGAGCTGATAGAATCTACCTTGCACTTGGGACTCGAGCATCAGGGAAGCATTGAGAGCCGGGCAGCCATTAGCATTGGCTGCCAGGGAGCCGCGGAGGTACCCAGCGGGCAGGCTTTCCAAAGCCAGCTTGGAGGCGCTGGGCTCCCAGCCTCCCTCCGCCTGCGCCTCCCCTTTGGCGGGCGCTGGGGGGCCGGGCTGAGCTAAGATGCTGTCTATGCTGAAGCTCTTGGACTTCTCGGAGCCTTTCTGAGGGCTTTGCTCTGTCCCGGCTGAAGAGCTTTGATGGGCCCCCGGGGGGAGCGAGCCTGCCCCGGAGCTAGGCGGAGGCCGGCGCGCCCTCGCCTCCGCCAGCCCCGTATCCTCAGCCTCTCCCTCCGACGAGCTCTCCCGCCGGCCCCCCTCGGGACCGCTGTGGTCCTCGGCGGGAGGCGCCGGGAGCGAGGCGCACGGGGGAGCCGCGCACCTGGATGGATGGGGATGGCCCCAAGGGCCAGGGGGGCCACCTGGGAGAGGAGGATCCGGGGCGACGGGGGCGCCCGCTGCCCGGTGGCTTCTCTCAGAGCTCGCTTGGTCCTCGCCTCCCTCCTCTGCCAGGGCCAGGGCGTCCCCAGCGTCCTCCTGGCCGCAGGCTGCCTCCGGGCTCCCCGCCGCTGCTGGGGGACCAGCCTCCCGCCCCTTCCCCTCCTCGGCCGTGCCCCGCGCCTCCTGGGAGCCCGCGGCTCTGCTCTTCCTCTTCCTGCGCCGGTAGTTGCCGTGCTCAAACATCTCCAGGCAGCGGGGGTCCAGGGTCCAGTAGCTCCCCTTGCCGGCTCGGCCCTTCTCCCGGGGCACCTTGACGAAGCACTCGTTGAGCGAGAGGTTGTGGCGGATGCTGTTCTGCCAGCCCTGCTTGTTGTCGTGGTAGAAGGGGAAGCGCTCCATGATGAACTGGTAGATGCCGTTGAGAGTCACCCTCTGGTCCGGAGCCTCCTTGATGGCCATGGCGATGAGAGCGATGTAGCTGTAAGGGGGCTTCTGCGGAGCTTCTTGCCTGGGAATCACGCTGCTGGCTGCAAAGCCCAAAGAGGCAGGGAGACCAGCTCCGTCTGCCCCGTACAGATAGACCATGGAGGAGCCATTTAGCGGGCTGCTGATGGGAAGGAGAGGGCTGCTGAAAACGTGGCTCATCGTGGCTGTGTTTTAGCTCCGGATCTTTCCCTTTGGAGCCGGGAAGGGCCAAGGAAGAGCCCTTGCAAGAGTCCACCAGAGGAGCAACTGGTGTGAGCTGGGACCCCAGCCCTGCCTCCAAGAGCGCCTTCTGCCTCTGTCCCCGCTTCATAGCTCTTTTTTTTTTTTTATAACAAAAAAAAAAGTTAAATAATTGTTGTAAGTTTGCTATTATATGTTGACTTAGCACTGGAAAATAAATTGTCTCCGATAAACAGTCGTTTGTGTTCTCAGCCCACCCACATTAATTAAAATATCATTGCTACACAACTGCGAGCTCTCTCCACGTGGCTCCCCGGTACCAGCCAATGGTTCTCCGGGTTTCTCCTCCATTTGTTTATAGCATTAGTCTGTTGATAAGTCTGCCCACCCAAGTCGAATCAAGCTGTGTTTATTTGGAAAAATTTCCGGGCACCCAATATATAAACGCACGGATCTGATGTTTGAAATATCACGTCCACCCTTTGACGCTGCAAGCACACACAGTCAGCAAAAGCAGGATGTAGGCTGCTGGAGCTCGGGGAGAGAAAGGGCAGAAACGCCTGGGCAAAGGGCAATTTGTTTGCTCAAGGTATCAGTGAGGAAGAAAACAGGCAATGAAAGGAGGGAGCTCTGCGGCTGAACCCAGGGGCCGGCCTCTCTCCGAGTGGAGAGCAGAGATGGATCCTCAACGGGTGTAAATCAACGTAGCTCCACGGATTTACACCCGCGGTGGAGCTGGCTTTTGCCTTCAAAGCAGCAAGGGTTACACCTGAGACCCCACACCGACGTCCCAGCTGCCGCGTACCCCCAGATTGGCGTGAGCGACCAAGTAGAAAGGATGTCGCGTCGCTTCCCCCGATCTTGGCTCCACTGGCTTCACACGCGCTTTAGAACCAGGTGTAGGCTCCCGACCGCTGCTGGCGTCTGCCGTGTGGAAGGGACGCTTGTGCAAAGCGCTGGTAGTACATCCTCTCCACAACCTCCAGGGTGGGAGCCCCCCCCGATTAGCGAGATCCTCCGGGAGGAAATGATGCACTGAGCCCGCAGGCCTGGGGTGCAGACGCAGCGGGAGCGTGTCTGCAGGGGGACCCGAGGTAACACAGTCCTCTTCGAGGAACCAGAATGGGAGGGGGGTTGTGATTATTTGGGGGTCACAGTGGGATGGCGACCAGCAACGAGCTCCATACAAGGAGAACTTGGCAGGCGTCGGGAGGAGGGTGAGTGTTTGTGAAGGCAGGCCTGTAGCTTTATATTCTGTACTTTCCTGTTTATACCGAGGAGGGGGGCTGTCACAACTTTACAAGTGCACACAGCTGGCCGGTGATTACATTAGGCATTTTGTGATGCTCTTTTTTGTGTAAACGTCCAGGGGTTTATTTTTTTAGTTATTTACTGATGTAACGATTTTAATCCGGATGAGTCCGAATCGGACAGAGGTGTCAGCTGGTGGGTCAGGCAGATGAACGGACCCCCACTTAGCCTGGCATCGCAGGCTGGGAAATATTGACCAGCCCCTCGCTATTATTTCTGAGGGTAAAAAAGGACACATGCTTAGGGCCGTGTTGTGCCCCCAGGTTTTAAAGCAGGGGGTTTGCTAAATAGCGACGGGACGAGATGGCCCGTGGAAACTGACTGCAAGACAGGAACCGAGGCGTTTTGGGGAGGCTGTGTGAAGGTAGATCTGAGTCCTGAATGGTCGGCTCTTGTTCTGATGGTAGCTTCCTTTCGAGGCTGTGTGCCTGCCACCTCTTCTGGGTGCAGAAGGTGCTCAGAGGGAAACTCGACCCCGTCTCCGGTAGGACCTGGATCTAAATTCGGATGAAGAAAAGGCTCTCATGGGCTTTGCACCGCGCCAATGAACTTTTAATGCCAGCGCTCGGCTGGGTCGAGCAAGCGGGATTTGGCCTCCACCGGTAACTTTTAAAAGACATCGGGAAAATGACCTGTGCCTTCAGAAACCAGGGCCCCGATCCTGTACACCTTGCCCAGGTTAAAGCTATTGACCCGCATGGGACTTTTGTCTGAGTGCAGGATCCATCACAGGCATAAAACTGCGGTTAAAAGGCTGGCTGGGAATTCCCGTGAAGTTAAGCCCCCCCCGTCCCGCATGCGCCCAGCCGGAGATCAGGTTTCTTCCCCACTTCAGGTTTTATTTCTGCATTTTCAGATGACTCCAGCAGGGGATCCGAGTAACAACTGGAGGAAGAAACCCTCTTGTTCTGGATTTGCAAATTACTTTTTTAAAGCGGGCTCATGTTTGTTGTGTATTGGGACATCACGTCCACAGAGTCTGCTTATCACTAGGGTTGTAAATCTCTGCTTTCAGGCACGCCTTCAGGGAACTAAAGCAGAGGGAAACGCATCGAGCCTATTAACATGGCCCATTGCAGTCTGTTAAACTGCAAACACTTTCATTTGCTATTCCATAGGACGACTTAGCCACCGTGAGTGCAAGGCACTTGCTAATATATTTGATTGTCCAAATCCAGTGTGTGCAAAAAAAAAGGGGTGGGGGGGGGCTTGGCTCAGTTCAGAAATCAATTCTCATAAGCATCTCTTCATTAAACATTATTTCACATAAAACTTCCTTGTAAAGAGGGCTCTGAGCATCATTGTTCGAGCCCAGCTGCTTTCACTCGTCTGACACTTTGTCGACATCCGCAGTGGAGTTTTTAAACGGGAGATCAATGTTTAACGTCGCTTCCCTCCCTCCCCGGCTTTATTTAAATTCTCACAGACTCTAGTGCGTCTCCTTGAGAAACCCAAGCAAGAAATATTAAAATAATAAATACTCCCGTATATGGCAGTGGGCCCGGAATACAGACCCACATGGCCCCGAGGAGTTTGTTGCTCACTTTTTGTACATAGCTGCAAGAAATCCCTCGGGAGGAAAACACAGACATGTGTCTCGGTTTGAAAGCTCCCAATCCGGATTTTCCTAACAGCTCTTTCGCTCTCTGGGTGCGTTACCGTCCTCTGATTCCTGACCTCAGGCATTCCCGAAACTCCCGACATTAGCTGTGTGGGTGCAGCCCTGGAAGTGTCTTGTAATCCGAGACGCTCTAATTATTTAGCGATGGCCCACTGCGCAGGGCTGGGAGTGATCGCGAGGAAACTGCGTGGAGTGAACTCTCTTCTTTTCCTGCTGGGCATAGGGATCAATACATGTGCCACGTCCCAGGATCTTTAGAGACTCCTGAATGGACTTTCGCGTCCCTAAAACTGGGAAGCGCGGCCCTTAAAGGAAGCAGCCCAGAGGGGGCACGTAGTTTGGAAGCTTCTGTCATCACCAGAAGAGATCAGAGACCGAGGTGTAAATAGATGGAGCGTTTCCCCCAGACAGCTCCCTGCGCTTTTTCAAAAATGGTCCATCGCCAAAAATGTTCAGAGGTGGATGCCTAGGCACCCGGCCCAAAGTGATCTGCTATGTGTGATCTGCTTTAGCCACCCCAGCCTACCCAGGTTGATCTACACCGTCCCCTATTATTACTCCCCAGCTTTCCAGGCCCTGACAACCTTATAACTAATGCTTTGCATCTGAGTCCATCGCGCACACAGGAGCCGCAGCAAAGTTTGCGCTCGGTGTCAAATTAGAACTAAAAACAGTTTGCCCTTTGCATGATGCAAAACGGATGTTAACGCAGCGCTGCAGCTGCGAATCTCTCTCTCGGAGGCACTTTCTACCTAACGCCTTTTCACTGCTTTCCCCGCCCCCTGCTCGTGGTCTCCAAGTTCTCTGGAGTCCATCCCAAAAAGGGGAAAGCTACGACAAATAACACACCCCTGAGGCTTGCAACACGATGCTAAAAAGGAAGCAAGGCTCGATGGGATGTTAAGATACTTGTGCAAACCCTGGCAAGTAACTAAAATGTGATCTTAATTGGTGTGGGGGAGGTATTGTTTTTGGAGTTCCTAAACTGGCGGCGTTTGGGTCCTGTTGTAGCACAATGGAAATTCGCTGGTTTGTTGCTTGGATTGACAGGACTGGAGCAGAGAGACACACAGCCCAAAGAGCTGGTGCTCTTGAACATACACTTTTCTGATCCCAACTCACAGTCCACCGCTGGAACTCTTTGCTAGGGCGATGGGGTGAAGGCCAAAAGCATAACTGAGTTCCAGAAAGAATTAGATGAATTCAGAGAGGGCAAGTCCCTCAAGGACGATTAGCCAAGATGGTCATAGAGGCAGCCCATGTTCTGGGTGTCCCTAAACCGCCGTCGGACAGAATCTGGGAACGGAAAACAGGGGAAGGCTCACTAAGTTGCCTTCTTCTTTTCATTGCCTTTGAAGCATCTGGCACCGAGGAAGACAGGACGCCGGGCTAGAGGGAACCAATAGAAACCATTCTTATTTTCCTATGAGTTAAAGGTCCTGGAAAATTGGGAGAGATCCGTAAACTCGGCAGCAGTTCTGACACCCGAGCCCTGCAGATTTGGCAAACAATTCCAAGCAATTTTGGGATTAAAATGTGTTGAGAGTGCTTAGCCCAAATAAAACCCCGTTTTGGGGGGGTCCGATAGAGGAGAAATCCACAGGACAGCGACTTCCCTGATAGGAGCTGATCTTGGCCCTGTTAGGTCGTATATGGGCACAACTCCCTCATTGATGTCTTTGGGAGTTGGGTCCGAGGAAAGGTTATAGGACCGGCCCCTCCATGCTGCCCTGGGATTTATGTTGGTCCCCCACCTCTAAGCAAGTTCGATCCTGCCAGGTGCTGAGCGCTGGATCTGTCCCTTACTGAGGATTACAGGGGAAAGTGGCGTGACTCCATTTTGGCTGGCGGAACGGTGGAACTGGTGCAAGCAGCGATGGACGTGCGTCCATTTCAATGCTGTAAAACGCCCATCCACCGACCCTGCTTCCATCGAAGTTGTCTGCTTCAACGAGACAACTGTCACTGACTTCATTAGGGAGGGATCCGGCTCCTCCCCTCCCCAACAAAGCCACGTGAATCAATCATTTTGGAAAGACCTACAGTGTCCCACACTATTGTTGTGAACACGCTGGGGGCGGAGGGGTCTCTCTGCCTTTGTTTGTTACTCTTACAGAGCAAGAATCCAGACAATGTGACTGCACCGTTTAAAGATGTGCCTTGTGTTATTTTTAGCGCTGCTCTAATTCCCCTGGATGCTTTAAACCACCTAAGGGACAATAATCCAGATCGGTTTAAAGACCTTTTTCGTTTTGTTTTGTGTGTGTGTGAAAAGGGACCTTTTAAAACAACGCACCAAAACCTGAACAAACTACTGATTAGATTCGCTTTTACAGCAAAGCGTGTCAGCCCCGATTAGGGAGAGCGCGCCGATTGCGTTTGTAACAGGGCAACATTTAACACTGAGAGAAACGGAGGCAAGCGGCTGTCCGGAGAGCTCTGGTTCTCTTTAAAAAGGCTGTGTCTACAGATTCAAATAGTTGTTCGCTAATGGTTCCCTTGCATGACTGTGACCTAAACGTAGACCTATCTTTGTCTCCAAGGAAATGCTGGGGTCTGTTTTCTGCTTGCAGGTTATCAAATACGATGCAGAGGGGAAGGCAGACGTAAAAATGCTACAGCTGTTTCCAAAGGGAGGTAAGGGTGAAATCTGATAGTTAAAAGGGGGTTATTTCATTATATTAAACATGAAATGCTACATGTTTTGCACCGAAAGATTCCTAGTGACAGATTTAACTAAAAACCTCTTGGGGTTTTTCAGAGTTAATATTGTCCGTTTTTATGGAAAATAATACACCTACTTGCCTGCTTCTTAGACGGAATATCTCCATCTGGTGTATGGAAGAATCCCGCTTTGGTTTTTAATTGTTTGCTAGGTATTATCAAGTAATCTTTCTGTTCGGTTTTCCTTTTATTAAATGAAAAACAAATAAGGAATCAGCAATAGCATTCCCATATTATGCACGGGGGGAAACGGTTTCAAAAGAGAGCGCAAGACTGAAAATGAACACTGGCCAGCTCAAAGCCTCAAGGCGTGCCGTCTCTTGTGAGATCGAGGGTCCGATCTCACGAATTTTATACGGGAAACAAATTTCTGAGCCCCAAATGCTGCCGTCAACTAATAGGAAATTAGCTGGCTGCTGAAACGCTGCCATTTTCCAAAGCCAGATCATTGCAGCATGGAGAAAAGGAGCTGGGTGTCCTGAGATAGACATTTTAAGTGCTTTCTTTTCCTGAGGATTTTTTTTTAAACCATTTAATATGACGTGGTGTTGCAGAAAGTCAACCAGCCAGAAGGGAACCCCGGGAGACAGAGACGACCAGGATTTATTTGACCTATGTGAGATCATTCACTCTGTGAATGGAAATAAAGTAAAAATAATTGCAATGCTTTCTACTATTACCATTCTCCTTCGGGGCTGGGTTTGGTTTTATACTATAGCCGCGCTCACGCAGGCAGGACTTGACACCGTGTCTGGAAAACAGCTCAAGCCTCGACTCTAATGCAAATCTGGCAAATCAAACAAGAGGATGCTCTCCTAACAGGCTCGCCACGTCCTATCCAGTCCGTCCATTTGGGACCCTCTGCTCTCGCTACCGCCTTTGTGCTGCTGCACTGGGTCCAGTGTCACGCTGGAACTGTCCAGCAACAGAGCAAGTTCCTGGAGAGCAGCTGCAGGAGTGTCAGAGGCCAGGGGAGGGAAATCAGCAAGTGTCTGTCCTCTGCGGCAAAAGCACGCGCACCTGACTCTGGCAGCAGCCTCGGGAGGCCACGGTCTGCTTCAGGGAACAACCTCACCCCCCGGTTTGAGTAAAACGCGATTGCAATAAAATAAGAAAGCGCTGTAAGCCTGGAAACCGCGTTGGCACAGCAGCACGCGGGCATCTCCGCTGCGCCCGCCTGCGAATCGCAGACGCCGTCCTGACACTTCCCAAAGGGTTCCTCTGGTCCCACCGTCTGCTGAATCCCCATCCGTGGCCTAGCCTTGTGGGCGCCCTTCAGATAAGCAAGGCCGAATTCTCTGGACCATCAAGGACAGCAGATCACATCCCCTGTGCCTGTAACCCCATTCTCCACCCATTTTGTAGAGGAAATCTGACCCTGGTAACTCTGGTTCAAGCAAGGAACCTCTTATGAAGTGGCGAATTTAATGTTAGTGGCCCTGGATATCCCTCTATCTTCCTCTCCCTCACGCTGTTACAGGGGGTTCTCCCAGACCACCCTCTCCTCATTAAAGAAGAAGCGGCTTGAAAACGCCAAACTCAAGCACCGGACTTTCAGCTCACTGCTGAGAACAATGCTCCAAGTCTGTTGCTTTATAGTAAAAAAAAAAATCAGTTCAGCGAAAAATCTCCACCGCTTAATTTTCAGAAGGGGAGAGGATTTGGAGGGGTAGGTGGGGAAGGAGAGGGAATTCGCTGCTCTGTTTTCCTGCCTCCCCTCTTTGCTTTTTTATCCAGACAACAAAAAGCTCGAGAATTTGGCAAAGGTAGCTCCGGTTTTCTGGGAATGTTGCTTAAATACAGCACCAATGATTCCTCTGGGCCACGTTTCATGTAAACCAAGAGCATCAATGCGCTGTGTCAGAATTCGACAGCATGTGCTATTTGCCGGGGCAAAATCAATTCGTGGCGCATGTCTGCCATGCACCGTGTCTTCTCTATCCACCCTTCTAGTCATTTTTTCGTCTAAATAGGTGTTTGGTTTGGTTTGTCTGGGAGAGGATCTGGGGTTTGCCTCTCCTCCACAGCAGCATTTATCTTGCTGTGCTTATATATGGTGACTCCCCATGGCAATGCTTTCTGAAAATCTTTGCAGCTAGCCCATCAATTCGTTAGGGACCTGTGTTACTACAATTGAAATTAACTTGATAGAAACAAGCTGCGTTTGAAAACGCTCCCAAGGCCATTTTTTATCTAAAGGCTGCATCATTCTTTATCAACCTGCTAGACAAGAGGGGCGAATCGTATTTTTATTATTCCTAAACCCGGTTATCCATTGCAGTTCTGAAGCGTGTTAAAGTTGCTTAGAAGAGATCGGATGGAAGAGAAGGTTGATAGCTTTAACATATCTGCTGTCAGTCCCAGATATTTGTAATGAGAGTTCGAACTGAATAGAGGAGCAGCAGGGAAACACAGTCAAATGAAGACAGATCTCTTGTACAAGAAACGAATGAAAAGAGAAAGCGTTCAGACAGTTCTGTAAAACCATCCTAATATTCATTTTCTGAGATAGTTATTAGGGCTTCGTAATGAAGCCAGATAAAATGATTTTATTATCCCCGCAGGATGTTATTAACTTATTCTTCCTACAAACTGTATTTTTGTTTGGTTGTTTTAACGTCCCAACAGTCTGGTGCAGAACTGAGAGATAACTGACTAAATTCAAAGCACATCATAAGGCTTACACCGCCAGCAGGTAAATAAAACTGTCAATAAATAGATTACAATAAAAGAAATTAATCAGAGCCTTTCCTGGTTCCGATGGTTTCACTCACATAGTTTAAGGATTAGAGACTCTCGCTCGAGCCTAAAGATGGCTAATTGTCTTGTATTTCAAAGTGTTCTGCAAATCTTCAGATACTGGAAAGCACCTTTAAACTAACGCAGGGATGCCTATATGTTTTCATTTCCAGCTTTACTATTTTGTCTGCATCGGATCGTCATGTGAACTAAGCTTTTGTTAAATACATCCTAATAATAGTAATAAACCTTCAGTCTCCAAGAAATCTATTTTGTTTTAACATCAACGTGGTCCAAGTTTTCTGCCTGGAAAAAAAAAGGATCAGGAAAAACTGCAAACACACACACACACACACACACACGCCAGACTTTTGAGCAGAAAAAAACCAACAACATGGATTTATTTTAAGGTAAGTACAACAATCAAGACCACATAAGACAAACAAACGTGAAGTAGAATAAAACAAATAGTTCTCAGGAATGGTCAGGGTAGAGACTATTATACAAAACACCACACGTCGTAAATTAAAAAAAAAAGTATCAGATACTTTGTCTTTTTCCCCCCAAAAAATCCACCGACAAAAAATAAATTATTTCCTCCTCTCGTCAAAAGAACAGCTCTAAATAGAAATTCTATTGCATAATTGTACAAAAAGGCGGGGCGGGGGGGGAAATCACTTGCAATTAATTTGGCTGTTAGGAATTGTTGGGCAACATAAAAAAATAATAATCCAGTGAACTCAACTTTAAATATTATATTAATGGCTCTGAAAATTAGCCTGACTAGAAATCCACACATTTTACAGCACAATAAGAGAACTTAAAAATACCCAGGACATTATATATATATATATAATTTTCTTTAAAATCGTATAATGGTCGCTGTGATATTGGTCCATAAGTTACTTTCAGAGGCCTCCTATACTTTAGCATATAAATTTGCCACTTTGTTTCGGTAGCTATATATATATATATTTTAAAGATATCCCTTTTCAAGTAGAAGTTACTTGTCTGGAATTTAAAGATGATGGAGAAGGATTAAGGGTCGGTTTCCCAGGTCCGCTTAGAGGTTGTAAAAGTATTTCCTCAGGCCGTCTTAAGTGTTTATTTAGGTACGTATTTATCTTAATTGCCCTACCCCAGGAGGAGAGTCAATGCTAATCAATACTTAGTGCAGTCATAGGAATAGGGGGTGGCGTGGCGGTATATGGAGGGCGTGGATCTATAGGGGATCTGACAGCTCGTGTTGCCGCTCACCTGATGCTCGTTGAGGGGCGAGCTCTCGATCCCCAGCCGGTGGGAGCTGAACATCTCCCGGACGGTCGGAAAAGTCTGCTGCTGGGAGCCGAACGCGTGCCCGGAGAGGTGGCTCAACTCCGGGCCGGGGTTGAGGTACCAGGAGGCGGCCGGCTGGCCGGGGCCGCCGCTGGGAGGCGGGTGGCTGGCAGTCAGCGCGCTCTCCTGGCCGGGGGCCAGGCCCATGGTGGCCAGGGGCGAGGAGGTGCCGCTGGGATGCTCCGAGAGGGCTTCGTCCAGCCCGGCGCTGGCCGGGGCGCCGCACAGGTGGACCGAGCGCTCCCCGGCGTACAGGCTCATGGCCCGCATGCTGCAGTGGTAGCTGCCGCTGGGCTCCAGGGCCTGGCCGCACGCCTGGCTGTAGAGGGCCGGCTGCGCCTGGGGCGGGTAGCCCACGGGCAGCGAAGCCCCCAGGCCGCCGGCGGTCCTGCCGGAGGCGGCGCCCGCGGGGCCCGGCTCGCCGGGGGGCGAAGTCCGCAGGGTGATGATGCTCTCCACGCTGAAGCCGGGCAGCCCGTTGGCGGAGGGGCCCGGCTGCTGCTCGGGCCCGGAGCCCTCGGTGGAGCCCGACGGGGTGGCGGAGGCCACGCTGCGGGGGCTGGCCGGGCTGAGGGTCTCCACCTTGGGCACCAGCGGCGGGGCGGGCGAGGCGGCGGCCTCGCTCTTCACCACCACCCGCTGCTCGCCGGCCGCCGCCTCCTCCTCGGCGGCTTTGGGCGGCGGGTGGAGGGCGCGGGCCGCCTCCCGCGGCTCCTTGTCCCGGGGCACGTCTTTCTTCTTGAAGCGGCGGCGGCGGCGCAGGAAGCTGCCGTTCTCGAACATGTTGTACGAGTCCGGGTCCAGCGTCCAGTAGCTGCCCTTGCCCGGCTTCTTGTCGTCGCGGGGCACCTTGACGAAGCACTCGTTGAGCGAGAGGTTGTGGCGGATGCTGTTCTGCCAGCCCTGCTTGTTCTCCCGGTAGAAGGGGAAGCGCTCCATGATGAACTGGTAAATCCCGTTCAGGGTGATCTTCTTGTCCGGCGCGTTCTGGATGGCCATGGTGATGAGGGCGATGTAGCTGTAAGGCGGCTTCACCAGGTCCTTGGGGGCGGCCGGCTGCTGGGGGTGGTGGTAGGGCCCGTAGGCGCGGCCCATGGCCGGGCCGTACTGGTCCGGGTGGCCCGAATAGACGCTCATGGGGCTGGCCATGCTGCTGTAGCTCCCCGCGCTGCGGTAGTAGCTCGGCTCGCTCAAGTAAGGCACCACTCCCAAGGCGTTGGGGTCGGAGACGGAGTAGCGCGCCTGCATCGTGGACCGGGGGCTCCCCCAGATCGCGGGGCGCGGAAGGCACCCGGGGAGGAGGGAGGGGAGGGATGGAAGGGGTTCGGGAGGGGGGCCTGGCCCCGGCCGGGATTCCTCTGCGGAGGAGGAGGGCGAGGGAGGCCGGGGAGAAGGAGAGAGTCTCGGACACAGGCTGCTGCCCAAATCCAGAAAAAAAGGGGCTTTAGCAGCAGTGCGGCGGCAGCATCCTTCAGAGTCTCCAGGAGGAGTGCGCAGGGCGGAGGGAGCCGAGGGATCTCTCTCAATGGTGTGTTTTTGGGGGTTGGGGAGGGGGGTTGTTGCTGGTCTGGGGTTTGGTTTGTTTCTCAGAGGTGGCAGAAGCTGCTGCTCACAGACAGGAATAGTTCTCGCAGGAAAAGAAAAGTCTCGGGAGGGAAAGCAAAAAAAAAGAAGAAGGAAAAAAACAAGATAATTCTTGCACCGACACCACCACCGCTTCTTCGGGAGGGGAAACCACCGCAGACGCCTCGCGAAACTCAGAATCAAAATACACTCTGGGGCTGCGGAGGAGCGGGTGCGAGTCCAAGGTGCTGCGCGTGTGTGCGAAGCCTCCAGCGAGCCCCGCGGAGGCGAGCTCCCCTTATAGGGTTTGGGAAAGTTTCAAAACTTTTCTTGGGGAAGGCGAGTTTTTACTCCGCGCTGGCCACACCTCTCCCCTCAACTTTGAGCCAATCGCCGTGCACGTTGGCACGGCTCGGTCCAATCAACGTGCAGAGAAAGGCTGCGGCGTTCCAGCGGGGCTAGGACCAAGGTAACACACTGGAGGCGTCTGGGGTTGCATTTTTTTTAAGGCGCTTGGAAGGTAAAGAAATCGCATCCAGCGCGGCTCATTAGTGACTTTGGTTTGCTTGCAGTAGATCTTTAATTGACATGACATTTAATAGATGCATTGAATGGATTTTAAGTAGTAAAACGTGCCCGTTTTAAGACGAGCTGATCGCAATGATCAGTGAACTTTTTAAAACACGTTCCTTAGTGCTGTATTATTTTTTCAAGTTTTAACCCAGGAAACATGGACTGCTGTACAAACGCAGAGCTTTCCATTTAAAATGCATTGCATTTTTAAATTAAAAAAAAACCCCTAAACTCCTTCGGTGAATATTTAGAAAGGGATATTCCTTTTCTTAGATTCTGAAATGTTATTTGTAGGGTATCTGTGTCTAAAAGCATTAGCACTGAAAACTATGGGGTAGCACATAGCGTGGTTTATAGTATAGGCTGATAGCAAATCAAATAGCTAGTACTGAAATTTTCTTTTTTGGGGGGGAGCAAAATTACAGATATTCTATAATGCTTTCAAAAGATTTTTGCAAATTAAAAACAAAACGTCATTTCTGTGGCTTGGTAAAAATTAAAAGACCCAGGAGCAAAACACCCATAGAAAGATGGGTTTTCTTGGGTTTGTGAAACCCGCCCCTCCTGCTTTCCCTAATGATTTCATTACAGGCAATCAGATTCGGTTAATTAGGGACGCATGCTTGCAGAGTGTAAATTCTTGTATTTGCAAAGCTGCTGTGAACTGCACTGCGCTGATTGTGGAAAACGTTTATCTCAAAAGCAAACAGATGAAAAAGGAAACACAATCCCCCCACCCCCAATAAAATAAAAAAACAAAACCACCTCCACTTGGATCCACATTTCTGAAAGGGGAATTTAAATGAAAAGAGAATAAAATAACTACCGGCTCAATCTGTTTCCACTGCCTATTGAAATAAGGTCCTCTTTCTATAATTTACTTCATGCGATATTTAAAAAGACTATCTAACAATTTGTGCCAAGCAATTCAGACTTCGGGAATCGGTAACGCTGCAAACAGACAAGAACGTATTTAGGAAAAAGCGAATTCCTCTCTCACGTGTGTGACAAATGTCTCCTTATTTGTCTTAACAAATACACTCAGAACATACGTATCAGGGTTTAAAGCTCCATTCTTGAGAGCTACTGAGAATGATAAATGCTCTCTGTGAATGTCTCAGTACAAAAGGGAAAGTTTTATACGTAACACTTTAAAATTCACCCCAAAAAACCCTGTCATGGAAGTTGATTGTAAAATGCAGTTGATTTTTTGAAAACTTTCATCTTCGTTTTGATGGAAATAAATTCAAATGGCATGCATCGGTTTCTTTATGTAGAATAAATGTCAGGGTGATTTTCGCAGGAGAACAAAAAGCAAATTATTTTAGATTTGCTGAGGCTTCATTTAAACGTATTAACAGAGAAACGAGGTTTGTTTAAAATGTTTTAGAAGGACCTCACATTCTTAAACTTTAGCATTCCGTGCAATAACACTTCTGATAAGACCCAATTGCTGTAAAGCACACAAGAAGCATAGAGGGATTTTTTAAAATCATATACCAGTTTTAAAAGTTGTAAACGCAAAACTGACCAAAATCCACGGGCGGTTTTTAGACTTCTGGACATATTATTTCCTAGAGCTTTAAGTTTTTGTCGAAAAAAAATATAGCATTTATTAAATCTTACCTCCCATTAGCTCATCACTGTGAGAACTTTACCGAGTGTAAGTTTCTAAAGAAAATCAAAAAGAAGCGCTCTGTCCCCGCATCGTGCATTTGGAAAATCTGTGGAGGCTTAATCTAATGAACCTGAAAAGCACGTTTAACTACAAGAAAAAAGAGTTTCAGCCCAAAACGAGAGCGAGAGAGCGAGCGAGAGGGAGATCCTTTCAACGAAGAGCGCAAAAGTGGGAAAGAAATATTCTCTTTTTCTTGGAGTGCTCCAGATCTTTTTGTTTTCCCATTCAGGACTCCCGGGAGCAAGGCTTGTTTAAGTTATTTGAACAACAGCTTCTAAATGCCTAGGGGTTTTGCCTTTAAATCTTGTATTTACCCTTGGTGGACACGATAAAACAAAAAACCTTTCCACTACAAGATCCCCCCCCCCCCCCCCCCTTTGAAATGTCCTTGCACTCTTGAGAATGCTTTATGCAGAAACAACAAAACCCATTGCAAAAATCCCTGTTGCAAAGGCTGGATCATCAGACAGTCGATGTGGCCCATTGTTTTTCTACAAAGGCAACAACAACCAGTTGCTCTGGCAGCCAAGTGCAGCTCTGCTCAAACATCACCTACCTGAGCGCCCCCCCCCGGAGAGTCCAGTTTGCTCACTTGGTGGGTTTTGGTGCCCTCCAGAGGATACAAAGGAGAATTGAAATATTTTCTTCCCCTGCGTTGAATGGTAAAACTGTTGGTGCTGACACCTGAAGGACTGATCCCCCAGAGGTCGTGGGGGATCAAAACTTGAGGAAGTGTCAGGCACGAACTTTGTATATGAGCTTTTGGGATCGTCCTACCAACGTGCGCTAGTAAGTGAGAAATGGGAGGCGAGAGTTTTTTCAAAAGAAGAATAGGCAATGAAAAACTAAGCTTAGTAGTTCCTGTGATCAGAGCCCTGCAGACATTTCCGCACATACTTGCCTTAACTCTAAACACATGCGTAAGTCTTTGCTAAAACAGCAGAGGTAGCGACATCTGAAAATGGGCATGGGAAAATGAGCCAAATACGCGCCGAATCCTAGCAGCCCAGGAAGATCCAAATATATCTGATTCAAAGCAAGTTAGTTCGTTTCAACGCTGGCTCCCCTGGGAAGCCTCAGTTGTTTTATTGTTTTCTGTGCACAGCCATTATACAACCTACAGAGTTTACTGACGAACAGAAACTTTTTTCGTAACAAGCCAGATCTAACATAATTTCAGCAAAATAAAACAAAATAGCTCTGTTCTGGTTTTTTGTTTGTTTTATGCAAAGTAGTGGGTTTTTTCTCTTAACCAAATGACACCCAGTGATTCTAGAGTTGTCTCTACTGGTATTTTGTACAGTACTGCCTATGATAATTGATTACTTAATACCTTTTCAAACCCAAGCACTATAAGCTATTACCTTACCGCTTTCCTTTCCCTTTTCTTTCATCTTTAGGACAGAAAATAAAACACAGCAATGCATCTGCACTTATTTTCAGCTTTAATTTTCAGGGGATTTGCAAACTTTCTTTTATCACTGTCCTTAATGTGCCCTTTTCTGAGGCTGGAGAAAGGACTTGCAATAAAAAGAATTTGCATAAATAGAGGACATCGCCAGAAAAATACAAAGGGGACTCGCACTCCAGGATTTTAGAATCATTCCTTTGTTTTTCTTCTTCTAAACATTTCTTAGTTTCTTAAAACATTAAAATGTTTCTTCTGTAAACATTTTCCCTTCTAAATTAAATGCTTGAATTTTAATAGTTCTTATAACCTAAGACAATGGTTTATCTTTCCCTATTGTTGTATGCAGTGTTTTTGTAGCCCTGTTGGTCCCAGGGGATTAGAGAGACAAGAGGGGTGAGGTAATATCTTTTACTGGACCAACTTCTGTTGGTTTCAGAGACAAGTTTTTGAGCTTGAAGGGTCTGTGTAATCTTGAAAGCGTGTCTCTCTCACCAACAAAATTTGGCCTAATAAAATATATTACCTCATCCACCTTGTCTATCTTTCACTATAATACATTCAAATTTTAAAGCAAAATGTATAGGTACACAGATACCACAGTGCAGTGTGAGAATTACAGTAGAATAGAATAGAATAGAATAGAATAGAATAGAATACTCTCTTTTATTAGGGATATTTAGGACTTGATCCAACTTCTACTGAAATCAAGGAGAGACTTTCCATTGACTTTAGTGAGAGCTGCCTTGGGCCGTTAATACCTAAGCACGAGTTGGCAATACATGTATGACAGCAAGAAGAGCTATCTTGGGAAAGCAATTTTGAGCAAATGTGATCAAATGATAGCTGATGCATGAAACCTATAGAAGAAGCCTCACTTTTTAGACCAGTTGCTGATTTAAGAGCCTGTCCCAAAATATTTCTAAATGTATCAAGTATAATTCTTTTTCACCTTTGTTAGAAGACCAATTCTTTAAGCAACTCTTTTTGCTGGTTTCTTAAGATTGATGTATAATGAAATCTATCTTAGACACTTATATGGCCTTCCATCTGAGTGCCCCCAGATCTTTAATGTATTTATCTTCCCAAAATCACTTTGAGGTAGGAAAGTACTATCAACCCCATTTTATTGATGGGAAACTGAGGCATAAAGCTGCTAAGTAACTTACCCAAGGTCCCATAGGAAGTCTGAAGGAAGTCACATAGGAAGTGGAGCTGGGACCATCCTTCTTCCCTGATACGCAGTATATGATTTCTATAGGGGGACGGGATGATTACAGGCACTTCAGTGCACATAGAGGGATTATCCTTCCCAAGATTCTGCTTCATCAGTTCGAGGGTATCATAATTACTCTGAATTAAAGAGAGGTTGTAAGTAGCTCATCAAAGGCCCAGCCCTGGACTCCCTACAAAGACAAATAAATCAGCCATCAATGTCATTGGGAGCTTTGCATGGATCAGAAGTGATGGGTTGGCCTTCAGATACCAAGCATCTAAGTCCTGATTCATGTGGAAGTTCATTAAGTCCTGCTGGAAAACCACTGACTTCAGTGATACCCTATTTTGGTGTACAGGTCTTCCTCAGTGGATCCCATTGCTGGACATGGGCCTTAACTGCTTTTCATTGAAGTCAGTGGAAGTCTCAACGTGGACTTCAACAGAAACAGCATCAGGCCCAAGATCGTTGGGACTGTTCTAACGCACTTAGCCAAGCATATTTCACATTAATTAATGTCCAAACCGGCACAGTGAACTTTGAGCAGAAAAGGTTTCCCAAAGAGCTGACTTCTTTTACTTTTATTTATACAGATTTGTCAGAGAAAACAGTTATGCAATCAACTGCCGCAGCGAAGAGAAAATGCATTTGTGTCTGCCGAGCAGCACATCTGTAACTGTTCAGAAAAGAGCATCCTAATTTGTTCTGCTTTCTGATTGGCACCGTAACAGTCAGTTCTGACTGGGCATGTATATCAGTAGCATCCAACCCAAGCAGACTAGAAACCAACTTCATAAGCCCTCTCCCACCACCACCCTTTAAAATAAACCTAGGTTTCATTGTTCCCATGACCCTGTATTCCACTTGATACAGGAATGTTAAGATTCTTGAAACTCTGTCTTCCCTGAGTCATTATTGGAATATTTTAATTCTATAAATAATAATAAATACTGTAATTTAATATTCCATTAAAGTTAAGTGAGAAAAATGCTATTTTGAGTAGCAGAGGGAATTGAAATTCAGTGTAAAGAGTTTACATTGTTCTGTTCATAAACTACTGGATTTAAATGAAAATATAATTGGTTGTGGGGCTTTTTTATTAATGTGTTTTTCCAGAGATCACACACAATCAAAGGAAAGACCAAGATATTTCTATAAACTGTGTTCTCAGTTTTGAAGCAGAACTCCCCACTGATTTGCACTTTAAAATTTATGGCACAGCATGTTCCTTTGTATATTTAATTTCAGAAAGAATATCGCCATTGTTCATGAATTTGGGCCATGCAACCATTTATATTGTTCTTATTAAGACTGAGCTAAAAGACACCTTGTAATCCCCAGCTGCAGTCTACTGAATGATAACATAACAGTTGCCCACCAAAGAGGACTTTTCAAAAAAGAAAGTGAAGCCAAGAATATCACAACCAGAAACTCACAAGAGGATACTTAATTTAAATAAAACATTTCACAAAGGGTCCTTATTTGGAATAGGGCAGAATTTCATAACAACGCTCCACTGCCCCAAAGCTTGAGGGCTCAGTAATCCTGCTGGCTTTGAGAACTGCATATTCAGTAGAATTTGGCTGATGGGTAGATCCATGACAAGGAAGCAGTCCAGTTAACAAAATGTCCTCAACACCATAGGACCCCATCTTGCAGTTCTTAATCAGAACTAAAGTCCATTGACTGCAAGAATATTGAACTATAAGAACATAAGAACGGTCATACTGGCTCAGACCAATGGTCCATCTATCCCAGTGTCCTGTCTTCCAGCAGTGGTCAATATCAGGTGCTTCAGAGGGAATGAATAGAACAGGCAATCCTCAAATGATCCATCCCCTGTCCTCCATTCCCAGCTACTGGCAATCAAAAATGAGGGACACCCAGAGCATGGAGTTGCATCCCTGACTATCTTGGCTAATTGCCATTGATGGATCTATCCACCATGACCTTATCTAATTAGTTTTTCAATCCCCTTGTAGTTTTGGCCTTCACAACATCCCCTGGTAACAAGTTCCACAGGTTGACTGTGCATTGTTTGAAGAAGTAAACCTGAGTAAAAACGTTAGGATCAGGCCCAGATATTGGTATTTTCATCAGATGTAAAAATAAGTACAGTGCTGTGTAAAGAAATCATGCAGCTAGATACATTTTATCCCCTGTGCACTTTAATTTCACTGAGAGTAATTGCAATTTATGGAGCATGCTGATTCTTCTCCCACCAAGGTTTCTAGCCCAGTCACTTTTACCTCCTGCTGCCACTTGCTGCTGTGGAAGTGGTTTTGCAGCTAAGCACTGAATGCAGAATTGCTGTTACTTCACACAGGTCAGAAATAAGTGAGAGGAAGGATGGTCTTGTGGTTTAGGAGCTGGACAGGGAACCAGGCAAGCTGGATTTGATTCCTGGCTTTGCCATAGATTTTCTGGGTGACTTTGGATAAATCACTTCCCACTCTTGTAAGCTTGTACTTAATATTCAGAGGGCAGCTTCAGTGTTGGAGTTTTAATCTTGCTATTGTTCACTCCCCTGTCTGTGAAATGGGGATAATAAAGGTTACTTCCTAGCATAAAGCCCATCGCCGGATTAGTCATAAGTGAACCAAGAGCACCAGATTTTTTTAAATCCAATGTAGTGGCTCTCAGCTTGGACGATGGCTGTCGGCGACGCCTGGGCTGGCCTTAGCCATAGGTGAAGTAGGCAATTGTCTAGGGTTGCAAAACATAAAGGGCAGCTGATGGGTTGCAGCTACCTACTTCCCGCCTAGTCTTGGCGCGCAACCAGGAGGTGGACTGCAGTCACCTGCTTCCCACCCAGTTCCTGCTCCCAGCTGGGAGGCGGGCTGCAGCTGCCTGGCACACAACCAGGAGCCCAATGGCAGCCCCTGCGTCCCAGGAACTGGGTGGTGGCCACCCATATCTCCACTGGGAGTGGGCAGCAACCACCCCGCCCCTTCCCAGAGCTCCAGCTGCCCCAGCTTTCTTGTCAATTTTACCGCTCTGTGAAATTGACAAGAATGACAATCCCTGCACTGCTGCAAACACTCAAACTTTCCCGCTGCGGGGTTTTTTATTTTGCCTAGGGTTGCAGAATATGTAAAGCCGGCGCTGGTTGGTGATGCCAGCTTCTCCTTTCCCATGGTTAGTTTCACTTTCTCCCCTGGCATTGTGATGTGGGGCCTCCTCTGCTGCAGTGGTTCTCAACTAGGGGTACATGTACACCTGGCGTAGGTAGAGGTCTCCCAGGGGGTGCATCAACACACTGAGATATTTACCTAGCTTGACAACAAGCCACATAAAAAGGTGAAGGTAATACAAACAAACATGACTCGTTTACACTGCTCTATCTACTATACACTGAAATGTTATTCCAGTCCATTCATTTTATCATTATGAGACAGTCTGCCATTTTTCAGTGCCAGTGAGCTGAGATGCTTTTGCATTTTGATGTCTGATTTTCGTTGGCAGGTGCTTTTTACGTCTGGAAAGGTGGAGATCCTTGGCTTTAGTGTCTCTAACTGCAGGAGGTGGAGAGGGCCCCCGACCCGGCCCAGGCTTAGCCGGGATCAGAGCTCAGCTCACTGTCACGGTCTTTGCACGTGGCATCCTCAGTGTTTGGAGTGGATATTTTGCGTCCTTTTGGGGACATGCGCCCTGGCTAGGGGCTTGAGCTGAGGAGGGGGAGGTCAGCAGACCGGGTGCAGGACTAGCTCTGCCCTGACCTTGTGCAAGTCCCTTCCTTCCTGGGTCCCCCCCCACCCTCCCCCACCCTCCCAGCCTGTGTGCTGGCTTGGACTGTGAGCTCTGGAGGGCAGGGGCTGGCTCTGGGGTGTCTCTCTCTGCAGCCCCAAGTATTGCCGGGCCTAGGGGAGTGGGGGGTCTGTGCAGCGCCGAGCACCGCGGGGCGGGGTTTTGTGCAGCGCCTAGCACGGCAGGGCGGGGGCTGAGGGAGGGAGTGGGGGGTCTGTCTGTGCAGCGCCTAGAGCGGCGGGGCGGGGCGGGGACGGAGGAGGAAGTGGGGGAAGGAGGGGACTGTCTGTGTGCAGCGCCGAGCACGGCGGGCGGAGGGGGGTCTGTCTGTGCAGCGCCGAGCACGGCAGGGCATCCAGGCGCCGGTGACGCCACTGACTAGCCGGGTCTTCGGGCCGCGGCGGGGGGCGGGTTCCCCTCGCTTCACCAGCCACCCCAGCCCCGCCTGCGCCTTGAGCCTTCCTGTCCCGTCCAGGCCGCCGTAGTCCCGGCAGACACGTGGGGCCGCCGGCGGATGGACTCCGGAAGTGGGCGGGGCCGAGCAGCGACATTTCCCCGCCCCCCCCGGCCCCGCCCCGCCCCGCCCCCTACGGAGCTGCCGGGCCGCTGGCGGGGCCATGGAGGGGGGGCGTGCGGCTGAGCGCTGGTGGGAGCTGGCGGGGGGAGGGGCAACGTGGGGGACAGTAGCTCAGGGTGCGGGGGGGTCTATAGCCCCAGGGCGGGGCGAGGGGCAGGGCGCGGGGGGGGGGTCTATAGCCCCAGGGCGGGGCGAGGGGCAGGGCGCGTGGGGGGGGTCTATAGCCCCAGGGCGGGGCGAGGGGCAGGGCGCGGGGGGGGGGTCTATAGCCCCAGGGCGGGGCGAGGGGCAGGGCGCGTCT
>ML675639.1:34969-67706 GCA_007922155.1 Mesoclemmys tuberculata
GGGCGCGTGGGGGGGGTCTATAGCCCCAGGGCGGGGCGAGGGGCAGGGCGCGTGGGGGGGGGTCTATAGCCCCAGGGCGGGGCGAGGGGCAGGGCGCGTGGGGGGGGTCTATAGCCCCAGGGCGGGGCGAGGGGCAGGGCGCGTGTGTGGTGTCAATAGCCCCAGGGTGGGGTGAAAGGGGGGCCTAGCCCCAGGGTGGGGTCGGAGGAGTTGTTGGGGGTATTCCATGGTAAGGGAGGCTAGACAAGGGGGGAAATGGGACCTTCCATTTTGCAGGGAGGGAGTTGTGCAGGGGGCTCTATCCAGTGATGATATCCCAAATTTCCAATAACCAGTTCTATAAACGCAGGTGATATTTAAGAACCTATTCTGAATAGGTTCTTAAACATCATGAACGCAACACCCGACACTCTGCACCCCAACAACCCAGCACCCAGAACTTCCGAGCACCCTCCGCCGTGAAATTGACCCTCCCTGGAGAATCTCCACTGGGAGACTCGCTCTGCGCTGCCAAATTCTAAACCCCTCCAGCGCCCCGCAGAGCGCAATGAGAGGAGCTAACAACCGGTTCGCTGCCTTTTTTTTATTTTAAGAACCGGTTCGCGCGAAACCCGCCAGCGCCCTGCAGAGCGCCACAGGGGAGGACGCTAACAACCGGTTCGCTAAATTTTTTTAATTTTAAGAACCGGTTCGCGCATCATCACTGGCTCTATCCCACATGGATGGCTGAGGTCAGGTCAAGGGGTGCAAAGCGTCTCCGCACCTTAATGTATTAAACCCCTTCGTGCACTTCAGTGATCTTCCTTCCCAGTGGAAGAGCACGTTCCCAGTGGCTGTCCAGCGTGTCCTCAACACTGTTATTGTGAAATGCTGACCTTTAGCTCATTGGTCTGGCACATTGCTTCATATCGTATTAATGCATTGATCCCTCACCTTTGTTCTGCTCCTTATTGCTTTTTGTAAGGCGTCTCCAAATGGGAAATCCGGGAGAAGATCTGGGACTACATGGAAGCAAATAACCTGGCTGATTTCCCAAGACCAGTGCATCACCGGATCCCTAATTTCAAGGTATTCTCAGAAATGAACAGTATTCATGCTTGTCATTTGCCAAACTAAATGTTCTCTTGACCAGAAATCCAGTTCTTTTTTAATGGTACATTGCATATATATATAAAAAATACAAGTGGGTCATTCGGATGCATATAGAAAATGTTTGTCAATCATGCATCCCGGCAGCCTGTGTAATTAGTGAATAATCATAGCGGATGGGTTGGATTAGGGGAAAGAAACATCAGAATAGTAATTGGCAAATATAACTGGAAAACTGAAGGGATGTACAGTTCATATTCCTAATACTGAATGGTATAATAAGAGCTGGCTCTTATATAAAGCTTTTTATCAGTAGATTTCAAAACGCTTTACAAAGGAGGTCAGTATCGTTATCCCATTTTACAGATGGGCAGGCCACCTCTATGCCTTGGTTTCCCCAAGGTCCTCTAGCAAGCCAGGTGCAGAGATAAGAATTGAATCCAGTCCCCCGAGTCTCAGTCCTGTGATCTCTCCACTAGGCAACACTGTCTATGATGTGCTGCTGAAATAGGGTTGGTAAATGTGGCAGACAGAGGTTCGTAGATGTAACCGGACAATGGTGGCTGAGCCATTTTTTCTGTATAGGGAAGCTGCAGCCATAGCTGGGCAAGGGTAAAGGAGAGTGTTGTTAGAAATGGCACTTAGCGTCCCTATAAAATATCATTACACATCCAGCACTAGCTTCCAAATGCACAAGGGCTTGAGGTCATGGCCTTTCTATCAGCCGGCCGAGTGACTTGTTGTTTTGATGTGCAGTTGTTCTCTGGGAGTGATGGTTGTAATATTGTGGCTGCTTCCAGTGTGGGTGTATCGAGTGGGAGAAAGCTATTTCCGTCCTCTAGTGCATCTGCACAGCAGATTTGGCCGTTAAACATTAAGAGCTGTATTACAACTCTGGCTACAATTATACACAGGGGAATAAGTAAGTGTAATAGCCCATGCGAGGAAGCCCAGTGGCTCATCAGTATCCTGGGTAGTAGCGTAAGGGGGAGAGCCGTTGCCACCAAACCACTGCTTCCCCTTCCAGGCAGATGGATGGAGAATGAGTGGATGGGGTGAACCCCGAGTACCAGCCAGGCCAGTTGAGTTAGGGCAGAGGAGGAAGAAACTGCCACAGGAAAAGGGCTGGTGTGGCTTTACTTCCTCCTGAAACAAGGGGACTGAGTCACTTATTCAATCCCTGATCTGCTTCTGGGGCAGTATCTCTGATGCTACCACTTACTTGGGATGGACGGCAAGGTGCTGACTGAGACCCAGTAGTGATTATGGGAGCAAGAGTTGCGGGTACCCAACGAGTCCCATGAGGCACTTGGATTTTAGTCTGAGTTGTTACGTGTGTGTGAAAAATCACCGAGTGAACGTGAAGTTCTTGGTCTGGAGGGTCAGCGTTAGAAGTAAGCGATTCCATTTCATGGCATGAGAGAAGGCGGGCCGCGCCCTGCTCAGCGTTGGAAAGTTGTGAATAGCCTGATGACGTGCTGCTCTCCTATGAAAACAGGGTGCGTCGCATGCTGCTGGTAGGCTCCTGGGTTTACAGGAGTTCAAGTCTGCCAAGACCATTAAAATAAACCCTGATGCTCCCCAGAAGACTGCTCGCTTTCTAACGCTGGAAGTAAGTGAAAGTGTTCTTTTTTCTTTTCCTCTTTATGCTGCTCTCTTGATGCAGGGGTCTCACAAGGCTTGCCATGCTATCAGAGAGCTTGAAGTGTTCCGCAGAACAAGTGAGGTTAAAGTGGACCCTGACAAACCACTAGAAGGAGTTCGGCTGGTGATGTTACAGGTAATTGAACCTCCCCTGAGAAGTGCAGGAGCAGACCCAGGGTATGTGGCATTTATATGGCACCTCCCGCATGAGAGCTTTACAAATAAGCGTTATTGTCACCTATACAAATGGAGAAACCGAGGCACTCAGCAAGTCAGTGGGAGAGCTTGGAACAGAACTTAGAAACACCAGCTCTCTGCTCTCACCACTAGATACGTTGTCTCCTGCATACACGTGCTGGCACATAACACTTCTCACAGCAGAAAGAAAGTATTCTCTGTATAGCTATAAGCCTTCAGGGTACAGCTACTACAATAGCTGGGGGTTAAAAATACCTCTCAGAAAGTCGCCATGGCTTTGTGCCATGTCATGATATGGGCTTGCAAAAGCCTAAATAAATAAATAAATCCAGATTGAATTGCAGCCATGACTTCAATGTAACATCTCTTAATGTGCCCCATTTCACATGAACTGTCTTGGATCAGCCTGTGACGGAAACTGGATTCTTCCACGGTCATTGCGGAGAATGATCTTACATTTAGATTAGTTCATCCTTTGTCTTGTCCATCTTTTAAATAAATAATCTTCTCTGATTTCATTGTCTTGCTTATTGGAAAGGGTTAATTTCCAAGTATTATACAAATATTGTACAAATACTAGATGATGCTCGGTCCTGCCATAAGTGCAGGGGACTGGACCAGATGACCTTGTGAGGTCATTTCCAGTCCTCTGATTCTATGAAATAAATAATTCTGAGGTGGTAGTTTTGTATTTTTGCCCGAGGAGCACTGGTCTTTGTGCTCAAACACATGACAGTAAAGGATTTTTTTTCTATATATTTAAAGAAAAATAAGCGTGTCCCCTAATTCTGACTTGTAACTGTTGACATTTTCTGTTATCCCAGGCAAGGAAAACTTTGTTGGTTCCAACTCCGCGTCTGAGAACGGGGCTATTTAATAAGATTGTCCCACCACCAGCAGCAACTAAAGAAATCCTGAGAATATGCGCAACCTCTCAAGTAGGTATCAGAAGTAGAGGGGGTGCTAATTCAGAAGAGAAGAGGATTGGCCTTGTAGTTAAGATGCTAGACCGGGGCTACAGAGATCTTCCCTGTATAGATAAGGACAAACCACTTAATCCTTGCAAGCCTTGGCTCCCTCTCTGTAAGAACGGGAATGATAATATTTCATTTCTGTCTTAGGTCTTCAGATTGTCAGTTGTTCAGTGGTGGACTAGCTCTTGCTAGATAAACGTGTAACTAGCACTATGGTGCTCCAATCTCCAGACACTACGATAGCACAAATAACAAGAGAAAAGGAGAACCAAAATTTCTTGCTGAGATTCAAAAGAGTATAGTTAAAACTTTTACCTGTGTTATTTTTCACTTTCATGCACTCCTCCACTCCCCAGTTTGGACCTGGGACTATAAGCATAGAAATAACACACAGAAGACTATACTCACGATTGTGCCAGCCTAACCAGAAGCAGGATGTTTCATGCCTGTTGCAAGGTAGCTGGTGCTCACAGGGTTTCGGCCCTTGCTTTGCCTACCCAAAAAGCGTGGATAAGCTTGAAAAAAGCATCAACCTTTTGCATATTCTTCTGAGCCATAAAACTATTTAGAGATGCACCATCACTTTACTCTTTGTTTTGGGTTTTCGATGCTTTTTTTTTTTTTTAACTAAAATCGAAGTGGTGCAGAAATAGCTATTCTCAATGGCTTTATTTACTTAGATTGCTGTAAGAAAGTTTTGGAGGCAGTATTTACACACTTAAAAACCGCACAGCCTGATGCATATTGTTTCTGCCTTCTTTTGTACAGTCAAACTTTTGTGCTTTGAAAACCTAAAGGGGAGAGTATTTAATGTTTTTAACTTTTTTCTTAATCTAGATAATAAAATGTTTATGGTGGTTCATACTTCGGTGGGGGGAGACAGCAGATCTTTTACGCACTTGACTCTAAGGATATGAACAAAAAGCATCCAAATTAACTAATTTTTGTCAGGGAGTTGATGTATGAAAAAAAGTCAATTCTGAATACATCGTTTTTTCTTGTAAACTTTAACGTGGAACTTTGCTGCCCTCTAGTGTAAAAACGTCGTATTCTGTAGCTGAGCAAGTATGCTACAGAATCCTTTATTATTTTAGCTCTTTCTGGTATTTAAAACAAAAATATAACATTTTTCAATTAATTGGCCCATCACAGTTAGAGGGCAGGAAAATTTTAAAGATCAGTCCAAACACAGATTCCTACATACAATTTGGGGACTGAAATCGGTGACACTCCAAAGTGAGCTGCTCTGCTAAGAGTTCTAGTGAGGCTGTTAGTTTATTAAAACCATTAAGAGTTGGAGGTCAGACCATATGTCCTTCAGAAGACAACTTTCTCTTCACCTGCTGCCAAGGCTCTCATCTGACCTATGACATTGCCATCATGTTAATGCTATTTTTCTGGCTGTCTTATACTAGTGAACAAAGTTGTAATGCATATCATGCACCATGCATTCACGAAGCACTGTACAAACAATCCTCACCACTCCTCTGAGAGATAAGGAAGTAAATATTAAGCTCTCCATTTTACAGGTGGAGAAATTCAGCCACAAACAGCTGGTCTTCACTGGCCTTATTTTATTCTAAACTGGAAACATTTGGTTTTTTTATCGTGGGTATCAGCCTACCATAAAGAACAAAGGTTTGTCACCTGGATCAAATGTGTGAGAGGTGTCCACCTTATCCTTTACAAACATCAATTACCTTGAGGGAAGTGAAGAAGTGAAACCCCCACTTTTTGTGTGCCTCCTATTTTTGGATGCCCAGGTTGAGAGACCTTGGATCTGATTTGTCAGAGGTGCTGAGTATGTACAGCTGCAAAAATCTGCCTTGAACAAATGCTGTAGACAAGGGGGAGGGGAAGCAGTTAATTACATTTGGCAGTAAATGTAAACCTCCATACCTTGGGCCCTGAAGTAGAAGGGCTTGCTTTAGGTATCTCATACTGACATCATTATGTCAGAGATGATGCAGTCATCAAAATACGAGGAAGGAAAGTTCAGGTGAAAGTGAGGTCACACTGCACGTTGAGGGATAACTGATGTGTAGAGAGAGGTTATCTAGTGGCTAATGCATAAAACAGGTAGTCGGGTGATCCAGATTCTACTCTTTGCTCTGCTACAGACCAGCTTCTTATATGACCTTGGAAAAATAGTTTAGATTTTATCTATAAAAGAAAGATAATCCAGAAAAAGGTAGTGTATGAACACTTCCCTATTTCACACTATTGTAAGGATTAATTTAACAACTTTTAAAGCACTTTGCGATCCTTCTGTGACTGGGGCTATGCATTACTGCTGTCTGCCTAGATTTTCAAAAATAGGAGTCTGAAGTTCGGCTTTAAATACTATTTTGAGCTGCTAAGGAAGTAGCTTGGTTTTCAAAGGTGCTGAATAACCACACCTTCAAGTGAAGTATACCAAAAGTGTCAACATTTTAGCAGAAAATGTATTCCAGAATTCTAACCTGCTGAATCTTTGAAGAATAACTTTTCAGATCCCTGACATTTAGTTGTATATGAAAGGACATTTCATTCAGGTTATTTATTTGGTTTGGGCAAAAGAGGCTTGATTTATTATTATTATTATAGTATTTCTGAATTGGGGGTGAAACACGGCTTGCGTTGTTAAAATCATGTTTTTCTTCTTAGGGGGTAAAGGATTACAGTGTGCCTATAGGTCTGGATGCAAAAGTCCAAGTGGACCTGGTTGTTGTGGGATCGGTGGCTGTTTCTGAAAAAGGTAGGGGTAAAGGCTGTTAGGTGTATTAGAGTTGGAGTGGTAGGGGGATTTCAATTTCTCGGTCTTATATTTAAGGGTAATCCCTTTCCATGCAAGGAGCTGGAGTGAGACCACTAACTCCTGGAGGCTGGTATCTGCATTACAGAGACGCCATCACGATTCTTCCCCTTTGCTGGGCGTGGAGTTACAACACATTGGCTGGTGTATGTGCACAGTACAGTTCCACTGCCTTCAACAGGGTTCTTCTGGGATGTACTGTGTTTTCAGCTGAACAGTCGTGGGGGCGGATCTTCCTTGCCTGTAGAAATGGGCCCTCCAGGACAAAGCAGAGGGCTGTTGGACCGGGCAGGGCGCAACATGAAGAACTTGCCCTGCAGTTGCCCATTCTCTGTCTATTTGGCAGATGACCTTAGTATGGCAGCTGTCAGTGCAAAACCTTTCATCCTGTCTTTAGGAAGCATAAGCTTTCTTCTTCACATTTGGGTTAACCAGTGCCTACTCCTGTACCCAGCCTGTGCACACAGAACAGCACATGTTCCAGATGTCTGTTGCCTTTTTACAAGCATTCTACTTTATTACATCATCTCTTGCACTCTGCTGCCCTCAAGTGCTAACTCTCTCTCTTCTTATTTGTACACTTTAGGTTGGAGAATTGGGAAAGGGGAAGGTTTTGCAGATATGGAATATGCAATGATGGTGTCGATGGGAGCGGTCAGAGAGGACACTCTGGTAGTTACTATTGTCCATGACTGTCAGGTAAGCTGAAAAGCCCACTCTGAGAGCACGTCTGTAACCCTTCAGTACCTTGCATTATAGGAGTGCATTAAGCCGTTGAGGTTAGAACTGGATAGAATTTTTTTGATGAATAGTTTATTTGCCCAGAAATGCAGTTTCAGGGTGATCAAAACTATTTGCAAATTCAGCTGAAAAAAAAATGA
Organism: Mesoclemmys tuberculata; assembly: GCA_007922155.1. Lineage (NCBI taxonomy): Eukaryota > Metazoa > Chordata > Testudines > Chelidae > Mesoclemmys > Mesoclemmys tuberculata. The sequence goes on from ML675639.1 coordinate 42,550, forward strand.
AGTGGGGGCAGGGAGTCCATCAAAACCTGTTAGTTTTGAAATTTTTAGAATGAGACATTTCAACTTTTCATTTCAAACCAACATTTTGTTTCAGAAATCTAGCTAGACGCCTTTAATACATTTTAAAAAGGTAAAAAGCACCCACAGACAAAGCAAAAAAGAAAAATTGGTTCAGATCAAAACAGTATTTTTTCAGTTTCTTATTTTGTTGAGGAAAATCAAAAAAATTTCAGCTTTGGGTCAACCCCAAACAAATTTTTCAGTTCGGCCACTGAACTCAAAAATTAAATATTCACTCAGTGCTAATTGCAACAGATAAGTATTTGCATAGTGGTACTGATTGTGTCTGGATTTGTTTCAGTGTAATCTGCTTACATTGTCATTTTAAGTGACAGACTTTTGGTATCTGGGAAGCTGTCTGGAGTAATACTTTCTATGTGAAGTCATAGTTCTGGTGGATTTATTTTAATTACTTACCAAATTTCTCTTCCATCTGGTTGTAGGTGGTTGACATTGCAGAAGAGCTCCTTGATGACCATGATTTAACTGTGGATTATATCCTCACTCCAACAAGGACTATTAAAACAGGCTGCAAACGACCAAAACCACAAGGAATAATATGGCATAAAGTAAGTTACTTTCGCTAAAGATGATTTATTGATACCAAATCCTTGCTTCTGAAGCTAATGATATGCCGCCTTTTCTATACATCCCTAGTTTTTCTAATGTGTTCTTCTCAATTATCTGTGAGAACTGTATCTCTAACTAACAAACACTATATATAGGCAGTGTGAATGTTCCTATGGGCTCCCAAGGATGGTGATGAAATAAAACAGAAGTAAACAATGCACTCATGTTGCAGTTTGTTGCATTAGAAACCCTAGAAAGGTGAGGGAAGTGTTTGGAAAATGGAAACAGGCAAAGATGTTGTTTTCAGTTGTCTCTGTGGTGGTTGTAAATAGTGAGTGGCAAAAATGAGAAATGCTTCTGAAACTGAGGTGTCCTCTCTTATGGGTTTCAGGTTGAGCCATATGGGGACAGATTCTCAGCTGACTTAAATTGTTATTGCTGATGTTAGTAAAGCTATGACAATTTACAGCAGCTGAGGACCTGCTCCACAATGTGTGTCTTCTCTTGAACGTTTGTTGAAATGGATTCTGCTGCTTTTCATGAGACAGTACAGTAGGGAGAGCTTAATGACATAAATCCAAAGTGCAATGTCTGCCAGTCCATCTTTGCAGGAAAAGTAAGTGCACATTTTATGAATTAGTGGTAGGGACGTTGGTTTTTGCATAGCTTCTAGTGTTTCGGTATGGGATTTATTTGAAAATAAAACATTAATGTATAGTTCGGGCTTGCAGAAAGAGGTTTCTAAATACTTTCATGCACCAACACAATGAATTCATGCTGCTGGAGTTATATTGCTCGTGGAGTTACGTTGGTTGTTGCTAATTTGGATGATTTTCACCACTTTTTTCACAAAGATGTTCACAAATCCAAACAATTTCACAAATATCCACACTAATAATTTTGTCTGACGGTTCATATTGGAAAGTACTTTATTTATAATCTGATTTTTATTGTTTTTCTCTTTAAAAGTTTTAAATCATCTGACCTAGAAGCTCTTTTTAACCTTGAAAGCTAGCATCTTTCGCCAACAGAAGTTGGTCCAATAAAAGATACTGCCTTCACCCGTCTTGTGTCTCTCAGGTCATCCAGTCAGGCAGCAGAAACACCATATGACTTAAGTGACAATTTGCACACTACAGATAATGAATAACAACTTGTTTGCTTACAAGAATGTCCTGTATAGTTTATGCAGTGAGTACTTTTGTAGAAGCCAGGATCAGTTGACAAACTGTTTACTAACAGAAAAAAGGGCTAAATTTGTAAAGTAACTTATCTGCAACAAATAGCTCCATAACTCTATTTATTTTTATATCACGGGGGAATATTCTAATCTGGTTGTGGGTGAGTTAACGAAAGCTCCTTGGTGTTGGTGCATTTCATAATTGAAATATTTTCACATGGCAATTTTCTTATACTCAATCTCGTTTAATGGAATTGTTTGAAGTCCCAGCTCTTGTGCCCCATCCATCTTGCCAACATGGCTTTGATCACGTTCTCCCTTCGCGTTGGAATTCAACCTCAATAAATTGCCTTGCTAACATTTCTCTCCACTTCCCTTCCCAAGCTAAATCTGCAAAGGTCTGGAGAAGACAAAACCTCTTGAAAAATCCTTTAATCTTTGTGCTGCTTTTGACACTCTCACAGACGAGGTTAGTCTGTAACTAAGCTGTGTATCAAAATAGATGTGGTCTTTCCATTTCTTCTCTCTCCTTCACTTATCAGAGAGAGATTAAAGACCAGTCATATAAAAGAGCTTGGGACAAAGGGTTACCAGCACTTAAGGCACTTCCATCTGTTCACATTTGTAACTTGACATATTTCACCAAACCGTAGTACCCCTGTGCTGTGTCAGAAACCATTTTATTTTCAGTAGTGGTGTTCCCACTCGGGTGTGATTACCTGTTTTCCCATCATTTCTTGATTTGTGTTTAATCATGTCTCGTGTGTTCAGCATGCATTGTATAGTTTTCACCACAGATGAGCAAGTACATTTCTTAGGACAGTTTTGCAATTGGTGCCTGATGCAAAGCTCAGGAAAGTCAGTGGAAAGAACCTTTCTGACATCGGTGGGCTTTGGATCAGACTCTAATTCTACTATGTTTTTTTTTCATGTTTATTCATCACTGAAAAGCTAGAAAATGAGGGAGTGAAGTTGCACACGCACACGCACACGAGCTGGTATTTATACAATGCCATAGGGGTTTGTTGGTTTAGAGGCAAAAAAGGAAAGAGATGGGCCAAAATTTTCCAAGCCGGTGCTTGAATTTAGGCTGCTTGTCCATATTTGGGCACCTCAGTAGAAATGACCTGATTTTCAAAGGTGCTGAACATGCCCAGCTCTCATGGCCTTCAAAGAGATTTTCGGGTGCTCTTTTTCTCTGACAATCAGGCCATTCTTAACGCTCGCTTCCTCAGAGCACTGAATACCTTCTCCCACTGACAACCCCCACCTCCACCTCCAAAGAGCTCACAGCATCTTGCAGGATCCAGCCCTTAGTTAGCACCCTGACTTTTAATAAGGACCCAGCCTTGATAATTTTGACCATAGTCCCTGTCCTGAGGCGCTGAGGTCAGATGGACTTGAAATGACGCCGGAAAAGCTTTCGTTCAACATGGGGGTGGCAGGACAAGAAAGGCGTTGGGGATGAAGACGTTCTGTGCCAGAATGCTGCTGCTTGAGTAGTTGTACCACCTGCAGTTCAATGCTGCTATTACTGCCTTTCCCTAACTCCATCAGTACTTGCGCTGTTGAGACATCAATGCTGGAGGACCAAGATCAGAGTAATCTTTGGATTTCTGTTCTGCAGTGTGGTAACAACCATCCGTATTTCTGGTACAGCTAAAGAACTCAACGGACAACAGATTTTTGGGGTTGTTAATTAATTGGGAACAACATAACATGCATACTTGTGTTTGTCACCTTGTCATTATGGGAGTTTTCTGTGTGAGTGATTGCTGCACACTGCATCTCAGAGCTGAGAGGCTTGTTCATCTGCAGGTCTTAACACTACAAGATTTTGTTTTGGCTATTTAAGTGTTTATCCATAGGCTTGTGACTCCCAACCCTACATCATCCTTTTCTCCTCCTCCAAATCCTGGCTTTGCCATTTGCATTCCTGCATCTAAGCAAAAATAAATTAACCAAGAGGCAGTGGATAAAACGACTCAAATTCTAAACAGGATGTTTTGTCAGTGGAATGTAGTTTAAGTGTATTGTTTAGTAAGGGATGTCTGTGAGATTTGTAAATTGCCTTGTAACAAAAGTTCACCCTCCAGAAACATGGCTTGCTGAAGCAAAGACAACAATGGCTTATTTAAAATAGGTTTAAGGGTTTATTTAAAGTAGGGTATTCCTGTTTGCAAACACTGCACTACTGCTAAGCATTGCCCTGGGAAATGTGCTTAATTTGGTGTGAAGCTGTTAGGCAAGTAGCAGTTAGCCAACATGCTCTGTTTTCAGCCTCTATACACGGTGCATGCTCTTAAAATTGAGAGGTAGAATGAGAAAACGTGTGTGTCAAACAAGGCACACCTCAAAAATAAATGTTAAATGCAGTGCTCAAACATGTTTCAGGTTTTCTTACCACTTTGATTATAGGCAAAGTGGAGGGGAAAAGTAAAGGATTCAGATTGTCATCTAGTGTAAATTGGCTTTGCTCCATGAACAATAGCTGAGGATTTGTCCCAACAGATCTTCACTGTAGCCTGCCTTCTGCAACACCGTATGTGGTTGTGGCCAAGATATGTGTTGTAATGAAAAGAAATGTATTCTGTGCACATTTTCAACGAGGTAAATCTAATTAAATGCTGGGATTTATATTACAGAAATGGTATTTAATGTCTTTGAAAGACTTCTGGCTCCTTTAGTAGTGCCTGACAGTATACCATAGGTACAATATGGCTTAATTCGCTTTCACTTACACCAGTTTAACACTAATATAACATTATTGACTTCAAAGAAGCTGCTTCTGACTTACCAGTGTAAGTGTAAACAGAATCAGCCCTAGCTATGTAGTCAACGGTGCTAAAGTTCCAGAGGGGTAGCCGTGTTAGTCGTATACAGCAGTCCTGTAGCACTTTAAAGACTAACACATTTAATTTCTGCAGCCATTCAATTTGTGAATAGGCCTCATCTACTCTAACTGAATGGACTTTCCTACACCTAACCTCCCCATTGTTGTTCCTTACCATTGGATGTGTGTATATATATATACCCCCTATCTGGTTTCTATTTCTTGCATCTGACGAAGTGGGTTGAAGCCATGAAAATGTATGCCTGCAGAAATGTTAGTCTTTAAAGTCCTACAGGACTCTAATTTTTTCAATAGTCCTAGGTGCTCTAGAAATGCTTAGGTAATAGTAATTTTTTATTTATCTCTAGATCTTTATGTGCAGCCCCCTTGAACAACGATGGGAGCTGCTTGGAAATGAGGACTTTAGCCAAGTAATGGAGGTGCTTAAATGGGAGCTGAGCTCTCCTGAAAACCTGCCAGTTTATTTAGATGCCATAATGGGAGCTGTTGGCTGTGCACAGCTCTTTTGAAAATCTAGCCAGTGTCTCTGAGAAGAACCCTAAATGGATGGGGTAACACGTTTTATAGGGGCAGGTGTGATTTGTATCTGTGACTAAATATTTGTCAGTCTTTGTCCCGGTGTTCTTGTGCTGTTGATTTTTTTAAAAAGTAAATTACATTAGTCTGCATTTATATGTATTTGGAGTAGCAAAGGGGGAGATGAGACTAGTTAGTTTAAAATAACAGCAATTTCATTCTGCTTTTTCAAAAATAGACATGGTTTAGAATGTACCTCTGCTTCTGCTGTTGAGACTGAGAGAGAATCTAACAGAAACAGCTGAGCAAAAGAGTTCCTGCTGAAGGAACAAATTGTGGGGGTGGGGATGGGGGGCACGTGGTATAATGTTGGAAGTGCGGAGGAAGGTAACTGAGGGCAGACGTAGCCATATGATATGTGCCAGCCTGCTTCTGAATCAGAAATAGACAGTAATTTCAAATGGCCACAAATCTCAAATATCATATGGCTACATTGTACAAGGTCCCCCCCCCCATTGTACAAGATCTCCCTCCAGCCACCTATTACTGGGAAGTTACGCCAGGTTCTGATCCAAATGTGCACTGGTGTAACTCCATTGGCACCAGTGTAAAAGCCTAATCCTGCACCATTAAAGTCAATGAGCCTTTTGCCATTGACTACAGTAGTGTGGGATAGAACCTAGATGAGATCAGACTAGTTGAAGGATTTGACATGTAAGGCTTTGGACAACACATAGGTACCTTGTTGAGCCAATGAAATGGAGAGAAATTGTTCCTTGCCCTGCTACAATGGGGGTGTGTGGGGGTGTGGATATAGCATCCACAGCCATCAGCCGTGTGCGTTTCTATGCATCGGCCTCCTTTGCTTCCTTTTCTCCACTCCTACTAAATGTCTGCAGGTTTTGCAACCTCAAAAGGAGAAGGGGCAGGCGCCTTGCTTGATGTTCACATACTTTCTATTTTCTGATAACTTCAGAGGAATCTGCTTGGGCAGTTAGAAACAGATTTACGAATGTATTTAGGTGCCTCAAGTTCCAGATAGGAGCCTAATAATCTCTAGGTGTCTAGTGGAATTTACCAAAGCACCTAACTCCCGTTAGAAGTGAGTGGGAGTTTGGGACCTAACTCATTTACTAGGCATTTAACTGCATCTTTAGGCACTTAAATACTTTGTAAATCTGGCCCTTAGCAAAATTGCATCTCTAGACTAAGTACATTCTCTGAAGAGACCCTAGGTGCCTGGCGGCCCTCTCCCCTAACTGTGCCCTCACATTGTATGCAAGTGTTTGGAAGCTTTGTGCGTGCAGGTGAAAGATAAAATGTGTGTGCGCGCTGCAAGGCTGTTTCATTTGTTTTGGATGTGTGTGCGCCGTTGCTTTAAACCCATGTAACTTGAATGCACACCCACATCAGCAGTTCACGGATGGTATGTCTGCACTGCACGGTAACCTGGGCTCTTACCCCAGTTGTAGCCTTAACCCTGCTATTCAGAGAGAAAAACCTCTGACCTAGGCTTGGAGGTGCTTAGGTCCGAGCTAGGCTTACCCTGCTGGAGTTGAAGCAGAACCAGGCTCTGCTTTTACTTGGGCTGGAATTCTCCCACTTTGTGAGTGCGGATGCAGGCTAGATCACTCAAGCAAAGGGCCTCCAGTGCTCTTCCCCCAGTTCCCCTGAAGGATGGACCAAATCTCCCCCAACTCTCAGGGAAAGAAACCTAGAGTGTCCCAGCCCAAAGAACAGTGGTCTGTGCAGACACAGGTACGAGTACAGGAACAGTGAAGACACAATAGCTGGCATTGTACAGGGATTCTCGCACTCACGTGCCAGTCAGGTTGGCTGCAAAGTGCGGACACAATGTAAGGGGCTACAGACACAGCACAAGAAGCAGGCTATGGTCGGAGTATCTCCACAAGGAGCCTGTGGGGAAGGCATCCTTTCCACACAGGCAGTGGTGCAGCTTCCTGCTTCAGCCCATCTTGGAAAAAGGACGGGCCATCCTGCATAGTGAGGAATTGCATGATCTTATCCCTCCCCGTTCCTGGGCAGCTTTCTCTGTCCAGCCAGTCCCATGCATGTTGGTAGGCAGGGATAGATTAAAGAAGTGTGGAGTGAGGAGGTCAGTGCATGATGGAAATTGGAAGATCCCCCTCTTCCTTAAACTAAACAAATCCCACCAGTTTGACACCCCTCCAAGTATTCCACCCCACACACCAATCTAACTCCCATGGCCTTTGACATCCTACACTTGCCCTGACCCAAGAGTTTTAGTTCTCAGGCTGCTGCCCCCTCCCAAGCTCCCAGGAGCCTCTGCCTTCCCCGTTCCTCACTGCTCCCTGCTGGTGAGCCTGGGTCCATCCTGCTTTCCGGCACCAAGAAGAGCGGGAATCCCTGCACCAGCGTGCTGAGGGCCCGGCACGTGGGATCCAGGCACCGTGCCAGCAGCATTCCCCGTGGCTGTGTGAGCTGGGCACTGTGAAAGCTGCAGGCAGCCCTGTGTGTGCATGCAGCAACGGTTGCCAGTTGCACAGTGCTGGGGGGGACGGGGACGGTTCATGTGTAATTTGTACATTACAAAGGTGCAGGGGGAAGGCACATTGTAACCAGCAAAGCAGGAGAAAAACTGGCCGGGTGGCAACCCTGGTCAGGGGCTCCCTGAGGTTGGGAACCCCGAGTGCACCTTTGCTTAATCTGGTCCTGACTACAGGTGGAGCTGTGCCACGCTGAACCTGGCACCGCTGATGAAATACATCTCTGCTCTGTACAGTTCATGTCCCCTCCACCCACACGTCTGAACCGCACAGGCTCCGCTCCCAGGGGCGACCATTGTAGCTTCAAAAGCAAGGCCTGGAATTGCCCTATAATGTCAGTGCTCTGTGCTCCCTGTACCAGTCTAAGGAGCTCTTCAAAGGGCACATCTTGAAATGGCTGGAATGCTAGACACCCTGATTGACCTGGCTCACTTCAGTGGGAGACTCCAGGCCACCCATCTGCCAAGCCACAGCCACCGGACTGAAGCCAGTCTCTTTAAGTGCATGGTGGATTCTCAGGATGACGTCAAAAGAAATTTGAATGAGCAGTCACCGTCTCTGCAACTTCCTGCCTTCCTCAGGCTTCTAAAGGGAAGGGAAATTTCCCCTTCTGAGCTTCTTTTCCATAGACCAGTGCTTGTCTTAGAGAGGCCACCCATGAGCAGAGTATAGTGTAAAATCTGTGTTAGAAAATCAGATTTAGCTGAATATTGGCACATCTGCTCTGTTAATCTGACTGCAGTGGAGGGTCTGTATTTGCAGGATTATCAGTGAGTTATTCAAGGAAGCTTTTGATAATAGCTGATTTTTTGGCAGGATCTTGGATAGTTCTGCTGCAGAAGAAAAATTCAGGATAGTTTCATCACGCTCGGAGGCCAGCCATGCCAGCACGTAGCATTCATCTGGCACGATGAAGGCTCGCGGGGGGAGATGGGACTAGAAGCGTGTCATAGGGATCGTGTTGCAGCCAGAGTGAACATGTTCAGTAACGGGCACCATGCAGTCTGCTTGCACTTAAAAGGTGTCAGGATCCTAGCGTGTGCACAGATCTGCTTTGAATCTTTTGTGAAATTCCAGCCAGGGGAGAGCAATACACAGCCACGATGCAGAGAGATTTCAGAACATTTTGCACAGGTGAATCAATGATCACCCTTTTACAGTGGGAATTCTAGCCAGAGGGAGATGAAATGACTTCCCAAGACCACTACCCAGCCAGTGGCTGTCAGAGTACAGCCCCAGTCATCTAACTCTCTCAGTTCTGTGCTTTAACCACTAGATGAGGCTGGGACGTTACGGAATGTGTCAAACGAGGAAATGGACAGTTTTGGAGGAGGAGGCTGTCCTTGGATTCCCTCCACTTCCAAATAAATCACTGCAGCCCTCAAGACAAAAGTTGCTTTTTTTTTTTTTTGCATGATTATAATTAGCAACACATTGTCCTACCGCAGAGGAGTTCTTTGTTTGGTATTTTACAACAGAGCAAACAGTTTATTTCCCTTCTCCAAACCCACGGAGCCTTGCCACAAACGGCTTTGTTGAAGGCAACAGTCCCAAGCCGCATCTTTTTTTTGGTGTTTGGTTTGGGTTTTTTTTTGGTGCGGGAGTTGGAAATTTTAGTTGCACTCCCCTTGAAGTGACTAGCACGACTCCCATGGGGTTAGGTCTAGACCCTTGGGGGATCATGTTGCCCTGCTCCCATTGTGGGCATGAAAGGCCTAGTGGGCAGCAGAACCAGGGTGATTCTTCGCCATGGGAAGGGGTAGGGGAATAGTAGGTTGCAGGGTTTGCGTCCCCAGTAGGAAGGGTGATTTGGGAGCAAGATTAGCCAGAGGCAGGCTCTGTAGCTATGACCACTTGTTTCTTCTATCCTAGGCGCTTCCGACATGCTTATCACCAGTGAATCTCAGTGTGAGATGTACTGGAGCAAGAGGAAAGCTGTAGGAAATCCTCGATAGTATCCACAGGCAGGGCTGTACTAAGGTATAGGTGCTAACTACAGCCCCAGCCCCTGAAGTTGCATGAATTCAGAATCGAACGTTTCGTTTTCTTTTCTTTTTAAATTTCTAGCCCTCATGGAGACAAAGAGAAGCTTGAAAACCTGACCCCAGTATAACTGGTTACGCCCTCCTCAAGTTTGCAGTCGGCCTGAAACAATAACTCCAAGAGACATAAAGTGCCTTGCTTCATTTGCTGCCACCCCAAAGAGGATCAGGGCTATGTTAGAATTTGGGGGTTGGTCCTGGGGGATTGGAAGAGGTCCTCTTTGGGGGTGTGCCTGGGACTCTGGATTGCTTTAATTGCTCCTGTCTGCAGAGTGTCGTGAAGGGCCTGGGAATTCTTTCCCCTCCCCAGTGCCCATCCCATGTACTAAGACTGTGTGAAGAGGCAAGGATTTGCCCTTGGTGGTGTTGATCTTTCTAAATAAAGGTTTCTGTGTGTATGCTGTGAGCTAAGTTTGACTTTAGGGTGAAAGAAACTTGTACATTTGCCTTATAATAGGCTGAGCTTGTTTTTGGGTCCAGGAGTGTTTAGTGACATGTGTAGAAAAATGTTTTTCCTGTTTGGTTTAATTAGCATAGAGCTTGCATTTCACATGGAAACTTGACAGAGGACAACAAATGATCCTAATTGGTGGCCAGGAAAAACAAAGTAAGATGGCTTCAGCCATTAGTCTAATTTCATAAGCCCAGCACCGTAGAGAATGCTGTCAATTTCAGTGGCCTGAGTACTTAGCGGAGGAAAACGCATCCCTCCAGGAATCAGCAGTCATAAGTCATCAAAATATGCAAGTGACACGAATGCGTCATGACATGGCCGCCATGGGAACACTGACATCTCTGAACTAACTGCCGGATTGGGCTCGCTTTGAGAAGAATTACTGTACAGTAATGAAGTTTGCTTCTTAAGGGCCCGATTCCAGCGTCTTTTACTCTGGACCTACGTGGTGCCAGAATGGAGGCAGCCTCTGTATAAACTAGTTGGTCTCATTCTATCACTGGGTTGTCCATGAACTATTAGGCTGAAACAAGAGGAAACCAGACCTGATTTTTTGGTCTGAGCCTGGAAACTCTTTGAGGTTTGCCAATCTGAAATGCTGCAAAGGCATGCAAACCCTGGAGAAGCCTGTGCTGAATTGCCTCCGTTATACCCTAGCTAGGCCCCGATACCCCATCTGCTCTCATCTACCACCAGTGTCTTCTTGGCAGCTGGCTGGCCCCTTTTCCCTTGTAGATCACTGAGATGGAGTCGACACCCACTAATTTCAAGGGGTGGGTCTTCGGTGGGGGTAAGCATCTTGTCAGTCTTCAAGCTCAGCAGCAACCAAGCAAGCAGTGCTTTCTCTCCTTCCAGCTACTGCAGTGTCTTTGCTACAAGTCAGAGGCTGAGAGCCTGACCATGTTATACAGTAAGTAGGGAACGATCAAGTTTCCCCTAAGTCATGGGGTGCAGGCTGGTACCATTCAGGAGGGAGAATAGGGCTGTTCCTTGGAGCAGGGCTGATGAGGCTTATGATACACCAAGGGCCACCCAGAGTTCAACAGGATGGGGGATATGTCTGTGGTGGAGAGAAATTAGGTAAGGGAGATTATGGGGGCAGGGAGAAATGTTAACACACGTTTCAGCCAATTTCCATGAGGAAAGCATGGGGGATGCAGCCCTTGTGTTAGGTTATAACACACACAGTATGTGTCACATGCAGAATCTTGTGTTGATACAACATTCAGGTTGCAAATCTGAACGTGCACAACTAAGCCAATTCCAAAGTCCAGTAGCTCTGGGTTTGTTGGTTATTTTCTGCTGGATCTGCTTTGTGCAGCTTGCATAGTGGCTAATGTTTATTGTTGCCCTGACATATATGTTTATGAAGTGACTTAAGAAGCCAGCCCTGCAGTTAGTAAAGTTTTCAAAATGCCCCAGGGCATTCAACATCATGATGACAAAATGAGATCAGAGTCTGATCTGATCATATACGTTGGGTTAATTAAAAAAAAAAACACCCCAAACTCAGACTTGTTTCTGTTTTAATTTTTTAGGTCAGCTATGAGATGCTAGAAAGAATGCCAATCCTAAAGACTCTTCGCTACAAAGAGAACCAGGCAGGCAAAGATGTTACCCTCAAAGATGAACATCCAGACTTCCCAAATGCCAGGAAAGCAGTGGAGTCAGATGAAAATGCCAAGACTGGAAATACAAAACTGCAAGCTGAGTCCACCTCTGCCCAAATTAGACATTGTCACGTGGGAAATGATTCTTTAAGTACCAAATCAGGCACACATGGTGCACTCACCACTGTGTATGTAGGTAATATACCTCCAGGCACAAGAGTGAGTGAGTTAAAGACTGCTTTAAGAGAATTCCATGCATCCCCTTTGCGGCTCATTTGGCAGGAAGCACAGTGCAGGGCTTTTCTTGGTTACGCGGATAAAGTGACTGCCGAGAGTGTTGTGTCCTCTTTGAAAGGCTTAAGCCTCAGGGGTCATTCTTTGCGAGTTGAGATGGCCAAGAACCAGAGAAACAAAGGGCAAGTAGAAATCAGTGGACAGAGAAACAAATCTGCATACTAAAAATAAGTATAAGTTCACTGTGCAGCAAGAATCCAATCTAGTTTGCCAAATATCTCAGCACAGCCTCTAATTTTGCGGACTAAACAATGTCAAACAATAGAATTGAATAGCCAGCTTTTCAAACAGATTAGGCCTGCAATTGAACAGCTGATTTGCCCTCTGTTTCTGCAAATATTTCTGCAACTTAAATATTTGTGTATGCAGATGACAAATCGGCCCTTTCGGCCTACAGGTACTCAGTTTTGTGTTCAGTTGCCAGTTGCTAAGATAGGCGTGTCATTGTACACACGTACCCTTTCATTTGCACGCGTCTTGTTTGGGGGGGGGGGAAACCTGCCGCAAAGCATCTCTGTACCCACAATTCTAGCCAGGTGCCTGTATTCAGCGGTCAGTGCTGGCAATGAATTGTATCTGCAAAGCTGCACGCACACATTTAGAGGTGAGCTTTTACTAATCTAGTCTGTGGGATGCAACACTAGCCATACAGGACCCAATTCTGGAGGGCGCCAAGGAAAACCCTCTCACCCCCCTTGAAAATATTCAGGTGTTTAAAAAAAGTGTGTGTTGGGTTTTGTCTTTTTGAGGTTTGCAAAAAATGTTATGACAAATGGTTTTTGAAAAGCAATGTTTCAATACAGCTTTATGCACTGTAATGGGGGCGGAGGTGTGTTTGTGCGCCAGCTCTCGTGCTGCGCATTCTCAGTGCCTGTCTGCTTCACTTGAAACAGACAGCACGCAGTACCCCATTGGATCACTCTCTTAACTCTGTAAATGTACCTTTTATTCTGGGCTGGGAGATGGGACAAATATCACTTTTCCTTCTGGCTATTTCAGGTGCCTTTTTCACGGTTAGATTGGTAGGGTAGCATGTAATTATTTTCTGTAGTGTAGGCCTGGTTCTCCCCTCACTTCTGCTGATGTAAATTAAGCATCGCTCTGTTGACCATGAATGGAGTTATATATTGGTGTAAAACTGATGTGAGGGAGAGGAGGTTCAGGGCCACCGATATAAACACTGTTGGTAACTGATTAGGCATAAAGTTATTAGAAGAGTTACCAAGGTATCAGCCTATTCGTTCTGTGCCACCTTATTACCATTGCAGCTTTATAACAAAGATGTCACATATTGATATGGGTTTGAGAATAGAGTGCTACAGAAAAGCTTCTTGCAGGGAGATGCTGGCTTGTATGCACGCACGCACACACACATTTACAGAATAAAGCAGAATTATGATTTATTTGGTGCAGCTTTTTCTTCAGTTCCTTATTCCTGAAAAACAAGTTGAATTTTGGCTGAACTACCCTTTCTCAACAGAAGCACTTTGCAATTGATCCTGGGCAAAAAGTCAAAATAAGCTTCTAAATGGATATTTTCTTTTTTTAAGTCTAAGAGTTGGAAACATTTTTCTTAGCCAGAGGGTATTACTAAGTATATTTTAAGCACAGTATTATGCTTCAAGTGGGGAAGACCTTTCATGCAGCATTAAAGAGAACGTTCTCAAGGCTATCGTAAGTTCTCGGCGTAAGGGCTCAAAGAAATCACTGCTTTAACTTTTTGCAGGGAAAACAAAGGCGAGACGTCTGAAGAAATAAAATTTATGCTCTCAAGTGATGACTTTGTTCCTCAAACACAGAATTATTATCAATGCTGCTCAGGGTGAGATAAAGCTAAAACACTGCAAAGCATTTCTCTTTGTTTTGCCTGTATGCCCAGTTGTGCATTTAAAATATAAGGGGTAGGGGAGCTGTGTAACAATTTGCAAACATGTTCATTGCATAATCAGTTTAAAGAAAATCTGGAAAACAAACTAAAAATAATCCAGTATCACTTCTTTCCAAAATCACTGTAAATTATGTGATGGGAGGACCTAATTATGCTTTTTTTAAAACTCATGTATCCCCATTGCATCAATGACAATGCACATGTAAACAAAGGTAATGAGAGAACCTAAGCAATTCCAGTCAAGCTAATATCCAGTCAAGCTAACTTGATACCTTTTTTGATCTTTTTACAAATTTGGTTTATAAAGGTAATAATGTTGACGTAATATACTTAGGCTTCTGTAAGTATTGGACGTGGTACTGCAAGACATTTTGATTAAAAAAACTAGAATATAAAATTAACATGGCACGTGTTAAATAGGTAAAAACTGGCTAACTGATAGGTCTCAGAATGTAATTTTACATGGCAAATTGTCAGCAAGAGTGTGTGTTTGTAGTGGGGTTCCATGGGGTCTGGTTCTTGGCCTTACACTATTTAACATTTTTATCAATGACCTGGAAGAAAATCTAAAACCATGACTGATGAAAGTTTGCGGATGACACAATAACTGGGAGAGTGGTAAATCCTAAAGCGGGCAAGTCACTAATTCAAAGTATTTGCTTGCACCCAGTTTAACAAGCAACCCAGAACAATGTGTGTGTTGACATGGCTAAATGTACATGTATACATCTAGGAACAAAGAATGTAGGAATGTATATCCTGGGAAGCAGTGACCGTGAAAAAGATTTGGGGATTGTGGTGGACAATCAGCTGAACATGAGCTCCCAGTGTGACACTGGCCAAAAGAGCTAATTTGAGCCAGGATGCATAAACAGGGCACTCTTATAGGGGTGGAGAGATTATTTGACCTCTATATTTGGCACTAGTGCAACTGCGGCTGGAATACTGGGTCCAGTTCTGGTGCCCACAGTTCAAGGAGGATGTTGATAAATTGAAGAGGTTTTAGAGAAGAGCCACGAGAATGATTACAGGATTAGAAAAAATGTAAATGTTTAATGGTGAGAGTAATTAACCATTGGAACCATTTCAGAAGTGACATGGATTCTCTATCACAGACCATCTTTAAATCCAGATTGGATGTTTTTTTAAAAGATCTGCGCTAGGAATTATTTTGGGGAAGTTCTCCAGCACGTGCTATCCAGGGGTCAGACTGATCATAATAGTCCCTTTTCACCTTGGAATCTGAAAAGCTGGAAGGTAACTTTGCCCCATGTACCTGACCTTCGTAAATGCTTGAAAAGTAATTCTTTCGCATGCTCTGCTCTCCTGCCTCCGATTTCCCATGCTGTATTTCTGATTTTTGGCTTGGCCACATGAATTTGGAGTTACTTCTCCCTCTATCTCTTCTTCTTTTCTAAAATTTGAAGTTGTTAAATTAAAATTAAGAATAATTCACGCCTGAGATTTTTAAAACTTTTGTTGTAGTAGTTCTGCCTAGGTAAATGTATATATGTGGAGTACTTTGTATGTATATATAACTGTGCATTTGAAAGTTGTTTTGCAATTAAAGCTAGTTTTTAACACTATCACTGGTAATTTAGCAAATCCATGTTTTTCAGGTAATTGATGGAAACCGTAAGACTTGATTTTTGATCAGTTATATTCAGAACATAGTGAAACAGAGCAATATGCTTAGGACTTGTTATTGTGCCCTCTGTGACTATAAAGCCCATAATAACGCAAAAAGGGTAGCTGTAACTCCATACGCTTTTATATTAGCACAATATGTGTTATTTGGTGCTCTTTTTGTTTGGGCAAAGTGTACATAGAACTTGCTGTTGATTGGATTTCCATATCCATGCAATTATGCTCTGTTTAACCCATACTTATGCCTTATGTTAAATCCATTCTTAAAAAAATGGATGTCCATTTACATGTCCCTTAAGTCAGTTACCCCCTTTGTTCTATCATAAATATTGCTAAAGCAGATCTTGCAATAGTGGTTAAACCAGTTAGTGATTTGCTTGCCAATTCAGAAGAGCCTTCACAGCGATTTATCTATCCGACATAAATTAAACCTGTGGTTAGCATCATGAGAAAAATAAACAACTTTTGATGTAGCTAAAAATGAGGATTATTTAATGTTAGCATTTTATGTGGAATGGAGTCGTTTTGGTATTGTGTTGCTGTTCTTCCATCCCCTGCACTCACTTCTGATCTCAGCTGCGGATACATCATCCACCTACTAGACCTTGTCTTCACCAGGAAGAACATGCATTATTTAACTCAACATTGCTAACACTTGGTTTCTAACATGAGGTAAAATCCTAATGAGGACAAGGCAATGTGTAGTTTTCACATGAGTTAGCAGGAGATGGTAAACCCTAGCCTTCCCTAGGCTTTAAAATCCTGATGAAGATTTAGGTAGTTTGTAATTTTCACATTTTACTTTGTATCAACTAACTTGAGTTAAAAACATACCTTTGTTTCCTGCTGAAGACAAATCCCTACAGTGTATTAGCTCAGATATACATGTCTCATGGAGTGTTGCTGTAACATCATGCATATAAGGATTGGTTTGGCCATAAATAAAAGCTTTTTCCTCAAGATACCAGCACTGCACTCTCAAAATGTAGCTCTGAGTAGAGAAAAAGTATGTCATGCACTTGCTGAAATACATGTCACATAGAAGGCTTTTCAGTTGCATATTCAACAGGAGCTTGATCCTGAACTCTTGAAATCATTTATTTTGCCATTAACATCAAGGGGGTCAGGGCCTAGAACCCAGTCTGTGATTTGTGATTTTGCACATCGTTCAGCTAAAGCATAAATCCAAAGGCAAGATATATGTGTATTTAAATAACCCTAAGAACAGGGTTGAATTTAGGGCAATCCAGGGCCCTATGCACATCTTAAGTGAGCCCCCATTTCTCTGCGCCCCTGGGCTGGTCCTCCTCTTCATAACAGCCACCCCCTACTGGGGGAGGCAGCAGGTTTCAGAATTAAGATTAATCAGGCTGTTCACAGCACTTGGGTCCATTGTTTCAGGCTTTCTGCAGACTCAGGCAAGCACCAGTTCTACTCTGTTGGTACTTTCAAGCTTTACATTGTGACCACAAAAACTAGAAACATCTTTAATGCTTCCAGAGAGCATGATCTCCTCATACAGCTCCAGGGATTGGAGCCATAGCTGTGGACCTTAATACAGGCTGGAGCAAGACTGCATGAGACACTTCACTGACAGGAAAACCACATGGTCCCTATTTTGAAGAATTTACAATATAAATGAATTAACAGGCTTTGAAGAGGAAAGATTGATGTAAAGCCTAAGAATTTTCATTACAGTGCCAGTTTTTGTGCAGTTGTTGCTCTATAAAGCAAAGCACAGGTTATGCTCATCTGCAGATGTAGTTCATTGCTAATCCATGACAGATACAATAATATTAGGAGGAGGGAATCCTGCCCAACACTGAGAAGACCCAGGTTCAAGTCGCTCCTCTGTCTCAGACTTCCTGTGTGACCTTGGGAATCTGTACATCTGTTCTCCGTCTGTCGAAGGGGCACAATAGTATTTCCCTACCTCCCATGGATGTTGTGAGGACAAATACGTCAAAGATAGTGACGTGTTCAGATACTACAATAATAGGGGGGAGGAGAGGGGAACTTAAGTACTTTAAACAAACAGCTATAACAAGGCTGATCTCGGTTAAGCGATCGGTGCATGTCATTCACATGTAATCTTCATCTCTGTTTCACTCAACCATAAAACAGAAGGCAACTCACTGATACACACTGGGAGGAAAAGTTCAACAGATTGAGACGTACCCAACCAGAGACCAAGCCAGCCTCATTTAGAAGCAATTTAAATGAGATCTTTCTATACTTTCTGCAGCCTGATGTCTTTATTATGTCCTTGCTTGTCATGTGGTTTGGTGCATTCTTTCCAGCTACGTTCATGGCACAAACAATTGAGGGCCTTATTATTGCATGCTGTCATGGAGGGAGCAATGCTGCAAGATGCTGAGCAATTCGTGGACTGCTGAGTGCTATCAAATCGCCTTGACCTTAAAGGCAGCTGAGGGTGCAGAGGACAAAGCAGGTTCAGGCCCTGAATGTGCAAGCAACCACCCCAGGTATTACAAAAGAATAACCAGTCAGGGTCAGACCAACCATCCATCTAGCCCAGTGTCCTGTCTTCGGACAATGCTCGATGCCAAGTGCCCCAGAGGGAATGAGCACAATAGGTAATCATCAAGTGATCCATCCTGTCACCCATTCCCAGCCTCCGGCAAACAGCAATCCCTGCCTATCCTGGCCAATAGCCATTGATAGAGCAGTCCTCCATGAACTTATCTAGTTCTTTTTTTAACTCTGTTATAGTCTTGGCCTTCACAAAACCCTCTGGCAAGGAGTTCCACAGGTCGACTATGTGATGTGTGAAGAAATACTTCCTTTTGTTTGTTTTAAACCTGCTGCCTATTAATTTCATTCGGTGACCCTCAAGTTTTGTGTTGAGAGAGAGTGAATAACAATTTCTTATTTACTTTCTCTAGCCCAATCATAATTTTAGACTTCTATCATGTTTCCTCTTAGTTGGCTTTGTCAAGCTGAAAAGCCCCAGTCTTATTAATCTCTCCTCGCATGGAAGCCTTTCCATACCCCTAAGCATTTTAGTTGCCCTTTTCTTTACCTTTTCCAATATAGCTTTTTTGAGATGGGGACAACCAGATTTGCACACAGTATTCAAGATGTGGCCATACCATGGATTTAAAACAGAAAATATCATATTGCTTTTTTATATTATCTATCCCTTTCTTAATGATTTGCAACATTCTGTTAGCTTTTTTGACTACTGCTGCACATTGAGTGTATTATTTCAGAGAACTATTCACAATGGCTCCAAGATCTCTTTCTTGCATGGTAACAGATAATTTAGACCCCCATCATTTTATATCGACAGTTGGGATTATGTTTTCTAATGTGCATTACTTTGCATTTATCAACATTGAATTTCATCTGCCATTTTCTTGCTCAGTCACCCAGTTTTGTGAGATCCCTTCTGCTTTGGATGTAACTATCTTGAGTATGCATCTGCCAATTTTGCCACCTCACTGTTTACTCCTTTTTCCAGCTCATTTGTGACTATGTTGAACAGTACGGGTCCCAGTACAGACCCTTGGGGGACACCACTATTTATCTCTCTCCATTCTGAAACCTGACCATTTATTCCTATGTTTTGTTTCCTATCTTTTAACCGGTTACTGATCCAGAAGAGGACCTTCCCTCTTATCCCCTGACCTCTTACTTTGCTTAAGAGCTTTTGGGACCTTTTCAAATGCTTTTGGAAAATCTAAGTACACTATATCCACTGGATCGCCCTTGTCCACAGGCTTGTTGACCCTTCAGATAATTCTAGTAGTTACAATAAAGGACTAATTTCCAAGAATGATCCTCCCCACATACAGAGTTTTATCTATATTGGTGGGAGAAATGCTGAGGGCTGTTTCCATGGGCAATTATTCCAAAATAGCTATTCCTGATTGATTAACTTCACGTGTGGATGTTCTTATTCTTGAATACCAGTGCCTTATTCTGAATTAGCTTAATCCACTTTAGAAGTAGATTTAGTCAATGTGGCACTCTTATACCAGAATCAAGTATCCACACAAGGAATTAATCAGGAATAGTTGTTTGGCTTTAAATTCACACCCTACCTTCCGCTGAAATAAATTCTCAGTGCAGACAAGTCGTGACGGGAGCCTGGTAGCAAAAGAACGGAGCCTCTAGCAGAGGCAGCGTTGTAACCTGCTAACAATCAGAGCGAGGTGGCAAGGTGACATTCAGTGCCAAAACTATATGATCATGAAAGTTTTCCTAAAGCCATCGATGGCTGCACAGCTTCAATCAGCAGAAAACAGTGAGTCAACATGGTGTATTGCTGTGAGAGCTTCAGTAACTGAGTGACAGATGCAAGCATGAGAGACAGTTTCCACAGACCAAAAAAACAAAACCAGAAAAAAAAACACAGCCTCCTCATTAGCTGGAAAGCCATGTAAACGCTGATCCTGTTCCATCCAAGCAGACCTCCAAAGCAGCACCCCACCAACTTCATTGGGGTTACTCCTGGGCCTGTCCCTGAAAAGCAGCTTGTTGGCTCAGGGCTTTAGCCTATTAGTACCAGAGCTTGGCAAAAAAAATGGCGACGATGTCTCATGAGAACATTTTGGTGAAAAAAATGTCAGCAAAAATTTGAGTTCTTTAAAACAATTCAGTGGGGTTATGTTGCTGATCGGGGTCAGGGGGGAAACAGCAAATGTTTTTCCCTATTAATTTTTTTTTATCAAAATCTCCAGAGTTTGGAACATTTTTGACCATATCTTCACTGAAAACCAGTGGGAAGAGAGTCCTTTTGTGAGGGTTCTCTTTCCCCCGTGATTTCTCGAATTCAAATTCTTTACCAAGACTGGTCTACGATCAGTTTCAGTGGAGGAAACATCTGTGTCTAACCATCTGAAACCTACGCTGGCTAGTAAAGCATATGCAGCACCCTGCAAAACTTACACTCTGTACGATTTTATTTCCTCATTGCCACCTGCAGAAGACAATCGTCCCAACTGATAAGAGTCGCTTCCCATCGTTTCATCTATATTATTCTTGCTGTCTATTATAAATGATACAAGTCCCTATTTCTTTCCCATCCTTACATAGGTAAAAACACTCAGTGCTTTTCAGTTTTCAATCTTCAAAGCACTTCAGAAATGTTTAGAGTCACATATCCTGCCATTGTGCTGTGCATGATGGACATCTCACTGAAATCAATAGGAGAAATGATTGCAGGATATGGCCTTAGCTAATTAATCTTCAGAGAGTTCCAATGAAGATGGGAGCTGGGACACTAGAGGGGGGAGAGCAATGAGTTAGTACAGAGAATTCGTTCCCAGATGTCTCGTTGGTAGAGACCCTGGGGGATTTTCACCTTCCTCTTTCGACATGGGACACAGGTCACTTGCTGGTCTGAACTAGAATAAATGGTGGATTCTCTGTAACTTGAGCTTTAAATCAAGCGTTGAGGCCTTGAATAACTCAGCCAGAAGTTATGGGCCTATTACATAAGTGGGTGAGTGAGGTTCTGTGTTCAAGAGGTTGGGCTAGATGAGTGTGATGGGCACTTCTGGCCTTAAAGTCTCTGTGTATTTTACAGATGGGAGAATTGAGGCACTGAGGCCTAGCTCCTCAAAGTTATTTAGGGGCCCAAATCCCAATAGGCCTAACCAACTTTGAGCCCAAGAGCTCAAGTGGCTTAGCCAATGCTTTGGAAGAGCTGCGAATCAAGTTCTTCATTTTCAGCCGAGCGTTAATCCCACCAGGTCACAGCTTTTTCTCTCGATTATTTATCAGTTCTTGTTGAGGAAGCCATTTCACTGAGTCCCAACTACAGCTTGACAAATATTTCAGCACTTAAAATCATAAAATGCCCTACACCCCTTCCTTTAAAAGCCATATGATCTGATTAGGTTGGTGTCCACCCCAACAACAACAAAAAGTTTGTTGCTTCTCCTTGTGAAGCACGTTGAGATCTCGTGATGACAACAGCTAATCCTCATGCTCCTACTAGATTCCCATTTGGGTCCTTATATTACATTTTCTTTGCATACAGTATTCTTCTCACCCTGGCCTATCTGATTAAGTAATGCTGTTAATCAACCATGCCCTTTTGCCTGCCAGCTGGCAGCACCTCAAGGATGGGCAGAGAGATTTGCTGGTGCAATTGGTAACCTATACAATGTGCTTTGAAATCCAGCAGGTATGAAAATGGCTTTATCGATGGCAGAGCGGCATCATTTCAGTGAAACTCTCACTAAAGCATGTTAGAAGCCGTGATCCTTGAACTTTTTTGTGTCATGGACATCTGCCCTCCCAGCTGCCCAGTCCTGAGCTCACAGCTTTCCTGCTGAAACTATCATCTTGGTTACACTGCTAAGGAATATTAGGAGACCTCTAAGTGGACAGCGTGGCAGTAAGATTACTTCAATATGACGGCTGCAGCAGCTTGGTTTCTTCCCTCCATTTTGTGTATTGAGCTGTTTTATTTCCTGTTCCTATGCATAGGGTTTTCAAACCTCGCCTCAGTGTCGGCAATCCCATGGCTCTGATGGTGCTGAGTCATTTGATAGCTTGGCTGTAGCCTTCTGTGCGTTTGCACCCCTTCCAATTCTGGAGTCATCAGCAAATTTGAATGCAGCTGAATTTTCAACAACAAAGACAGATTAAGAGTAGCTGCATAGGCTACAGACAGCGTTCAGGCGGTCCAAATAGCTTCAAGAAATCCTAGAATAGTGCTGAATTGGCCTACTCTTAGCTGCAGGAATTCCTGCTTACCAGTTGTTTGACCACTTTGAAGAATATCAGCCACCAGCTGATCAGGGCTGGAGAGCCACAATTTTTGGTGCTATGGTGTCCCTTACCTGTACAGCAAGGACTAGCATTCTCTAAGAATGAGGCATGAGAGAGCCTGAGAGGAAAGATGCAGTCACTAAACAAACTTGCAAGAACCTCTGTATTGCTGTTCATTAACGGTCAGAAATCCTTTGCTGTCACTTCATAGTGATTTTGAACAGTCTGCTAGGACGATTAGTTTAATCTTTTAAAGGAGATTAACTCTCGCATTTTAAACTCAGGATCACATTTTCAGAGGGTTTCCAGTAATTTGTGCTGTTTAGGCTCCAGAATGTAATGTTTTCATCTGCTGCAGGAAGTGATTACTCAGGGAGTTGATCTATGGGGTCATTTCTTTACACGCATACATAAATACAATTGTAGTAGCCGTTCTCATTATGCATGAACTCCTGTTGGTACAGGTTCCTTCAAAACTTCCCAGGCTCCTTGACATCTTGCTTTCCCAGGTACGTTTGCTTATTTTTTCAGTAATTAGCATGAAGCCATGCGGTGCAATGAAATTCCAGCTTCTGCTAACTTATGGCTGTATCTGCTTCTACATTCTCTGGGTCTAAGTCTGAGCTCAGTGACAAGGTTCTAAGCAAGGAAATAACACCAGGGATGTCCCTGAGGTGACACCAAAGTAAAAATGGTTTACAAAAGATTGGGCTCAGCAGACTGGTATTTCGGTGAAATGTAATGGCCTGTGATATACAGGAAATCAGAGTAGCTGTTCTGATGGTCTCTTCTGGGTTTAAACCTCTATGGGTATGTCTACACTGCAATGTAAACCCAAGGTTTGAACTCAGGCTCAAACCTAAACCCCTTTGTGTCTACACTCAAATCATGCTAACTCAGGACTTGGACCGAGAGTCCCAGGACCCCACAGGCATGGAGGCTCTGAGCCTCAGACAAGTCAGGATCCAGGGTTCAAGACCTATTGCTCTGCAGTACAAATACAGCCCCACTGGAGTCATGATCGGAGAGTCTGCCAAAAGCATTCCATAATCCCATGGGCCAGTTTTCTTTGTCCTCCAGACAGTCGAATTTGGTGGACAGTCAGGTTTTCCCACGTTGCATCTCGAACAAAGGGCTAGGGCAGCCATAATTTGGGATGGCACTAGGACATCCGGAATTTGGGTGGTTGGACTCAGGCCTTCATAATGCAGCATAGGCCCAGGTTGGGTCCCAGGGTTGAACAATTCCTAACCTGGGGTTGCAAATGAGGGTAGATACTCAGACCCCAGGTTAGCAAACCCAGGATCTGCTAACTTGAGTCCTCCTAATCCTGGTCTTACATTGCAGTGTAGACATCAGGCCTTCAGTGCGTCGTTCTTTCAGGATCATGCTGTATTGTTCCAAGATCAAAGGAAAGATAACTTGAGTCTGGGATTGTTGCTTGCTGTATGTTGGTACAACGTCCAGCTCAAAGGGGCTTGAACTTCATTGGACAACAATACAAATAATTCTAATGGTCTTTACTGTTAGCTGCCTTCCTCATGGAGAATATTCTGCGCGTTATACGTTCTTATTGAGCTGGGTGAACCATTTGCAGTAAATAGTTAATTTTAAAATAATCAATCAAGGCCTCCTCTGCTTATCACAAATTTGTGAAGAGCATTTGATTTTTATTCATTTAGTCATTCCTCTAGCCTATCCAGTGAATGGTTTATGTCAGTGGGTCCCAACCTGTGGCCTGGGGGGCCAAAAGTGGCCCACGGGGGTTTTCAAAATGGCCCGCCGCTCCCCTCCCACTGGCTGCAGAAGGAAGCCACTGTCTAAGAACCCAGGAGGAGCATGTGGCCCCGGGGCTACAAGACGGGTGCAGGCTCCTTGCTGCAGCCAAGGGGATGGGAATTTAATGCTCCCCTGCCCCTGGCTGTAGCAAGGAGCACGGCAAAGCACTCCTCCTGGGTCCCTAGGTGCTGGGGTCCCTGCTGGAGCCAGACAGAGGGGAGCACTGATCTCCCATCCCCCTGGCTGCAGAAGGGAGCCACTGCCTAGGGATCCAGGTAGAGGGCACAGAGCTACAAGACACATGCGTTTTCCCTGCTGTAGCCAGGGAGACGGAAGATCAGTGAGGAGGCAGCCTCCTCGCTGAACTCCTTCCATCTGGCTGCAGTGGGGGGGCCTGCCAGCAGAGGGTGTTGGCCCTTCAGGGTTGTAAAAATTATATATGTGGCCTTCGAGCCAAAAACGTTGGGAACCACTGGTTTATGTGAACAATATCGTCCAATGAATCTCTCACAAATTATTATCTTCACTAATACCCTGAGCATTTGCTACTCATAATGCATTATCCATGCTATATGAATGGTCTCCTATCGCACATATTATTGTTTTTTGTACCTGATGATGACTCCCAAATCCACAGAGGTTTTACCACAACTGTGCAAGCATTTATTTGCAGCACGTTCTCTGTCTGCAAACATTTTTGCTAACAAAGCTCCATGCAGACAAATATATGCATGGAAGAAAAACATCTCAAGCAACATTTTTCCACAGCGTCCGTCAACCAGCACCTCAACGGTTTTCAGGTGCCTAACTCTCATTGATTTCATTGGTGCCTGTACGACCGCGGGCGTCGCCCGTCGGACGTGGCTGCCCTTCCTGGGGCCCAGCCGCGGGGGAAGGTCCCTGCACCTTCCAGAAAACCAGTGGGGAATTAGCTTCTGTACCGGAGTCTATCGCCCCGGCCCCCTTGGCAGGGCCGGCGGGCACGGAG
>ML675639.1:67716-114337 GCA_007922155.1 Mesoclemmys tuberculata
CGGAGTCTATCGCCCCGGCCCCCTTGGCAGGGCCGGCGGGCACGGAGTCTATCGCCCCGGCCCCCTTGGCAGGGCCGGCGGGCACGGAGGAGGGGTCATGCGGTTCGCCAGGGTCAAAGGGAAAGGGGGGAGGGGGACGCAGGCCCACCCAACTCCACTGCGTCCCAGCCCAGGGCCCTAGTAGCGGCAGGGCCGCTGCCGCTGCTCTGGCGGGGTCCGACCGTAACACGCCAGAGGTAGCCGGCCTTCCACCGCAGCCCTATCCGGGGCTGCCCCTGGGCCACTTCCTCCCCTCTCGCCCCAGGTACCTCCCTCCTCGGTGGTCGCCGGGTAGCTGGCTCTGGGCAGGTTCAGCAGGCCTTCTGTGTCCGCGGGCGGCAGGTCTGGGAAGTCTTCCGCGAGGGGCAGCTCCTCTAGGTCGCAGGATTCTGTGGGGGCCTCTGCTTCGGGTAGCTCCTCCAGGTCTGGCCCGGCTTCGGCTGGGGGTGCTGCAGGTAGCTCCTCGAGGTCACGACCCGCCTCAGGGGGGGTTTCCCAACCGAGAGGGTCCAAGGACTCACCCCATCCCCGGGTGTCTGGGGGTCCGATCCAGTCGTCGGTCCCACGGCGGGAGGGTCGCTCCCAGTTCGGCAAGGGCCTGTGCTGGGGTTTGGCCAGGCGTAGCTCAGGCCGGGCCTCTAGCTGGCAGGAAGGCAGGTCTGACCCTGCTGACCATCGGCCCCGGACTGAGCGACGGGCCCTGCCTTTTATTTCCCTTTGCCTAAGGGAAGTCCCGCCCTCTGGGGAAGGGATTGGCCAGTCGCTCGGGCCTGTCCCGGTCGGCTCCTGGCCTTGACGGACAGGTGGGGGTTTTAAATCCGGACTTGGCTGTGTTTGGGGCGGCAGCTGCCCTTCCTGGGGCCCAGCTGCGGGGAAAGGTCCCTGCACCTTCCTACAGTGCCCTTGTGGAATTGGGCCTATGTGACTTAGGAGCCAAAATGCTATTTTCAAAAGTATCAGGTTCCTTGGAGCACAGCTCTCGTTGAAGGTCAATGGAATTTAGGTTTCTAAGCAACCAAAGCGCTTTTGAAAATGGAACTTTAAAAGTTTTTAAGAGACAAACCTAAAATTTTACCTCTTGGCTAAAATTTCCCGCCATGGATAACATCATTTTAGCTCCGCTAGTGGTAACACTAGAATATAGACTAGGGCCAGTCAAGCAGAGCCAATTGTATTTCTTGAAAAATATCAAATGAACTGGTTTGAGATTTTTTTTTCACACACATTTTTAGGATTTTCTTTTATGACAAATCTGAAACAAAATGAAACAAACAAAAAAACTCTTTGATTGTCAGACACCAAAATGAGACAACTGTTTCAATCCAACGCTCAACTGAGGAAAATGAATTGCATTTCCATTTTTGAGGGAGGGAGGGAAGGCTGGAAAAATTGAAAGCGTCATCGAATTTGAACAGTTTTACAGAAAATTTCGCTTTTAATGTAAATGCATTGCGGATGGGAAAAAATGGTGGGGGGAAAACTTTTGAAAATCTGGACACGGAGTTGACTTGTTTACTGACGCTGAGAAGAGACAAGGTGGGTGAAAGCTTCTCTCTCTCACCAACAGAAGCTGGGCCACTCAAAGATTACCTCACCCACCTTGTGTCTCTAATATCCAGGGAACAACACAACTACAGCCACACTGTACAGGACTCTGAGATAGCATTTAACACTCCAGGAACTCCTATGGAGGCCTGTTAACATTGCTACCCCCTCCTGTAGCTGGCTGTGGACACAACCTAAAAGATTAACACGCATCACTGAAGCAGAGCCCTGGTTTGTATTAGCACTAGTCCGCCTACTCCGTGCATTGGCCTTTTGCTGTGTTGTGTGTTGGGCTCTCTTGCCAGGGTAGCAGTGTAGGCTAGGCAGTGTGACAGAGTGGAAAACAGGCTACCACACGCCCAGGCACTCCCAGCAAGTGTTCCTTTCCCCCATTGTCTTAGCTGCACCCCAAGAGGGCAGCAGATGGCGCTCTCGCCGTGTTAAAGGGCTCTGTTGGCAGGCCTTTTAGCCGTTTAACCCTTGCGGCACCACAGATTAGTTCCCACGAAAGCTCATGCCTACAGAAATAAAATTTGTTAGTCTTTAAAGTGCTACAGGACTCTCGTTGCTCCTGGAAATGTTACAGTCCCTACTCGCTTTTAGCTCTGCTGCTCCTTTTTTCTCCTTAGAGGGGTACAGCTCCCAGGTACGCCCTAAGCCCCACAAAGTCCTTTGAAATCATGTTGGGGTTGGCCCTGCTTTGAGCAGGGGGTTGGCCTAGATGACTTCCTGAGGTCCCCTACAGCCCTAATATTCTATAATTCCATGCACTATCTGATTTTCTTAATTTACAGACAACTGCAGCTCCTCCTTTCCAAGGGGCACGCCCTACAATGGCAACGACTGGCTGGAAATAAAGTCAGCAGACTTGCCCATTGAGGCCTCAAGAGAAACCAGGCCATGCAACAAAGGGGGGATCTAAATACATAACATCAGCCCAAGACCTAGGTCAAAAAGACATTTTGATCCTCTTTCTTACCCTGTTTATTAAGCACTTGTCTTCACTGGAGAGTTAACCCGCTGTTTGTCTCCATTATTCCTGGGAACTTGCCCCTTTTCAAACTCAACTCTGCTCTGAGACCGAGACGGGGATGACCAGGATTTTTGCTAACAGGCGGTGATTCCCCATTCATCTGCTGCACAGCTTGAGAGAAGTGTATCCCCAACAGGGAAAGGGCTAGACATGACCTGTTGGATGCCAAGAGTCATGGGCACACTTTCAGTGAACTATAAACAGACTCACTAGGGCATCCCTCACCAGGCAGAACCTTTGCTGGGTGAAGAACATAGCTTTGGGGAATTCTTGCCCTTTAGTCTCCAGTTCAGGTGTCTCCTAAGTAGTACGGGTGGGAAGCCCTGTGGAAGTCTGGCTATTTCCAAGCAATTAGATCCAGCTCCTCAAAAGTATTTAGAAGCCTAGTGAAATGAATGGAGCTAAGTCTAAATAGCTTTGAGCATCTGGGCCTTAATGTGTTTGGTGTCTGCTCATATCTGGACACAGCTGATCACGCATACATGCCTATAGGTCCCATAAAGGGCATAGATATCATCAAGGCGGCAATCTTTTGCTATCTACTGGAACAACTCACACAAAGCTGCCCTGGTTCAGGACCAGAGCCCAGGGAAGCCGCAGCCTCCAGGGGCTTATCTTTTTCTCCCTGGCTGTAGGTGTATGAGATGGAGAGCTGCTTGTTTAGACTGCGCTCACTGGGTTGAGGAATATGTGGCGTCCATGGTATGTGGTGGTTCTGTTTTTCCAGGTTTCAAAAAAAAAAAATTAACCCTGCAAAACTTTCCTGTGGAATGGACTTCAGGCCTCTGGGAGGCCGGGTCTGCAGCCTACAAGGTGCGTTCCCTCTCCCTCCCTGGTCCCTCCTGAGACCAGACTTTCCAGGGATTTATTGTGTACACAAAAGGCAAGCCTGAAATGAAGCTGAAGGCTGAAAATGAATCTTCGGGAAGATAAGGAGACTTCAAGGAAAAGAACCATTTGGTGGCATTTGAACTTCTAACCTCGGGATCGTTATCTCCGCACCTAGTAAAGATATTTGCTTCAGAAGCAAAAATCCCTGATCCGAGGTCCTATGTTAACTACATAGCCCAGCTCTAGCAGGCAAATGCCATGGCTAGATAGCTCTATCTATTTAGGGCCAAGTTGTCATCTGAATCTATATAATCTGTTTTAAACTGCGGCTAAAATCCACAGAAAATTTAAGGGCTCCAGAAATAAGCGGCATAGCTATGCCAGTGTATTAATTTGTGGGGCCAGAAATGGAGAGAAAGAAATGCAGCAAGTAGAGCCTATAATACATACACCTCGAATGCAGAAACATATATGCACACACCCCTCTAATTTCTGCCACCCACACCAGCCGCCCAGTGAGGGTGGAGCTGACATTCGGGGGCTTTGTCCCTGAAAGGGTGGCTTGTAGGTGAAAGGCTCCACCTCTGCTGGACTTTGCAGTCTCCCTCCAGCTCCAAGGTAACAGGCCCAGCCCTATGTAGGGATGCTGTTGGACCGACACGTGCAGCCCGCCTCTTCCCCAACCGCGAGCCCAGCTGTTCTGCGGGCAAAGTTAGCGGCGTGTGTTTCCAATTCCTTCCCGCTGACCCGCACCGCATCTGCCACCCTCCGAGCAAACGCGTTCCTCGGCGAGGCGGCGGGGGCTTGGTGGCAGATTAGGGGCGCAGAGGCTTTTTAAAGCATAAGAGCCTTGGGCTTGCCCGCTGCCTAACTGCCCTGATACCATCTATAGCCTAGCGACCCCGTGCCATGGACACCGGTGGCTAGGACAGGTGGATGGGGGCGTTGGAAAGAAACACGCAAACCAGTTTCATTTAACTCCGAATCCTCCTGCCGACACCTACATTGCACAGCTGCTGGGGGAGGGAGGGGGGCTGAGGTTAGCTCTGCTTTCCAAACTGCTAGCGCCTTTTGCATCAAGGGTTCGAGCCCTGGCCGGTCCCCCCCATATTCCCCGAAATGGAAAGTGACAAATCTGGACTGGGGCAGAGAACCAGTTCGGTGGTTTCGGGAGCCAAGGCGCCAAGGCGTGTGGCGCTGCAAGAAAGTGGGCGCTGTTCATTCTGCTAGCGTCTCTTTTCAAAATAGCGCGTCGCGATCTGGTCGTTCAGGGTTTGCAAAGACGCCTGGGCAGTGTCTCCAGCAGCAGGCGTAAAGGGCCACGGAAACGTGACCGAGACATTGCAACGGGGCATGGCACGCAGCGCCGAGCGGCAGCTACCTCGCGAGGCGGCTGTGCACAGCGAACAGCCTTTTCGTAGGCCGCGTGCGGGGCAGAGGAGCTGGCCTTTAGCGGCTCTTTACTCTTGATGCCTTTGGGCAATAACCCTACACGCTTCCTGCCCAGTGGCTGCTTTGCAATTGCTGGGCTGGAGGTTAACGTTTGCATTTTTGTAGCGGGGAGAGGGAGTTACGGTGGCGAGGTTTTCCTGAGGATTTTCTTTGTCAGGCGTTTCTCTGCCTACGGAGCCGAGTTTTCTTTTCAGTTCTCCACTATGCATATATAGGTATTGCAATGAAAAGGCAATGCACATTCAGCACAAATGCATGCATTTGTCTTTGCATTCATTTCACTGAATGTTGCCTTTCATTCTAGTCTTTCTAATGGGGAAGGAGGGTTATTGTTTTGTTGGTTTGTGTTCGGGCCTCCCTCTGGACTAATAGCCCCTTCAGATCAGGCGGGGGTCGCTGTATTGAATTCACCCCGAATTACCGAAAAGAGACGCGGTCCCTGGCTGTCCCAGTCTGCCTCCCCTTTAGAGACAGCAGCTTGCGCCATTAATTGCGCTAGTCGAGCTGATCGATAATTTCAATGTAACCGAGCCCCAAATAAATTACCCCCACGTCCAAAATGTCAAGTTTGAAAAAAGCCAGTTTCAGGCGAGGTGGCTCTCAAGAGCGAGTGGAACTGCGGTGGGTCTAGAGATCAGACCAAAGAGAAAAGGCGCGTTATAAAAGCAAAGCTAGTTAATTTCAAGTCATTCATTAAGGGCTTGATCCCAAACCCATTAAGTCAGTTGGCTGTGGCTCTGCCCTAAGAAAGAAAAGAGATAGCATTTGATTTAGCACACCGCTGTCCAGGAACTATATCTCGCTCCTCCATTATCTTCAGCTAATCCCAACATATGTTTTTAAAATACCCCATTTTGGTTCTGTATAATACGGAAAGCAGGCTTCAGTTTTGGCAGCTACAAATCCCACTGTATAAAAGGGAAAAGAAGAAAAGAGAAAGGAAAGCCTTGAATTATATTTTTTACCTTCATTAGCACGAAATTCCTTCGGAAAGAAAGAAAGAAAGAAAGAAAGAAAGAAAGAAAGAAAGAAAGAAAAATAAAAAAGGTAAAAAAAAATCATATTTCAGCTTCATCTTGCAAAAATCGCCTCCAGGTATTTTTCAAATTATTACTATTGTTTTAAATATTTCTTTAAAGCACAGGGATGGAATTTAGACTGGGATAAAGGACTTCTTAGAAGCAGAGGCCAAGAACAATAGTAGGCTCCTTTCAAATTTGCACTGAAATGTGAAATTGTTAAACTAAAAAAAAAAGGTGAAGCTATTCCAATAAATTACCCTGAAATGCAGGGCTTAGAGCTATGGCCATTTGGCGAGGGGAGAGCTCTCGTTGCAAATACAGGGTGCTCTCGTGCCTTCCTTGCTCGCCCTGACATCCCACTGACACCCCAAAATTGGCTGAACAAATAATGCACAGTTGGGCCCTGTATGGGCTGATCCACAGCCTAGTGTTGTCAATGGAGGGAATCCCATAGACTTTGGATCAGCGGTCTATGTCCCCCGGGGAGGTGTCACAGAGTCTTGACATGTCACTACATGTATTACACCGCATGCTATTTTATTTGCTGTTTATACACTTGTGAAGACCATGTACAAATAACATACATGTTTTATTTTGGGTCTTTTTTTTTAAGGACAAAAGTACACAAGGGGGGCCAAAAAAATCATAATTACAATTTAATACAGTGCAGAAGAAAATTAAAATAGGTGTCATCAAACTGTACAAAGGCAGGCCAAAAGGGGGGGGGCTGGGGGAGGAAATAGTCCTTCATTATATATATATTTATATAAAACACATGAAGGATTGTCTTTACACGCAGATGAGAAAATTTTTTAAATTTACAAAGGATAGCTAAAAAAAATCTATACGGCAAATATTGCCAACAAAGTTACACCACTTTAATACTGATCCATTGAGGCTACTGGTGTCTCGATTATTAGCAACAACAAAAAAAAGTGAAATAAATAACAGGATGAGCCTTGCTATTTTTTTTCAAAGTGCCTTATTCACTCTGCATAGGGTCTGATCCTGCAGTCTTAGACAGGCAAATGACTCCCTCTGGGAGATTTTACCCAGTGTGGGGTTGCCAGGGGGGAAAAAAGAAGAGAGGGATTTTTTGGTTTTGTTGCCCTAACTGAGAAGCCTACCCCCATTTCCACATGAGCCAATGTTCAGCCCTTAGTGTACGGCGCTGACTGGCATCTCCCTCGCCCAACAGGGACCGTACACTATACAGCAGGCTTGGGGGAATAGGCTACAAATGCACAACCACGTGAAAAGAAGGCATGTGGAGTTCGGTTCTGCACCCACAGGCAAAACTCCCATTGATTGGATGGCGCAGTAAAGAGCTGATAGGGAATAACACCGGCACAGAGAGGAATTATTTTCCCTTTTCTTTTCTTTCCTTTGTTTTTTGTTAAGGCAGTGGGGTGTTGGAGAAGCCAGAAATCCCAGCTGTGATCTGCAGAAGGCTTCAACTTCCGAGCAATTCCTTAACCCTCCAGTTCCAGCTCGCCACCAGACTGTCATTTCCCCAAGTTGTCCATTCTCGATTTAAAGCTCCCGTGCTGACTAGAGTTCTGTTCTCACCAAACCCTGCCCGATCTCTTTCAGGCCATTGTTTCCGGGTGGTTGTTTGTATTTTATTTTATTTTCAACACTCATTTTTAAAAAATAAGGTAGCGAAATACAATTCTGGGATATTTTTTCTCTCTCTCTCCCCATCGATTTAAAAAAAAATCAGAGCTCGATTTAGTCATTAAAAAGGGGAAACTGAATCAGATCACAGGCCCCGATCGCTGCTACAAGTGAAGGAAAGAGACAGCACCCAGTGTCCCCTTTACCCTTTCCAAAAGGCACATGCATCGCTGCTTCTTTAGCTTAGTGTTAATTCATTTCAAAGGTTCCCAAACGTCATTGCTTTCTCCGAATGACTTAGTCAGTCTCCTCATGTGGCTGCCCCTTCAGCAGAGAAGGTTTTCTTTGTGTCATGATTTGGGGTCCCCAAAAGGTGGTTTCTTTCGCCTGGTCTCACATAACACACGGCTTGATGTCCTGGTATGTAACTTGCTGATGGTAGTAAGATCCACTCCCTGCTGAATGCATGGAGGAAGAGGCCATCGCGTTGAAAGAGAAGACGAATTCTTTCCTGTCACACATGCTTGGAGACTGGGAATGATACCGCGGAATGCCTGGAAGAAATCAGGGATCATAATTAAAATGAAGCTTTAGCCAGTGCCTGGAGCAGTAATCCCATAATGAAAAAGCTGGGGGGGGGTGTCTCTACAATCACCCAGTGCTGGAGGGGGGATCTGGAGGAGGGTTTACACGGCCCGGAATGGAATTCCGACGCCTACGCCACTGTGCTTTAGCATCCCACGGGATTGTGTTGCGCACAAGCAGGTGCTGTTGTGGCGTCGATGTCTGCGGTCCTTACTCAGAGGAAATTCCCATTGACTTTAATGGGAGTGCTGCCCGAATGCGAATCGCAGGATGGGGCGGTAGATTTCCTGGCTGGCTAAGGAAGCAGGAGCCTTTCTAAGATGTGTGTTTACATTCTGCGTCCTGGCTGGACAGACTGTGGGGCCCGATGCGCCTTCCGTGGAAGTCAAGGAGGGGAAAGGCCCCTTCATTCCCAGGGGGACCAACAGGGCGCTGCCCGCTTACCCTCCGCCCCTGCTCCAAGCCCCCTGGGCTCCCTCCTGCGCTCCAACGACGGCAAGAACACGCAGTAGCCAACGTGCAAAGCAGCCCTGAGGCTTGGGAGCGGAATTCCCAGCGGAATTCGCCTGGACCCTCCCAGAGATTTCCCCCAGGGGCACCGACAGAGAAGCAACGCTGCAGTAAAGCAACCCAGGCCAATGGACGCAGTGATGAGAATAAAATACAAGAAAACCAGCCCGATCTATGCCAGGGGCCCCGCAGCGTTCAGGGTGATTCATTTCAACACAAAGCAAATCCACTCGGACACGGTGCCTTCTCCGTAACCGACTTGCTGTAAGGTCCTCACCCTGGGTGTCCTTTTCCCATGCTCGGTACTTAAAATATTGCATTTAAACCAACCACCGTAGTGTGCCTCTCCTATTCGGAGCACATGCTATTGTGCGGTTAATTTGGTCTATTCGGATTATACATTGCGGTTAGTCTGCAATTATTAATCTGGAGTCCTCCGCTACTAAAGGCACTGATTTGAGTCTCCTTAGCAGGATGTTTACACGTGTCAGGGGCTCTCCGTTGCACCTGCCGGGTAGTGGCGGGTGGGAAAGGACATTTGCCAAGGGCTGGCCAGGCAGAGGGACACAGCCGTGCTCAATGTGGCTCTTTCTCGGCCGCTGTTCCCGTTCACCCTCTTTTACGGTATTCAAGAGCAACTCTCCATTCACACACAGGCCCGTGCGTTTCTCCAGGCCAGCATTTCAAAAGCCCCCCTGGGCTAAAAACGTCCCCCGCCCCTTAAAAACTCACTTGCCCCATATAACAGCTGCTTAAAATGGCGAGAAAAATGCGAGGCAAGGAGGCATCGGGGTTTTTTTGTTCTTGTTTCTCCTGCGAAGAAGACGCGCTTTTGGTTTTAAAGGCCGCTGGAGTGAATCGGGGTTGAAACCAGAAGAAGTCAGGCCGCGGAGAAACCCTGGCTGTAGCCCTATTGACACAGCAGCTCTGGGCTGTAGTTTTCAAACTTTTCTTGCTTTGCACTCGCTTTCCGTGCTCACTGTTGGGCCCGCTGCTGCGACGGAAAACAGGGTCGAGCCACCAGCCAAAACCCAGCTCCTCGTCTGCCTCCAAATGGCCTAGCAAGAACGACCCGCTCCCCCAAAACGGCCCCCCGAGGCAGAGCGCGTCCAGACGCTTCGGTTCGTTTTGGGTGGGATGCGCTTAACGCCGGATCTCACCGGTGAATTCGGAGATGGTGGCAATATTTCGGATCGTTCTCCCCCTCCTCGGGGCCCCAGCTCACCCTCCCTTCCCAACAGCCCGGGGCCTAGCACAACAGCGCACACGGGACCCTAACGCACCAACCTCCGCGCGGAAAAACAGGCCTTGGGAAAAGAGACCCCAGCGGAACCGGTTTCCACGCCATGCATGAAAGCTTGGCCCCTGGAATCAGTGGGGAAACCCTCCCGGAGTGCAGCGGAGCCAGGATTTCACCCTCCGTCCCCTGGAATGGTGCAAAAACAGCGCATCAGCAGGCTTTCACCGCCGCCGGCAAAGGGAACCCCCGCAGGCCAGGCCTAAGATAACCTCTTCCCGGCCGCTGCCCTAACCCTCGCCACCCGCGGGTTTTCTTTAAGCAAGCCCTCTCCGGCTGCGGCTCAGCCCCTTACCACCGGCCACAACCGCCCCTGGCTCCTTCCAGCAGCCACATTCTCGTCCCTCGGGGCTATCCACCGATCGCCCATCGGGGGACATTTCCCTGCAAATAATCGCTGGTCTCCCCAGCACAAGGAAAACTTTATTCCTCGGGACGGTGGGGGGGAGGGATGCAGAACTCTAAATTACTTTACTTCGAGGCCATTTATCCGGAGGGACATCCCCGTTCTTCGCCCAGTTCCCCAGACGAAGCAACCGCAGAGTTAAAAACAGCTTTGCAAGCAGAGTTGGGCTCGGTTTGCAAAACCGATGGCATTTCATGGCTCTCGGGTGCGTGGTCATGTGGATTTAACACTAACTAACTAGGCAGCCCTACCGAGCTGCTTTGCAGAGGTAGGAGTCGATGGTTAATGTCCAAAAACAGCAAGTGTTTGTTGTACAGGGGGGCGAAGAGATTGCAGAGAAATAAGCAAAAGCTGGAGGAATCCAATGAAAACCAGAGTGCACTACAAAAAAAAGGGGGGGGCGTTGATATCCTATTAGGGGCCTTAATTCCTAAATGAAACGTGAAATTAGGAAGATAGAAACTAAAATATCAGACCCGCCCCTGCTTGTATTTATCGATCCAGTTTCACATTTAGAAAGGACACAGTGGAAATCTTTTTCTAAACCCCGCGAAAATTGAGTCACGGCTCGCACACGACAGCGGTGGGAGACGCAGAGAGTCCGAGGCAGGGCGAACGCACATATAGGCGTGTGTGGATGCTGAAGTTTGTGGGTGCGCGCATCCCCATGTGTGTCCAGGCATGTGAGGGGAGGTGTGGGGGGGTGGGTGCACATTTCCATCTATGGCCCTGCATGTGAGGGGAGGGGTGTGTTTGTGTGTGGGGGTGCATATGTCCACCTATGTGCATTCATGTGAGGGTGCATGTGTGTGTGCATATGTCCACTCGTGACATCTGTGCACCTATGTCCAGGCATCTGAGGGTGTGTGTGCATATTTCTATCTATGTCCCTGCATGTGAGGGGGGCAGTGTTTGTGTGTATGGGTGCATATGTCCACCTATGTGCATTCATGTGAGGGTGCGTGCGTGTGTGCATATGTCCACTCATGTGACATCTGTGCATCTATGTCCAGGCATGTGCGGGGCGGTGCTTCTCTGAGTGGATGCATATGTCCATCTACGTGCATGCATGCGAGGGGGATATGTTTGCATGTGTCCATCTATGTCCGTGCAGGTGTGTGTGGGGGGGGGAAGGAGCGTGCATGCCTGCGCACAGGAGCCCTGGCACGGACGGCTCGCACGGCCCCGCTCGGTGTGTGCAGAGAGCCTATCGCCCGGCCGGCCCGAGCCCCGGTGATCAGCGCGATCGCCGGCCCCTGCCGCCGCGGGGGGGTCCCAACCTTCCCTCCCGCCCGCCCCCCTGTTACCTTGCAGCTCGCCCGCGTTGTGGCTGTTCTGGTGCAGGTAGGGCTGGTCCAGCGAGTGCGCGGCGAGGCCGGAGGAGAGCGGGTTGGCCGCGGCGTTGCACGGCGACAGGGGCTGCTGCTTGATGTAGGGCGCGCCGCTGTTGAGAGCGGCCGGCGCCGACGGGGCCCACGCCGAGGCCGAGCCGGAGTAGACCGAGTGAGGCTCCATCACGGCGCCGCCGGCCAGCAGCGGGGAGGCGGGCACGGAGCCGTCGTGGTGCGGGTAGTCGGGCCCGGCCGAGGCGGCGCAGCTGCCCATGTAGGAGTGGCCGGCGGCGGCTGGCAGGTGGGGCACGGAGTGGCCGGCCAGCCCCATGCCCTCCACGTTGCCCCCCAAGTGGCCGTTCATCATGCCCAGGCCCCCTTCCAGCGAGAGGCTGTTGGGCGGGCAGGCGAGCCCGCCGGCCGCGCCCTGGAAGCCGTAGCCGTCGGGGGAGAGGGGGCCGAAGCCCAGGCCGTTCATCATGCTGTACATGGGCTTGAGGGCTTGGCATTTCCTCCTGAAGCCGCGGGGCCGCCGTCGGAAGGAGCCTTCCTCGAACATGAACTCGCTGGCCGGGTCGATGGTCCAGTAGTGGCCCTTGCCCGGCCGGCCCAGCCCCTTGGGCAGCTTGATGAAGCACTCGTTGAGCGAGAGGTTGTGGCGCACCGAGTTCTTCCAGCCCTGGTAGGAGCCGCGGAAGAAGGGGAAGCGGCTCTGGAGGAACTGGTAGATCTCGCTCAGCGTCAGCCGCTTGGAGGGCGAGCTCTGGATGGCCATGACGATCAGGGCGATGTAGG
Organism: Mesoclemmys tuberculata; assembly: GCA_007922155.1. Lineage (NCBI taxonomy): Eukaryota > Metazoa > Chordata > Testudines > Chelidae > Mesoclemmys > Mesoclemmys tuberculata. Next base: position 80,180 of record ML675639.1, read on the forward strand.
AGTACGGCGGCTTCTCCGGCCGCCGGATGCCGGCGTTGCTCTTCTTGGCTTTGCCCCCGCCGCCGCCCGCCGCCGTCGGTGGGGCGCTGGTGGCGGTGGAGGAGGCGGGCTCCATGGCCGAGCCCGGCTGCTGCGGCTTCTCCAGGGCGGAGGAGAGGAGGCCGTGCGCCGCCGCAGCTGGGGGCTGAGAGGAAGCCGCCCGCTGCGCCTCCGCAGTCATCGGCGGCCCCGAACCGGCGCCGGCTCCGCTTTGCTCAGCCCTCCCCCCCCCGCACCCACCCACCCCGGGCCACGCTGCTGGGGGCTCTTGTGGGTGCCCCCCCGTCCTCCTTCCCCTCCTCCTCGCTAGCTGCAGAGCAGGGGAGGGGGGGTCAATTGCCAACGGCAGCCGCTGCCCCCCCTTTTTGAAGACACCCCCCAAAGTCACCCTCTCCACCCGGCCCCCTAAATCCGAGCCCCGCGGCGACGACGAGCCGCCGGGGAGAAGGGGACCGGCAGCTTCCCGGGTGCAGCGGAGCCGAGCCCTCCCGGCTGCGTTTTCTCCCTCCCTCCTCCTCCTCCTCCGGCTCGGCGACTGCCCCCGAGTTGTTTTGCAAGAGGCTGCGGAGTCCCGCCGCCGCCGCCGCCGCCTCCCCGGCCCTCACTGCGGCCCCGGCTGCGAGCTGCTTTTCATCGCAGCGGGTCTGGATTCTGCCCCCAGCCGAGGCGATCGCCTTTAACTTTATCTCTTGTCAGCGGCGTCTGTCGGGTCTTGACAGTCAGACGTAAGAAGCCAGAGGAGTTCCCCGCCCCAACCGACTCCCCACCTCCCCTTTTCCTCCCTCCCCCCCTTCCCTCAAGCTCCGCTCTGGTGGGCACTTAAAGGGACCTTGACACTCGGGCCAGCTCCTTTGCAACTGGCTAACGGGTTCGTTCCTCCTTGTCTTGGGCGTCCATCCCTTGGCAATAGGTCCCCAGGTGGTCTGGGGGGTGATCTGGAGGGGAGGGAGGCCGGCCGACGGTGGGAAGGGGATTCCTGGCGTGTGTTTATCTTGCCTCGCAGGTAACAACAGGGTAAATCACCACATTTCCATCCGGGCTGCTCTGATTTTCCTCCCCATCTTTCCAAAGGACGGTGAAGACACTTCGCTTTGCACGAGGCCGTTTTCTAACACCCCACCGTCTCCTTGCTTAAATCATAACCCGGGGCGGGCTGGGGGGAGCTGGAGAGAGACAATATGCCTGCAGGATTTTAAGAGACCAAAATGCAAGGAGCAGCCGCTAAGGAAAACGAAAGTTCCCAGGCTGCTCGCCCAGCGCCCGATAAATACAGCTGTTCGCTGGCTGGGAAAAGCGGGCGGGCTGTTTGTACACAGATCTGGAAAATGGGAACGCGGCTTAGCCGGGAGTGCGAATCTCCTTTCCAGCGCAGCGGGGCTGGAGCTCACCCACTTAAAAATCAAGTTGCTGATTTCTTTTGAAGACAGGCAGGAGCATGGGCAGGATGTTTACACAGCGCAATGTAAACATCTTCTCAGGGGTTCTTCAATAAAAAGAAATCAGCAAGAAAACGCCTGGTACTTCGCCTTTCCGCGCCATGTCAAATAGTCCCGACGCCTGTTTTGCTGCCGGTTTAGATTTCGCTTGTTCTTGGGGTGTAAATGTGTGTTGCAATTTGTCAGCTATGCCCAGCCTTGGAGCCGCAGGACTGGATCTCGCTCGCACACACGATTACACGCCATGCATGTGGGGAGAGGGCGGCGGGGAGGAAAAAGAGGGCAGAGCCTTCCTCAGCCCCCTCTCCCCCTCCTCCCAGCCCCCCCCCCAAAAAGTCTGCCCATCTTTTCGTCAGTAAAGCTGTCACTCACTCATCAAGGTAAGTCACTTTCAACTTCTGTCGCCTGCTTACCCGGCGCGCGTGGTAACTTTTGCACAATTAAGCTGCAAGAGGGGTTGGGGGGGGGCTTGGCTTTCACAGTTCATCGCTAGAAACTGAGCAGATGTGCTGGCGGTTGCCGTTTTCTTTCTTGTCAAGATGGGGGGCGGGCGGGAGGAGAGAGGGAGCGAGAGACCAAAGGCCAGAAAGTACGAAAAAAAGCCAACTGACTTTGCTTTGCGGCCGTTCCCCGTCCTCGGCGGTGCAAAGTAGCTTGCCCTGGTGAAAGGGTGGAAGCTCCTGAGCCGCCCTCTCTTCTTCGTCTTCCTCTAATTCCCCTTCTGCCCAAATTCGCTTTGAAAGGGTTTATGATAATTTAATACCTTTTAAAAGAAAGATAGATACTGATCGGGTTTCCAAATTCCCTGTTAACGTTATTTGCAGCCAGTCGTTACTAGCCTCTCGGGCGCCTGACACATCTGTGATACCACCAACAGGGATTTAACATCGGGATTTTTTTTCCCTTTTCCCCTTGCAAGAGCCTCTGCGGGGGGAACAGGACGCACGTTTCCACGGGCAGCAATTGCATTTCGGGCCCGCTGCAGCTCGGGTCAGATACGGCAGCGTGCCTTGGTGTGGAACTGGCCCCGTCCAACATGCTAACAATAAAAAAGGTTGGAGAACGCTGTTCTCCTTGGTATTTTCATCGTCGGTAAAATGACCTGAGTTGCGAGCGAGAAAGCAAACTCCCTAGTAAATAGCCTAGGTTAGGGCCTGGGATACAGGATAATCCACACATGTGGTGGGGGACTGTTTCTGTACGACCACCAGCTCCCAGCGGTAGAAAGAGAGTGCAATGTTCCCCGGAGCAGACAGAGGAGGGACCATTCCCCAATGCAGAAAATTCCGTCCCACGTCTCCATCTCAAAGCTGGAAGACAAATGGGTTAAAATACCATTCTATGCTAGAAAAAATACAGAGCAAAGGGGGTAACAAATAGTGCATGCTGCTCAGGAAAAACAAAACAGACTTTCCCCCATCTCTTCTTCAGTAAGTGATAATGTCTTCTCTGCTTACAGATCCCACACTCACAATACAGAATAATGTTCTCCATTCATTTTATAATTTTCTTGTAATCACGTCTAACCTATTTTTCTCCCCTGCAACTACTGTCTTATAGTTCAAGTTGCGATTTTTTCTTGATTTCTTTAAAATATGAAATCACATTAGCGGTTACCTTCCTTCCTCTCCCTCCTCCGCCAGTTTGCTTGAAAGCAATTTAAAGAATTTAACTCTGAGATTAAACCATTCAGAACCCAGGTTATATATGTAAATTCCAGAATTAGAAACAAGGGATGCGGCAAATTAAGACCTTTTGCAATTGCTTCTGGCGGTGCTGATAAGAACACGTTAAAAAGGAAATTCCCGATTTACTGCTTGCATTGCAGTTCAAATTAAAATGTTGGTGGCAATTTACACGAGGAAGTATCTCGAGCTACTGTATCAGAAAAATAATGACGCTTCTTTCAGTGGTCTTAACGAAACAATTTTAATTAAAAGAAAGTCATCTTTTGCTTAATTGTTTTCTTTGTTTCCCCCAGTGATTTTTGGGAGTGTGAAGATTTTGTTTCCCATGTATTTATCTGGTTAATTTTTTAAAAAAAATTATAATCGTATTTAATAGGCCTAGCTGTGGGAAAAGAAGAAATGCTACATCGTTTTATGTGGTAAAATAACCTGTGTATTTAGTAAATAACAGCTTTTGGGAGTAAAGGCCAAGAATGATTTACTGTATATAGCACAGGAATTTTATTTTACAATAAATTAGCCTTCAGTGTCACTATCATTGGGGTATAGACTCAGAAAACCATGTTGCTAGAGAACTTTTGGCTTCAGTGGTTTGTTGGTTATAAAACGTTCGTGCTGGTCCAACAATATTTTGAGATTATTCAAAATATGGTCAAGACCGGATTCTTGAAGGGCAAAGAGGATTTATCTTAAATTCCTGCTAAAGAAAATGCCAGGCTGGTGATTCATATAGACAGTTATTTTCCTGTATAAAACAAACAAAATAAAATGTAAGATCCCTTTCCCCTTCTCTGGCCCCGCCGACAAAATAAACTAGATGGGTAAAATATCATTAGGGGGGTGGGGGGCAACTATTGTCTTTTTCAGATATGTTGACACTTCCATGCCGATTTCACATCAGACTGTTAGGCTAAAAATCAGTGCCGTGGGCTTGCAATTTTTCTTTTCTTTTCTTTTAAATAACCCTTTTGTCTTAACATCAATTTCCAAAAGACATTTTTTTCCTCCATTTAAAAAAAAAAAAGCTGCAGTGTTTTGTGTAAAAATAGACAAATCTGAGCTGTCTTCCTTTTCCTGCACTGAAGGTATTTTTACTAGCTAATTGCTTAAGTGAACTAGACTCTGCAACAAGCCACTCTGTAACCCGAGTATGGAAATGTATATAGGTAGTATTGTTGTAAGAAGACTGCAGTTGGGTGCTTGCTTTGCTAAGAGGCCCATGTGTTTATCCGCGCGCAGACCACCCATGGAGAGGGCAGAGACAGGCGTGCGTCCTTCCCTCTGCTGCCCCTGCTTTTCATTAACACCAGGGACTTCAGTTGGAGAACCCCCCCCCCAACTTGGCTTTCTGGAGGCGATCCTTCCGCCTGCTCGCCCAAACTCCTTGCTTTAGCCCAGTGCAAATTGAACCCTAAACGTTTACATAAGGCAGGAGGGGAGGAAGGGATGGGGCTCATCCAACCAGTTGGTTACAGAGAGAGGTTGGCATTTGGTTAACTTGTAAATAGTCCAACCTAAAGGTGTTGACAGGAAGGAGCGTTGGGGCGGGGGGGGGTCATCGGACAGCTTACTGGCATCTCCTCTCTATAACAACCTGTCCAGGAGAGGCTCCTCCAGAGAGAAAGCCCGAGAGACGTTTGCGCCCCATCCCACCTTTATTAGCTCCACTGCACGGATTAAAAGCCGACGGAGTAGCGAAGGTCTGTCCAGGGTTGCAGGGAAATGCCGAGCTAGCTGGCATCCGCGCTGCGTGACTATTGCTAACGTTAGGACCCGTCGCAGTTTTCGGTATACCCATCGGACTTTTAGCTTCCCTGTGGAGAAAAAGCCTAGGCGAAAAGCACCAGAAGTGAGTTAATGTAGGAAATATGTGGCGGAAAAGACAAGCTTTCCCCCTGAGCGCCGCTGATTTCCCTGCAGACCAACAAGGCAAGAGAGCCAGTTTTATCAACCGGATCTTTGCAGTCAAGGGTTAAAAACAGAGGGTAGAGGGACGAACCCGGATTCAGACCCACGTCCATGCAATGAGAACGCAGCCAGGACACAAATAACCATATCGTGCAATTTACCTATCTGCATGCCAACATAAACCATGACCTGTTCCATTTATGCTTGTGGAAAGTCACACAAAAAGCAGGGCCTACTCTCACCCTTCTAGCTCTTATCGATTTCAAATCAGCCCTGATCGGAATCTCTGACTATACTGTCTCATTGATCCTTTTTATTCATTTCTCTGGAATTTGTGTTTGCCATGGCATGCATCCTGTGCAATGCGTCTGTATAGATACACATACGCACAAATGTGTGTGTGTATCGACGTATACACCCAAGTGTGTGTGTGTGTGTGTGTACATATGCACCCTCACATATGTTATGTATATATAAATACGGTTTAGTTCATGAAAACCTATAGAGGAAAATACACAACCTGAATGAATGCAGCAGATCAATGGGATTTTACAAGCATTGGTTCTCAGCTGCGATTGAGTGAAATCAATTGGTGGGGGGGGGGTTGGGGAAGCGTGAAAACAGAACCTGAGTTTTGGGGTGACTTTTCACAAATTACAGCTGCAGTTTTCGGATCCAGCTGCTGTTGGGTCTAGTGGAGATAAATGCAGCAGTTAAGGCCTTCTGTCAGCTGTATATTGGGAAGCAGTTCAAGCTCTGGTCAGAAGAAGTATTGTGCTTTTTAGCTGCCTGGTCCCGAGGTTGCCCCCAAAGCACACATTTTCCATGACGTTCTTCAATGAAATATTTGACACCATTGCAGCGCAGGAATTTACAGCCCTCTTAAGCGCAAGATTTTTGGGGGCGTTTTCTGGCAGGAACAGTCTCCTGAAACAGAAACCGGTTCCAGAGATATTAACCATCTCAAGTTCCTGTTTAGCTCCAGCACAGAATCGCTTGCCACAGAGGAGACCTTTTAAAATATCTCCCTGTATTTATATCTTCGCTTACGGGTGGGTAACGAGAATGCTTTCCTTTAAGCATTGCTCTCGCTGGCTGTGTCGCCTACCAAGGCATAAATGGGGGGGGAGAGCCAGAGCCAGAGAGCGCGTTTCAGAAGAACTGCGCAGCCTGCCAAGATGTTACTGAATTGCTCAGCTACGAAGTTGCTACGGTCGCCTCGCTATATATGGGCCAAAAGAAGCCTCCGCCTGTTGCCAAGCCCAGATCCAAGCCCCAGTAATTAATTTGTGCCAGGGCCGAGTACCTGGCTGGTGGCTTATAGCCCTGGCACCTCTTGGCTTGCTGCATCAGTGATGAAGGTTAACCAAACAAAAAACAAAAAACACCCCACCCCGAAATGGCTCGAACCCCAGCACCTCTTTCATTCCAAAGTGAACAGCGCCGATCCCCAGCCGCTGAAGGCAGCGAGAGCAGGGTTTCTGACAGTCTCTCAGGCAATCCTGGCCCGCTGGAAACCCAGGGCGAGCGGGATCGGGGCCCTGAGAGCCAAGCTGGCGCTGTCTCATGAAAGGTGTGCGTCTCCCTCTCAGGCGCCAGGCGCCGATCTGGCCTAGAAGCTTTGTCCAGAATTTCGTGGCTGGGGGAATAGCCGCGGGCTTCAAGAGTGAAGGCGGCTCTCAGGAGGCAGGCGCAAGGAAAGCGCTGTAAATATTCTCCTGCAGCAAAAGCGAGATTACACGGGGCTCCGCGTCCTGCTCCAGGCGTGGCAGGGCATGCACATGGCCCGGTGTTTTGAGGGGGGCGATTTCAGGGCTGCGCGTGTCCTCTTTTCTCAGGCGAAGCTCCCAGGGATCCTGCAGGATCGGGTCCCGCCCCTCCCTCCGCATCTTGTTGTGGTTTGGAGCCCTCCCTGCCACCCGCAGGGACACCAGGGGCTGTTAAAGCTGGGCTTTCCTTTAGTTAAATCAGAGAGCAGGATCGTCCCTGTTTCACCTGTTCTAAGGGTAAGGCTCGGCGGGGCCATGTGCGGTTCCTCAGCAAACCCGCTCTTGAACCGAATCAAGAAGCGCTTCAAGAAAACCATTTATTTCCCATCGTTTTTGACACTCTTCTCAGTGCTTTCCACATTTACCTTCAGTCAATCTGCTTCGGCGCGAGGCATACACACGCTCCCACCACGCATGCAAAGTGCCGTATTATTTCCAGAGAGAGGGATCCGTTGATAAAAAATAGGGTTAAAATGTCCTTTGGAAAAAATAAATATTTATATAGATCAGCAGAGCACACCAATAAGCTTATTTCTAAGGCAAGAAGCGTTTATAACCAGAACGAGCGTTATTAATCATATGATATTCTTGCTCTGAGCAACTTGCAGTCCAGAAGAAATGTTTAGGTCCCACGAATGTTTCAGATAAGTAATCTCTTTTACTTTCCTACGGGCTCTGAAATGAAAGTAATTATGAAGGCACTAAATTGGTTTGCTGAAGGAAGATAAAATAGCTACAGAGTCCTTAGCAGGACCATTATTCCTATAGCAGGAACAACTTTAATCCTTTGTAAGCAAAGTTTTATAAATTGTTTCTTCTCGCCCCCGAATTATGCTTGAATTTATTTTCAACTTTTGCCTTTATAATAATCAAAATGCATTTGAAATGCCCTCATCTAAATGTTAAGTGGCTGGCACTTGGAAGGGGGCAAAAGTAAATGGCAAATTGCATCAAAGACGTGGGATTTTTAGTTTATGTGACTTGAGAAAATAGTTATATTTATTGTTTGTGGACAAGAGAAATAGCTATCATTGTTGTGGTGTCGCAAGAAACATTTTTTCCCCTGTACAAAGCTTACGCTATTTTGTGGGTTTAAAAAGTCCTGGTCTATATTTAGAGTTTGGGACCTAAAATAAAAATAGTTTGTGTTTATTCACAGTTAAGCGAAAGGAGAAAAATCTTTTCTAGCATGCCTAGTGAATGGAATTAATACAGTATATTCCATTCCATTCTATATAAACGAGGGTATTGCTTTTTCTGCTGAATAAATAGCACAGTGGGATGCAGAAAATATAAAATAACCAACTAGGTTACAGGAGCGAATCCCAGGAGTTAATTTACATGTACTCTGATTGCTCTGTTTGATGATCAGTCTCCCTGGTTTTTAATACCGACTTGATTAATATTCAAATTGGTTCTCACACTAAATTTTGTTGTCCGGAAGAACAATGTCGTGGTATAATCAGACAGAAATATCTATCTGACTTTGAAAAGTGAAAGAAGATAAGGGGTTATATGTATCTGGCTGACCTTAAAACTAGATCCGAATGTCTGATAGTCGAGGCATTGGTACAAAGGAGAAATATAAATCACCACATCGGCTTATGGTACCCACTATATGGTGACTGTCGATACTTAAAGAGCATACCCGAATTTCTATGTTTAGAACGCGGTGGGACAATTACACGCGAGACAATAGACGTTTCTTTAAGTGTTTTTCCCGAAGAGTGGGTGGGGGCGTGTTGACTAGTTGGCGGTCACTATCGAGGCATGATTGTGAAACGTTATCCCTCCTGCAATCATTTCCTTAGAGCCCTCTAGCAGAGTTTTAAGCCAAGCGCCTCTTTCGTAGATTCGGTGAAGTGAGTGGAAGAGAGCTTTACTGGAAGCTGGAGTATGGGTCCAAATATCCCATTTTGATACTTAATCTTCTGTCGACGAATCTCCTGGGTACCCTGACCTTCTAGGGAAGAGATGTTTCTGGCGAATGACTTGGGGTCCCTGGGCTTGTAGAAGAAACACACACACAGGCACACAGCATTTCGTTTACTGACATAATTCCCTGGCGGGGGGGGGGAGGTATAGTAAAAAGGACGCCCAGCTGCTAACTCTTGATCGAGAAGTCAAGTGTGGTCCAACAACAGTCAAAGAACCTTTCATGCCCTGTGTCCAGTCAACTCTCTCCAGTTATCTCGACCACAGCTCTCTTTTCTCCCAGGACAGCAGAGACTAGTTCTAGACAAGAGGGTCGTTAATGCCAAAGAGTCAGCCGTGTCCCGTGGCTGACCAAACTTGGGTGCGGAGTGGAATGAAATGGACTCCCCTGAAATCTGAATTAAAAATCTTTTCCTACTACAGTTCAAAACCTTAAAACAATTGCTCCATCTTCCACCTCCCCCCTTCTGGCGGTTACCAGCTGTAGAGGGTTGTAACGTACAAAGAGTTTAGCATCCTTAAAGCCAAGGATGTGTGGGGAAGGATACAGAATTACACTGTTCCAATAAGATGATACCATTAACTATCTTAAATAGCTAGAGACAGTAGCGTGTTTTGAGCTGTGTTAATCGCGCACAACTACCAACATTTTTAGATTCGTCCCCAGAGATAACCGAAGAGGTCTGACACTCTTCATACTCCAAGAACCCCAAAAATACCTTCAGCTAGGAAGCGGTTGTATGAACTATAGGTAGCGGTCAACAATAGCTTCTTATGGCATTAGAAAAATCCTCTCCCAAAGCACTCGTGTAAATACATGCATGATGTAGATCTGCTACGTGTGTTTAGCCTTGGGCTCACCTATATAGGGAGTAAAAGCCGTAGGGTATTTTCGACAAATGCGCCATCCAAGTGGCTTGCAATGTCAGCTCTGCCCTCAATTTCCTTTTCTCTAAGCCAGCCTAATACAGAGATCCATGGTAACAGCCTTAAGGAAAGAGCTCCATCTGCAATTCCTGCTCGCAATGATCGGTAAACCGGTTCGGAACCGGCGTGAGTTAGGCACCTGCTAAAGGCGGGCGGCTCCAGAGTAATCGATGATTTAACTCTCAGAATGCGAATGAATGTCTCCCCCCTCGCCCCCTTCCAGGTGCTAACACCGCTCGAGCTACATTCGTGCACGTTTATTGCCTGATGGCCACAGGGGAGGTCCTGCACTTCTTGTTCAGGCTGATTTGTGACGGCTGGAGACTCCAACCTGGTTAACGACGTACTGATTCCGGGGGCGGCGGGGATGCATGCAAAGCTCCTCGTGGAAGGGAGAGTTAGCAGCGAGCGCCGTGTGAAACGACGCGGCGCTGCGGTGGTAGAACGGCCAGGGATGACAATGGGAAGAAACGAACAGAGCGCGAAGTTTATAGACGAGGGGTTCAGGGCCCGATCCTGCAAATCCCTACACGGGAGGTGGGGGGTCTAGGCTGCGCTCGGTCTATCCGTCATAAACGGCCTGCTGCTCCCCGCGACCCACTGCCATGCCTCTCAGCAAGGAGTAAAATCCGTGCCGAGACTCTGTATCCAGATACTTCAGGGGCCAGGGCCACTGGCTCCAGGGCCAGATTCTGCTCCCTTAAGTGTCAGCCGGATTACGAGGCTGGGTAAAGGTTAGGACCCCAGTAAGAGGGTCCCCTCCCACCCCGTCTCTCCTGCGAAGCTTGTTCTTTCCCCACCCGCCTCACTGTGCCCACTGGAGACAGGACGCCAGAACTCCACGATAAACCTCTCCTTGATGGGCCCCGTCCTCAACGCCACGATGATGCTCATACTGTCCCCGTCCGCAAAACGGGGTAATGAACCGTCCCCCTAGATAAGCTAGTTCCTTAGAGAGGGGATAATTGAAAGCACTGTCGACATCGCGGTGTTAATCACTGTCGTTTTGCTGCAGTGCCCTTGGATATGCTTGGAAGGGTCAAGGAAATGGTCACTTTCCCAAGCCTCCGTTTAAAACCCCTCTGTCCCTTTTCACAGTGTTAAGGAGACAGGTGGGGAGAAATTCTTTCCCCTGTTAGAATTAGCATCTACCCGCCGCTGGTCCTGCAAAGCTCCGCCTAGCAAGATTTCTATTTAGTGAGACATCTACTTCCCCCCGTGGGATCCAGGATCGGGTCCCCCTGCCTCCAACTAGTCTCCCTCTGGCAGTGGGTGAAAATCCTGGGCTCCTTCAAATCTATGGCACAGCTCCCAGTGATTTCAGCCGGGCCAGGATTTCATCCAGTGTATTTACATTGGGCGTGTGGCCATGGGCAGCTAGATAATATTACCGGGCACCCACGTACAGTTAAACTGCGTCTAGATTATACAACCAAATTGGCGTGTGAGGGGAGGTGATTTTTACCTTCTTGTTTCCATAATCCCTCTCTAATTTGAGCTCCATACAAAAACGAAGGAAAAGGAGGGACGCTCTGAACTTGTATCTGCTGTGTAAACAGCGCAGAACGACGCCTGACAGATCCTCCCTCCCCAGGAAAATGCCGTTTTCTCTTCTGACCCTCCTTTCTCTAAGGAGAAGCAGTGTTTTATTGGAATCTATCCCAGTAATTTAACGGCGAAATTATTGTCCAACCGGCTTTGTTTTTTACCTTTACCTTTTTCTTTTTGGTCAAGAGTGGGTTCCCCTTTGTCGTTCATCTGTGAATACGTTAAACCATTGTTCCCCTGGCGTTTTCCACCACCGTTTTGGTGTTTAATTAGAAGGGGTCAATGGTATGGAGTTCCCTCTGGGCTAACGTTATAAGCACATAACCCCAGCCTGCGTCCCCCTGCAGAAGCAGCGCTGGTTAGGACGCCTTAAAATTTGGACAATCGCATTTTTCATTTCCTCTGAAAAAATAATCACGAAACCGGTTCTCTCCTTTTAAGGATCTGTTTCAGGCTAAATTATATAGCGCAAAAATATGCATTGTTTTTAATTCAAGCCAAAAGAACACTCTGAGAAATTAGAAAAAAAATCCTCAGGGGAGCTGGTTGGGTTTGCTTCGGATAGAAACGTGAATTATAGAAAAGCAGATGCAAGAGTCTGCAAAACACTGACATTTGTTTCTGGAGTGACTTGTGCGCTGCTTGCAAGAAAGCAGTTGCTTTCTTCGGGAGTCAGTCTTACAGTATTTGATAGATGAAGTTTTCTACGTTTCTATTTCGTGTTTGGCCCTCCGTCTGTGCCAGGCACAGCCTGGGGAAATTTACTGAAACTGCAAAATACCAGCTCGTAAATTCTATTGCTTTGTCCTTGGTCACACTTATTTTTTTTTTAAATATCTCAGTGGTTGGAGAGCAAAACACTCAGCCGGTCCCCCCATCAACTGCGTTTCCAGTCCTCAAAAATTTGCATCTAATCCGATTAAAATCGGGAAATCAAAGAGAGAACGAGGCAGAAGTTTAGCCGTACTGTTTCGTCTGCCTCAGAAACCACTGGAAACAAACTGCCTTAAAGAATGAGATTCGGCTTTATACCTGCAAGGAATAAGAACACTGCATGAATTATACATGAAATGTGTTTTTCAATTAGTTTATTTTTCTGCCATTCTGGATCCGCTAAGGTTAAAAAAAATCTGATCCTCTCCTCCTGGAAATTGATCTGATCTGAATGTTTTAAAAACATTCATTTAAAGCGTCGCAGGCGATCAGGAAATTTATCCTTTGAAGAGCGAGAGGTCCTGGATGAGATCTTTGTCCCAAAACATCTGCTGGAAGTGTTTTTTTTCTTTTTAAATTGTTTTAGCATTCATAGATCGAGCGGATTATGAATTTAGCGCTGAATTGCCGCATTCGTACCCAGACATCGTTGTTAGAACTACCCTAGTAACTGTGCACGAAGATTTAGAGAGAGAGAGAGAGATCCCTTAACTATATTTAAAATCACGCCAAGAATTGCATCCATAGATCTTTTTCTACGCCGATCCCCAAACTATTGCCTTCTTTGCTCTCTGTCTTCAGCTTCTTTTCCAACCGTGGAGAGGGCGATGGGTTGCGGCGTTATTCAAAGCTCTCCTCTTACCTATCTGAACTCCCCCAATCGCCTCAGTAACTGCAACTTCCACCACCTGGCTAGGAGATAAAGCAGGACGTGACTGGAAATCGGCCTGGGCTCGTGGTTTCTGCAGCGCACAGCGATGGCGAGATCCGGGATGTAAAACCCTGGAGAGCCGCGATCGGCGTGCGTCTTTCGGCCGCGCCTGGGGTGGCCCTTTGGCTCTGCGCTTTGGACTCTTGGTGAAGTTTATAACGCTATGTTACGGTGGGGAGGTGGGGGGTGGCTTTGAGAGGTCAGAGAGATGAGCCCTGGTCTGGGTGATGAAAAGGGATTACGCCTTGCTGACCTGACCGAGAAATAGTTGCTTAGATCTGCCCCACAGTGCGATCAGAAATTACAAGGCAGGCAAATTGCCTCGGAGTACACACTTCTGTGTGTATTTATTACAAAACCAGCAGCAGCGCGAAATCTAAGCACTTAAACCGTATACAAATCGCCCAACCGTTGTATATACAGCTAGGGCATCTGGGGAGCGATTGGGTCCTATTCACAGAGGCATTAAACTCTAGATTGATGTTGAAGTGGCATAAAGTGCTTTGATTAAAACAACTAGACCCGGGTTAGGAAATTAGCCCAGCTCTGGGTTATCAGAAAGGAGAATTTTAACCTAGGAAGAGAGTTTCAGGCTGCAAAGCTGAAGAGAAGCCAGGTCTCTGATTTACACAGATTTCGCTTCATTAAAAGAAGCCATCTCTGAAATATCCTGCGGAGGTCTGATGGAACCGCGCCGTGCAGCTGTCAAAAGTTTGAGCCATCCGTTTGAAGAAAACAAAAGTGTTTCCAAGCTCTGATGAATAGTGTGCAGGTAGACAGGTTAGCCACATAGCGCCCAGGTAAATTTCCTTCCAAACCTGGAAAGGAGGAGGAAGAGAGAGAGCGAGCAAAAAAGCCCTCCCGTGAAAAACAACGAAATCAAGCTCGATCACCTCGCTTCAGAAGAAGCGGTTTCAGTTGTTTCTTCCCTGTTTCTCTCGCCAGAGCTCGTAGTAAAAACAAAGCAACCTATCTTAAAGGAACTGACTGCCACCACGAGATTGAATTCTGCGGACGGGGCTGAACCCACAATCTGAAAGACAAGGGGGAGCGACTGTCTGCAGATGCGGGACAAGAATGGAAAAAGAGCAACAAGGATTTTAAAAAAAGGACCACGCTACCAAAGTTTTGTCCTATAGGGATAGTTTGGCTGTGTGGGAATGGCAATGTATGGCCATTTTTCCTTGAGAAAAGTAACACACCAAAAGAAGCTTTCGGGCTGGGGTGTGGGACCAGTTGTGGGAGATATATATGGAGTTTGACATAGAGAGACATTGAATGAATGTCTCTATATATTTTAAAATCCTTACTTGTAAATCTAGATAAGTAAAAAGTATTGAGCGAGGGAGACGTACACACATATTCATTCACACACCGAGGCGAGCTAATGTGCTCGCTGAAAGCAATGAGATGGTCTCTACATTCACTTTACTGGCTTAGTAGGTGGCCATGTATATTTTTGTTGAGTAGTGTTTATGTTAATGAAAAAGGATGAGATTACAAACAGACCACTGAACGCCCTGCGTTTTGCTGTTGGGTTGCTCTGAACTCTATAAGTAATCAGTTTCTGGGAGCAAACATGAGAGCTGCAGGTTTCACAGAAACACATTGGCGTTACGTGGGGGAGATTGGGGGGGGGGTTATTGATGCTTTTGTTTTGCTCGGCGCTGTAGAATAGGTTTGCCCTCAGTTCCTAAAGACGACACCGTCGATACAAGGAGAGAGAGGCTTTAAAAGACTGAATTCGGAAAAGAAATGAAAGTGCACACGAAAGATGGATGAAGAGCGCTCAGATTTGCAGCGGGTCGGGTCCAGCAAAGGGCCCGATTCTGCTTCTTGCCAGGGAGTAGGCAGGAGCGGGCATGTAAATGCTGCTTTGCACAGGTTCTCCCTACAATAGTCCAGAGTTCCGGATTATCCGGGCTCCTACATATTTGCACGTGTGCATAGCTAGCCTTGGATGATCACACCTGAAATGGTGATGACTGTAGACGCCCTGGGGTTGATAAACTCAAGTCTCTTTCCAGGACTATTTCACCCAGGTTATCAGAAAGCGGCGGCCTCAGATACCGAGGATTTTCCCATCGTCGATCGCCAAATCGTTTGCCCGCTCTCTTTAAATCGCAATGGCAGCCTACGGGCTCGATTCTGCGGTCCTTCTCGAGCCCAGGAAAGCTGCCACTGATCTCAGCGGGGGGGGGGTTAACTTTAACTGCAGGAGCGCGGTGTTGGGTCTAGTGAACTTTTTAATCAGTCCATTCGGAAATATTCCGGGGCACCCTCTGCACACAATTCGAATGCTTTTGGGTGATACTGCTCCATGCGCTTGGACTGGTCCATCCATGGCTAGTAGCCAGGCTAGGCAGGGATTGCTGTTTGCCAGAGACTGGGAATGGCCAGAGGGAGCGATGGCTTGTTGATGACCTGTTCTGTTCATTCCCTCTGAAGCACCTGGCATTGGTCACTGTGGGAAGACAGGATACTGGGCCAGTGATCTGACCCACTCTGGCCCTTCTTATGCAATGCATGTGATGGAATCTCTTGCCTGCAGATCACGTTTAAGAAATCCGCTGTTCACCTACTTCCCCTTTAGGTAAAAGAATAATTGAGTGCCCACGAATTATGCCCCCCCCCCATTCGTCAGCCTTTCCCATATAGCACGGGGCATCTTTCACCCTTCCACGCCTTGCCTACTTTCCTGCTGCATGTGGAAGTCCCTGACAAGAAGACATTGTGAAAGCAGGGCTGGGTCAGCCCCGTGCGGAGTTTTACAGGCAGATGTTTTATGACTTGTGTTTCTTCACGGCCTTTAAACTACAAAGACACACCAAGTGTAAACAAGCCCCGTTTGAAGAGGCTATTAACAAACGTTAAGGAACGGGAGTGAAACTGTAGCCGGCAAGAATGCAACCGGCCCCAAACCAAAAACATCTCAACAAAAAGCTGCCCACGGCGAATGAAAGTTGCATGTGGAGTTTGTGCGTTGTTTTTGGAGGCAGGGATGCAAGCGATGCCTTCCGGCGGTTGTTGAACTTGTCCAAAGCCCAAGGAGTTCCACACAATAATGACACGAGCACTTGATCGGTTACCTTGTATTCCTTAAGAGCTTGCCCTAAAAAGGGTTTCTAACTTCACTTGGTGCTACGGCTACTTCATTTGTGTGATCTCGACCTCGTACAACCCGCTCTTTCAGGCCCATGAGCTCCCCCTGGAAACGACGCTATAAAACAGACTACTGTGGCCACGGAGTTAAGATTTTTCTCTTCAGGGTCACAGAGAAGCCAATAAAAGATAGCCTGTTTTGAAAGAGGAAGAAATAGGCTACAAGTACACCTGGGCCTAATTTTTTCCCAAACGGAGGGCCCCTCCAATGACTTAAAGTCACTTTTTGAAAATAGGCGCCACATTGCTTCATTCTAGCTTTGCTGTTTAAAAACGGAGAGATATTTTCTAGTGAAAGCCTCAGTTTCTCCAGCTACATCAGAGTAATAATTTCCCCCGCCCCCCAGTTAAATCAAGGATGTATCGAGTTAAACCAAAACCATCCTCGCACCGCCATCTAGAAAGAACAGAGGTAGGAGAATGGATTCTCCTCCGAACTGTTAGTGTTCCAGTCCTCTTCTGGTTCTGGTGGACGGGTTTATTTCAAAGTGTGTTTAACCGTGTGCACAGAATAATTAGGCTCGGAAGTTTCCTGGTAATGATAAAAGGGTTGAGCACACATACTGGGGTCCAATAAACGACCCCCCCACACACACCACTCCTCTTCTAGCTCCAGCATCCGATCACACTGAATTCTAGCTAGGGCTTCCAGCAGCCCTAATGATGTTATATACCAGTTAGGCAAAAGCAGATGAAAGTGATGTCCCATTAATGTCAGCCAACAACTCGAGCCCACACAGCCTTGATTGCTCTTATTAATCTTGCCAATTTGTCTGTCAGCACTTGGCTAATCCGTAAATAGCCTTCAACAGGTGCTTTATGCTTCCGCCACATCCTTGCACCCCCCCCCATCAACTCTCTTAGTGGGTGACAGTGACTTTCTCTTGTTGAACTGTGATTTTTTTTTTAAAGAAAACTTTCAAGCTATTGTTTAGTCTAGCAGGGGATGCTTTGGTTCTCCTGAAAGGAAGTCGTGGCTCAGGGAGGAAATGGTTGAGCAACAAAGGGGGATTACCTGGCTGCACTTTGCGTGCTGCTGTCACAAAACTGGCAATCAGTCGCTACATCACAGCCTCCTCTTTTGCAAGGGTCTCGCTCTCTCTTTTCGTGTAGGGGATCGATGCCTATAGATTGCCTCGCTGAGCGATAGCCCGTAGTGAAAAAGGGGTTTAAGATCAAATGGGCAGTTCTCATGCGCACTCCCCAATGACTTCTAGCTAGTCAATTTCGCAGGAGTTGTCTGGATCCCGTTCTGAAATCGACATCCCGTTTGCTGATAGTCAAATGCCAAGCCTCCGTGACTGATTCCACATGCTCTGATTATTTATTCTGACCTGATGGGCTTCCGTGGGGCTGATAATGTGTACCTGGGCAATCCTCACAGCTGAAACAGCTTCTGCCCCAGAGACCTTACAGTCTAAAGCCGTGTTCCTTTTCCCTTGCATGGCCCTCCGGGGAGTTTATATAAAGATATTAAGTAAAAGAGCCTGAGTGAATTTTGAGCCAGAGAGGACACTTTGTCCCCGAAGCAATTTTCCCCCCTACAATTAAACTTTAAGGGCAAATATTTTCTTCACCGCGCTATGAGAAACCCCAGCGGTTTATGAAACGCCCGGTTGTATTGAACCGAAGATCAAAATCATTGTGTCGTAGGACGCAATCTTTTCAGCACTGATTTAGCGCAGTAGCCTTAACCACAGGGGTGTACATCTAAGTAGCCCTATTAACTACGAAAGCAGAATCCAGATTGCTTTATTCTTTCTACCAAAAGATGGTTTTGTTTCACCTTTACACGTGCTTTTCCAACACTTCACATCGCAGCACCCTCCTGTTGCAATTTATCTGGAAAATGCTTTAGTCTGTGGGGATTAATTCGCCAACGGTGGCTTTCCCCTCGAGGACAGCTGCTCACTTTTAAAAGACGAGGTTGGCTCTGCATTTTTTCTGAGCTTATGCTCAGATGCAATGTAAGGGCATCTCTTAAAGTCGTCTCTCTCTACAGGATCGCTAAGCGCTATTGAAGTTACTGGAGAATGTTTCCAGTAACGTTTTCTAGAGTTTTGGATCATTCACTCCTTGGGTTTTGGAGCAGACCCTAAAAGCCAAAATACATAGCTACCTAAAATCCAATCCAATCCGATTCCTAACGGCAAGCTCACCTCTTCCCCCGAATGTACGATCGGTAACGGATCGCTCATTTTCAAACCGTTGTTTTGTAAAATAAGACGATTAAATCAACCTGTTCTGGAGTCGACCTGCAGTCTCAGGACATGCTCAGATACGTAGCACGCCAGGAAACGACTCGCAGCCCTGCATGACGCAAAGATTTGGACGAAAGACAGGTAGGAAGGAGTGTCCAAATGTTTACCAAAAGCTGTGGATAGGCTCAGGATTTATAACCGACGCAGAATCTCTGCCCCCACACAACTTCACTAGCAGGTGCATCTAGTTTCAATGTGACACATGGTATGTGTGTGTTGTGGGAAGGGGGGAGGGAAGAGAAAAGGTTGCTAGGCAATTCTGGCCATCCTTTATAGGCACTGATGCACTGCAGCCAGATCTTGCTCCCAGTAAAGTCAATGGCCAATGTCCTGTTTACTCTAGTGGCTACTGGATGAGGTCCAAAGCCATTTTAAATCATTCAAGGTCCCTGCTCATAATTAAGCCAATTACTGGTATTTTTAAGCCCAAGGAATGAATATGTTTTGTCATAATCTATGATAAAAGGTTGAAAATGGGCATGTTTAGTCTTGGGAACAGAAAACAAGGGGGCAGTGGGGACCTGATAACAGTCTTTAAATATATTAAGGGCTGTTGTAAAGAGGACAGAAATCAATTGTTTTCCATGTCCACTGAAGGTAGGACAAGAAGGAACTGGGTTAATCAGCAGCAAGGAAGATTTGGATTAGCTATTAGGAAAACCTCCCTACCCAGCAGGCTAGGTAAACTCTGGAATAGGCTTCCAAGAGAGGTTTTTAAGAACAGGTCCAACAAACCCCCTTGTCAGAGATGGTCTAGGTTTACTTGGTCCTGCAACAGCTCGGAGGACTTGACTTGGTGACTTCTCAAGGTCCCTTCCAGCCCTATAGCTCTACAAACTGTAACAAAACAATTGCTCTGGATTACTTAGGCCTGTCAAAATCTTTATGGCAACAATAACTGCAATATTGTAATAGAATGCTAGTTAAATCTGGTTTTTTTTTTTTACTTTCCAAATTCAGCTGTGCTTCATTTTATAACAATATATTATATACTTTGTTATAATAGCTCCTAAAGGCCTCAAATGCCATCAAAGCCCCAGTGTGCAAGGTGCTGCACAACCAAGTAGTAAGAGACAGCCCGTGCCCTGCATAATTTGATCATCTAGACCAATCAGACAAAAGATTGGGAAAAATCAAGGCAAAGAACGAATAAGGCTCCAAGGCTCATTAGTTGCCACTGAAAACAATGGAAGTTATCCGCTTGAATGCCTTTGAGGATCCTGGCCTGGGTGATTTGTCCAGCATCATGCAGCAGCTCATGGGCACATGGGAATAGAAATTAGGGCTTCTGACCCCCAGGTGAGTACTCTGACCTCTCAGCTCGGCTGTCTGGAGAGCAATTGTTTTGTCAGAATAAATGTATGCCTTTTTGTTGAGAGAATGATCATTATTGCCATTATTACTGTAATCACAGTAACGCATGAATTGCCACACCGCGTCAGCCCAGCCCATCTACTCCAGGATCCTCTCTACCAGCAGCCAGCCCCAGTGCCTCCTAGGAAGGAGCAAGAAATCCTCCAATAAGCACTCCTATCAACCGCTTAAAGAAAATCACTACCCTGGCAAACAAGAACAATCCGCCTAAAATTGAGCCGCCCCGTCTTGCCGTTCCCCCTGCCTCATCCCCGGGTTCTGTGTTTTAAGGTTTCACTTTGTGCTAGAAACACTAACATATTCAATGTGAATGTAGCATGCGGCAGAGCGGATTTCAGAGGACGTGCTTTTTTTAGTAACAAACAGCAATCCTATCTGCTGCAGAAAAGCCTTTAATTCATCACAGCCACAATTTGCTGACTGCTCAGATGGGCGAATACAATGGCTTCATTGTTGCATCTGAGGGGAGATCCCATAATTGCATGCTGTTGATTAAACTGTATGTTTTCTATTTGTTATCTGATTTATTTAAATTATTTTTCTAAGATAAGTTTTACGGGGGACGGGGAAAAGGGGGAATCTTGCCTCCATTGTGCTGTAGCAATGAAGGAAAATGGCTGAATTTTAGAGGCCACTTTCCAAATTTTTTATTTATTATGGAAACTGTGAATTTTTTTCCAGAGCAGCGATTGAAGAGTAAAACATATGAGACAGCATTCAGAACTTTGTCAATTCAGTGTTTGTGCTCAATGAAGTTTTAATGTGTACTAAAGTAATTAAATCCTGGTTTAAATGCCAGTGTCAGTGCAATCTTAAATGTGGAGTCATGCCTCTATAATAATTCAAACCAATCTGGATTTTTCTTTCCCTCAAACTATTAATTAGCAATCACTTAAACAATGTTCTTAAAGAGTTTCCCAGATTATGCTGTTCGGCCATAGACTGATTCCAAGGTATACGGCTGCAAAGGTGTCACAGAGTAATAGTCTGATCTTTTTGTGTAAATGGACACATAAAACAAACCCTAGATTAGTGGTTCCCAACCTATGGCCCGTGAGGTCTTTCAAAGTGGCCAGCCACTCCCATCCCACTGGCTGCAGAAGGGAGCCACTGCCTAAGGACCCAGGCAGAGCACGTTACCGCAGGGCTACAAGACCGGTGCAGGTTCCTTGCTGCAGCCAAGGGGATGGGAGACTCACCTGGGTCCATGGGCAGTGTGGTTCCTGCTGGAGCCAGAGGGAAGGGAGCACTGATCTCCCATCCTCATGGCTGCAGAAGGAAGCCATTGCCTAGGGACCTAGGTGGAGCACATGGGGCTACAGGATGCGTGCATTTTCCCTTGTGCAGCCAGAGGGACAGATCAGCGAAGAGGCAGTCAGTTAGGTCGACATAATTTTTTAGTGTCAATGTGGCTATATGTCTATGACATTTCTTAACTGTAGGCCTCTATTATGTTCCAGAGATCTGTACCCAGAGGGGGACGTGGAGGGCCAGGCTGCATGGATCACCTCCTCCTTCACGGGATTGGTGGTCCGATGCATAGGTTGTGTCCGCTGCGTGATCTTTGTACGTCTACACATTTGCAGAAGGGACTCCTGGCCTGAAGCTTGCTTATGATAATGATTCATCTGAAAAATACTTTTTTACCCAACAACAGTTCTTGATTGGTTAATCAGTTTACCTAACAACTGCTCTAGCTCTGTCCTTTCTTTATTAATATATATTCACTATATGTTATTAGCAGTTTTTGGGAGCCATCTGCTGATCAGGTTACCCCACGGTGACTCTGCTTGAAGTAGAGCTCCGCTGTCTCTAGCCTAGCATCTGTAACAAAGACTTTGTTAAATACTTTCCTGAGTTCCAAGCAGTCTTTACCAGGACGAACCAGGAGGGTAGCTGGCAGACCCAGAGGTGATTAATGCCATCCAGAGGAAGGATAGGGCGGTAGCCAGATGGGTACAAGATGACACTGTGGCATTGTTCTCCCTATTCCTCAGAAACCATGAAAGACCCTATGAGTCACATGGAAGGAGTAGGCTGGGGGAGGAGTGGGCAGGCCAAGGTGGTGGGAAGACACATCATCCTCTCACCCAATGGCCCAGCTGAATTCCCCCTGGAGAGATAGTGCAGACCCTCTGGTACATTATCTTTCCTGTGCCCCAGCCTTCTGGGGTGGAAACCCAAGCCATGCTTACTACAAGCTGTTATGCTCATGGGATACAAAGATAGAAGTACTGTATCCGTGCCCATCGCTGTCTTAGCCAAGTAGTCTTACTGATGTCAACAGAACTGTTGCAAAACCAGTAGGATTTGGCCCAAGGTTAACTAAAGTAGAAACAGACCAGCCAGGGCTTTTAAATCACTGGTGAATTTCACTGAGTTTGGATTGGAAACTGCAAGTGATTGTTTGTGGTCCAGAATAGAGTGGCGGTTCAGAAACGTTTTTATTTCACAGAATTTTTACCAGTTGATCTTCCAGGGAACATGCAGAATTTTATGGGCCAAATTCTGCACTCAGTTTCCCTGATGTAAATTCAGGCTGGGGGTTGTATTATCTTATCCAGTGAGTCTCTGAAGGGGAGTCATCTAGTCCAACCGTTTGCTCAAAGCAGGATCACTAGGATCCATTTTTGATTACACCTTGACACTAATTATCTGCAGAACATTGTCAATATGCATTTTACTAAGTGTGTTTTAGTAGGAAGAATAAAGGACTGGGAGTCAAGCATGCCTTGCTTCGGGATAAAACACTTCACCATCTCTGTGGGTCCATGAAATTTCCTCATCTCTAAAATGAAGTATTAATATCTGCCTGGCAAGCGTGCTGAAAGGCTTAATGAATGAATGTTGGAAAAGTGTTTTGAAATTTTTGGTACCTCATTGCAGAGTATGGAAAGCGGCCTGGAGCAAGGACTGTTATTTACTATGATTTTACATTCCCTGCACCGTTTGGCCCCAAAAGCACAGACGCAATATAAACAATACATATTAATAAGGATGATGTCCAAAACTTAGACTCACTCTAAACATACTGATTCAAATCTTAATTCTTAAGAAGTTGTTGATGTTGGTATAAGAAACAAGAGCAGAGATGAAGACCCACTGAATCACCTCCTAAAAACACCCTGAATTACTATTACCACCTCAGTATATTTATCAAGTCGTCTCCCCCCACCACCAGTTTTCCTTTATTTTCACAGAGTGTAAGACTAGATCTTGCAGTTGCAGAGGACAATGCACAACTTCTGTTGTCTTCGGTGTGTGCAGGATTAGGCCATATTGTGGATAAATTTAGAGTTGGGGAATACTGCAAGAAACATTAACAAACATTTTGAATGAAACCCACAAGTTAGTTCCAGCAGCCTTTCTCATAGGCAGTGTTGCCTAGGAGATAGAGCACTAAACTGGGACTCACACCTGAGTTCTATTCCTTTCTCTGCCAGTGGTCTGCTGGACGACTTGACGCAAGTCACGTCGCCGCTCTGTGCCTCAGTTTCCCATTTATAAAATGAGTATAAATGATGATGACTGTCCTTTGAGATCTACTGATGAAAAGCTCTATATTAGAGCAAGGTATTATTACTTATTCACTTCCCAGGAACAATTGAATCAGTGGAATTCTATTTGTAAGAATGACCCTTTCCTGCTGAAGATGAAGTGTTGCACTTCTACAGGTGTTCTCTACAACATGCATCAAGAACCCGATCCATTGCCCAAGTAAAGTCACTGGGAATCTTTCCTTTGCTTTCAATGAACATTAGATTAGGTTCTATGATCAAATTTTTTTTCTAGCTTGTGTGTTCTAAAATAGGGCACCTGCATCCATATTTAGACACCTGAAAATCAAGCCATCATTTAGAGGTGCTGGGTACCCGCAACTGCTAGTGAAATGATGGAGAGACACTGTATAAATCCGGATTTAGGTGAAAAAATTTTAAAAGCACTTTAAATGACTTTGGAACCTGCTCCATGTTTAGAAGCAAAAATCAGTGGGATTTAGGCTAATAAGTGTCTAAGGACCAAACTTTTAAAGACATTTTCAGTGCAATCAATGGAAGTTAGGCACATAGGCCCTTCTGAAAATCCCACCAGTTGCCTATTTATGTCTTAAGATACCTAAATACCTTTAAAATTCTGTCCAGCTGCTGCTTCTGAAAATGGACTAAGCTTCCAACTAATTTGAAAATTTTACTGTGGGTACCGTAAGTTGTGCACTCATGTTTGAAAAACTTATGTCCGTTTCTTGCTTTACATCGCTCAAGAAATATTCAGCGCACCTAATATCTGTTGCATGGAGCCATGCTTATTTCATTATACTAAGTTCATTTAGCTATGGTTCTTGTTAGCTACTTGATTATTGCATGAGGTAATATAGTTACGCAGGGTTTGCCTTGATTTAGTTAATCATGTCAGTGATGCGTAATATAAAAAAAGGATAAAACAAATTGTCTCCATAAAAACAGAAAGCCAGCAATGGTTTCATGTCACATTTTAGCAAAAACAGCTGTAATTGTCCTGACTCACTGAATATGAAGCATTAATGATCATCCTCCACTGAACTCAGTTTCAGTTCTGCAGTGCATTAGGGAAGGAAAGGTTAACAATACCCCAGACAGAAAGACATTGAAACAAGCTGCCCCTCTTTCTTTTCTTTTCTTGAACTTTTTGAAATTCTGCCACAAACTATCTTTTTTTTCTCTTCTTCACAGGTTTTTGGCCAGCAACACACAAGATTTTCTCAGCCATTGTGACCTACTCTGAGGAGTTTTCATGCATAAGGGCTTTGAATTTGCAAGCATGCGGTGTATATAATCTTTCTCTGAAGATCTCCTACAGCATAGTGAGAGAGAGCACAATTGTATGATGTGCTACCCAAAATGCACAGCTTTTAGCTTCAGTGAATGGCGGCTGTGAAAGAATAGTTGAATTATATATATGGGATTCCCTATTTCTTCTGTGTAAGTGAGAGGCACTAGTGGTAGTTTTAGTCACCATTGCGTTACTCCAGATTTACCTCAGTGTGGCTCTACTGGTTTCACCGTAGCTTTTACTGGGCTCGAGCTACTGGTAGGAATAGCAATACCATCACCTCAGTGGTGCACCTTTAGGATGGATCTCTGGGGATCCTTGATAGCTTGGATACTAACGAGGACTCCTTGGATTGCTGAACAGACCAACCCCGCCTCTTTAATGCATTCTGTTAAATGAAGACAGGTCACAAATAATGGGTCATCCCTCACTTGTGGGTGGGGAATGGTTGCCCTTCAATCCTCCTCACCTTTTTGGGGAACACATGTACAACAAAATATTGTAAGTTTCTCTTCCTAACTCTTAGTGTAGATTGTATCAGGCTGATAATGAGAAGAGCCTCGCTAATGGTAGTGCTGACTAGGTTGCAACCATTTTTTCCCTGGGGGATCTGTGAGTAAGGAGGGTCCGGGATCATATATATGCACTGACATTCTTCCTGCTCTCGGTTTTCTGGAGAAGCCGCTAGATAGAGTTTTTGAAAAACAATATGCAGGAGTAGTAAAGAATCAATTCAATATTTATTTCTACTAGGCTCTTAATAGTCCCCTTGTATATACTCTGGCATTAGCTCTTTACTACACTTTCTTTGTTAGTTTAATCCTGTTGTAGTGAATGCTTCACTACAAGTGTGGAAATAAACTCAAGAATATAATCAAATTCCATGTTGCTGAGATTTTTCAAATGTTTTGCCCTGAGTAGGTGAGAATTTTCATCATCTGTTTATAGATGAGAAAACTGAGGTGAAGACATCCAGGGTCACATTGAAACAAAAAATGTCCTCCAGTTACATACCTGAAATGTTGCACCCATAATGAATGGCGAGAGAGAGACAGAGAGAATTGGTCTCATGTATGTATATAATAATACTTTACATGTACATACTGTCTGTTATTCAAGCATTATTTTATGAACATTAATTTCAGGTATGTAAGTATCATTAGTCCTTTTTATAGATGGGTAAACCAAGGAGTAGATGTATTAAATAATTTGCCCATGGCTAAAAAAAGTCAGTGGCAGAATTAGGCATAGTACGAGGAATAAGACTGGTGTTCTAATTTGAAGATCATAGCCTTGGGTATATCTTCCATATCAAGTCTGAGAAGCAGTGCCACATATTAGAGATTTGGAAGATGGGCCCCACAAAGGACAGATGGATGGATGCTGACTTTTAGAAGGTTTTTGGCCATAAGTGCATGGAAATTCTGCAGGTCTTCAGGAAAGGATATTTTGCTGTACTCATCAGAAGCTGATCTGACTTCAGTTTGGTTACCAAAGTTACCCACCCTGTTAAAGTACAGTTCATAATAGGGTCTGCGGCTAGCTCTTTATTTGATAATTTCTTTTTTCCCATTTGTTTATCTCAAGTAAATGTGCTTTGTTCCAGGCCCAAACCCAAAAGTCTTTTCTACCCTGTTCTCTCCTTGACTTGCTGCAGATGTATTGAAATAAATCTTTAGAAAGAACAAACCTTTGTTTCCTCTCTCCTCATTTGATGAAGTCACAAATCCCCAGAAAGAAAAATAAATCACAATCTTAGCTCACAGAGTCTTGGATGATACCATGTCTACTTCTGCAGCCCGCCATTCAAATGAAAATGTACCCATCATCTTGGAAACATCCAAGAACATCAGCCTAAAACATCAAATTCTAGCACCAAGCCAAAGCAAAACAAAGCAAAATACATTCCACTGAGCCAGAAGGGACTTCTAGAAGACCATCTAGTCAATTCTTCCAGACCTTTCCCAATATAAATGGATGCCTGGTATGGTCTGATAGTGGGATGTAGACCTTATAACCACTCATTTTTCTGAACCTGGCTCAAGTCAGTAGTGACTAAAAGGCACTGAAAATATGACTATTGTTGGTGGCCTCTGTGAAATGATTTGGGTGGGTTTGTTTCCTTCCCTTTTCCAGTGGAAAGAAATTGACACCACAGCAATCGCTACTGCAGTTGTCACCCTAGTTGTCAGTCCCAATAGAAAGACCGATGACTGAATGAGTGTGAAGATGGACCTGTCCTTGCATTTGTAGGGGCTCTGCTAACACACAGTGGTGGGCACATTGGCAAGGGAAGATTGCCTAGAATCAGAGAAGTGTGGGGCTGGAAAGGACCTGGAGAAGTTATCAAGTCCAGCCCCCAATGTTGAGGCAGGATCAAGTAAGACCTAGATCATCCCAACAGGTTTGTCTAACCTGTTCCTAAAATATCTCCTATGATGGAGATTCCACGACCTCTCTTGGAAGCCTGTTCCAGTGTTTAACTACCATTATAGTTAGGACATTTTCTCTAATATGTAACCTAAATCTTCCTTGCTGCAGGTTAAGCCCATTACTTCTTGTCCTACCTTCAGTGGACATGGAAAACAATTGATCCCAGTCTGCTTTATAACAAGTTTAGCCCTTAACATATTTGAAGACTTATCAGGTTCCCCCATCAGTCTCCCTCACGAGTGAAACACGCTCAGTGTTTTTAACCTCTCCTGATCAGTCAGGTTTTCTAAACCTTTTTTCATTATTGTTGCTTTCCTATGGAAATTTGTCCACATCTTTCCCTGTGGCATTGCCACTTGTAGGTCTACAAATTACTCCAGGCCTTCAGTCTGCTACCTAGCGCTCTTCACCAAAGCTCCCTTAAAAATTTCAATTTTTTTTTAGAAAAATCAACTGCATAGTGTGTTATTTTTATAAAAGTGGCTAGAGTAAATATTTGGAAATATTCTCCCAACGGGTGCACTCTCCTTGACA
Organism: Mesoclemmys tuberculata; assembly: GCA_007922155.1. Classification (NCBI taxonomy): domain Eukaryota; kingdom Metazoa; phylum Chordata; order Testudines; family Chelidae; genus Mesoclemmys; species Mesoclemmys tuberculata. Next base: position 107,648 of record ML675639.1, read on the forward strand.
AAGGGCACATCTGCATGAAATAGTGGTATAATTCACAGTGCAAATTTAAACTGATGAAACCCCGGCGTGGTCACTCTTACATTGGTATACGAGTGCCATTTATTTGGTTTAGCTTATGTTGGCGAGGAACAGATTTAAGTTAAACCACAATAACACCTAGATCATAGATAGCGCTTTTCATTTGTAGATCTCAAAGCGCTTGTCAGAAGAGATCGGTATCATTAGTCCCATTTTACAGATCGGAAAACTGAGGCACAGATAGGTGAAGTGACTTGCCTGAGGTCACCCAGCAGGCTGGTGGCAGAGCTGGGAATAGTACCCAGGTCTCCTAAGTGCTCCTAAATTGAAACAACAGTGTCCACATAGGAGTTTGCATCATTTTCACCGTATCCTGTTGACCAGCCCTTAGGATTTGTGGCCAGCCCTTCAGCTGATGTGAATTGGTATAGCTTCAATAGGGCTATGCAGCTTAACACCATCAGCCCTTTGTTTCTGATTCCTACAGAGACGTACAGAAGTGCGAACTGAATTTATTTCGTAGACATGGGTTAGGCCTCTTGGGCCAGACCTTCATTCTTGAGGGATGAGCTGAACATTTCATTACAAGTGGCATTTACACATGCTAAGCAATCATGACAGTTACTATTGAGGCAAGTGTAATGAGATGCTCTGAAAACTGGAAGAAATTAACTCCAACCACAGACCATCAGGCTGACTATTATTTAATAATACTTCCCAAATGTGCAAAGTACTTATTCTAAAACTAACAGGAAAGAACAATAACTTTCCACTAAGTGTTAAGATGTTGCTCTGAAGCATACACACGAGCAACATGAATGACTGGGCTGGGGGGAACACTAACACTGGGACTGAGCAATCACCCCACTTCTCTCAATTTGCTGGCTTGGCAGGTTTTGGAGGGGGGCGGCAAGTGTACTCCCTCCTACCTGAAGGCTGACAATGAATCTTTTTGGTATTAACCCGACTTAAATACCTGGGAGCTGGAGCTTTGCTATGAAATGCTATTATTCATTAACTTTAACTCCAGTATTGCTTTAACGGGTGGAAGGCGGTTCATGGTAAGAAGCAGGCCTGAGATCCAAAGCCGAGGTAACAGGAGAGCTTCTGCAGTTTCCAACATGCCAAGGAAACCACTAAGAAATTGCTGTTTTCCTTCTCCTACACAGCAGGCAGGCTTGTTGACTCACTAGTAGCTACAGGAGGCCTGGCTAGAAAGAGATCATTGTGATTTCTGTCTGTTTCTTTCTCTACTACAAAAGAGTCCATTCATATGGGCTAATTTTGGAGGGAGAGCAAGGGATATCACTAGCATGAACTGGATCTGAACACTTCAACCACAATTTAGAAGGCCTGTTCAACCTGGGGAAATATTTTTCTTTTTAGTGGAATCTTTCATTTGACTCTGAACAGGGATATCTTTTCTGACAGTCGCATGTTTAAAGACCGTCAAGAGGCGGAAGAGTGTCCTTGCAGCAAAAGGAGTGGATTAATTAACAGGCATGAAAAAAAATATTAATCCTCTGAGCTAATGGGCATTCTCATTGGGCTGGGCTGAAAAAATCCCGCCCAAATCACACCACTTTCTGTCCAAAATGCCGAACCGTTGTCTTATTTCAAAGACTAAATGAAATTGGATTTTTTAAAAAGCCGACATGATTGCTAATTCACCTAACTGCTAGTCTTCATGGAGCACAACTGGGACTGTCTGTGTGTGGGAAAATCTACAATGTAATTGCTTTCAGCAGAGTACCACAACACGGTGTAATTAAAATATAAGAGGCTGCCAGTTTCAAAATGTTTAAGTGATTTCATCTGCATTTGGGTGATTAAGTCGCTCTGAGCTGCTTACTGATACATCTATTTTCAGTGCACAGAATGGTTCCCAATCCGAGGCAAGAGGGAAAAGAAAAATCCCCTCAGTTTTGCAACTGCCCGTACTTCTAGCAGTGTCCGGGAATGTATCTGGAGGTTAGTGCACTGGCTTTGGACAAATCAAATGTGCGTGTCGCCAAGCCGGTAAAGTCTTTGGTGAAAGAAGCTCACAATTGCTGTTTCAGAGGTGGAGCTGTGGGTTGAAAGAAAGGAAGCAAAGGAGGAAAAAAAAAAAGGGAGGAAGGGAGGGGGGAAAAGACCAGCAGAAAAAATTGACACCTCCTAAATCAGAGTGACAATTTCAGCATAGTGTTTACACACGGTGGTAAAACTAAATTGTCTGAGACTGATTGTGCCCACATGTCACTTATTATCCAACATGGATTTCCTTAAATATTGGAAACTTAATACAAGGAAACACATGACAATTAAAATCAATATAATCATCAAAAGAACAGAATCAGCAACAAGACTTTTTTTTTTTAAGTTTTAATAAGTGAAAACAGTGGTGGAGAAGGGAAGAGTTCTGTGGTCGGAAGGCATTCCTCCACCTCACACACACAAACATGAGGCAGAAAAAGAATACGTTGTGAGGCAGCAGCTGAAGAGGACTCACAGGGGCAAATCTGAATAGGGACAAGCACTGGATAGCTTAGTATAGCCCCCAACTTTTATAAAAAACTATTACGCTTTTATAACTCCCTCCATCCGCTTCACAGTGATGGGTAACAGGAGGAGAGTCTGGTCCAGAGGGCTGCGTGCTGGACTGGGATCTGTGTCCTAGCCCCTGGCACAGGCCCTGCTGGGTGACCTTGGGCATGTCACTTTTCATCTCTCTCGTCCAGTTTATAAACTTTCGAGAGAAGGGACTATTTTTCACTACGTGTTTGTGCAATGTCAAACTCAATATTACCGTCATCTCAGCTGTGTCCTCTAGGTGCTACGCTGAATATAATAATAGTAGGTAAATATGATTCCCATTTTACACAGTGAGAAACTGAGGCACCCAGAGACGCGTTGCAACTGAAAATAGAAAGAAGCTTTCCTGATCCTCGGGCCCCAGGGATGTAACCACAGAACTACCCTTCCTTACTGTTATTTCAGAAAGTTTGGGATGTTTCTTAAAACAGGAAAAGTTTAAAGAATTTGTAAAGACGCTCATGGGTTGCGTTGCTCACGTGGACCAGCAGAGAACCTGTGAGAAGGTCTGACCGAGATCCCCAGAAAGCTATTTCAGTGCTTAATTTCTCCTAGACTCATAGACTTTAAGGTCAGAAGGGACCATTATGCTCATCTAATCTGACCCCCTGCACAACGCAGGCCACAGAACCTCACCCACCCACTCCTGTAATAGGCCCTCACCTATGGCTGAGTTATTGAAGTCCTCAGATCATTTCCTTTGAGATCTGGACCTCGGTTCCTGATTACAAGAAGTACTGGTAACCTGCAACTCCATTTGATTTCAACGACAGCTGGAGGGACTCAGCACCGCTCAGGATTAAGCCTTCTGCGTAGAACAAATGACGCCTATCCAAAATGAAAGGTTTGTCTCATTCCTTTGGGAATAGTTCTCCACCACAGCTGTGTGGGCTGGACTGCTCCCTGCGGTGGCACCAAACCAAATCTCTAAACTGGCAATTTTCAGTGGAATTCATATGTCCAAAAAGCTTTTTAATGTTTATGTTATCCTTTGCCCACGGCTACTGTGGCATTATTTGCTACCAGTTTCTTTATGTCCTTCTTTGGAGAGATCCCTGTCCTTTTTTTTTTAAAAGAGCCTGAGGATGATGACATAATGAAAGGTTCTGGAAGAACACAAATCTGGAATAGTTAGGTATGGTAATGCGTGCAACCAGGTTTAATTATCCCAAGTGGAGTGAAGGCATGTGCAGTCATCTCATCCAATTACTCTACCTGAGACTACAGTTAGGGCTGGATTTGCAGAAATCCTGACTCCTTATAGCTGCAGTTAAAGTCACCACCCCTGAAAAATATCAGTCCTTGAGTGTCTCGTGGAGGACAATTATTAGCAAGAGATGACTGTAAGTTACAAGTGTGCTAATTCCATGAAAGGGCCTGTCAGGAAACATATCCACTTTGTAGGCACTTACAAAACTCTAAACTTCTAGGGTGAAGTCCTGGCCTCATTGAAGCCACCCCCCCATTTTCTTTTTACTGTGAATATGGATCATATGTGAGTTGTGACGTTTTTCCGTTACGAGAACTCCAATATAAATGATAGTTAACTGTGTGGGAGTTGGGAGTTCTCTAGTCTTGGACACAATCTAGACTACTTATAGGAAAATGGTGGTGAAAGTTACTTTAAACTCTTCCCTTAAAGCAAAAATAAGGAGCAAAACAGTTGCTAAGTTTCCATTGTAGGAGAAAACCTTTCAAACTGCAGCCTTCTGAAAAGAATTCCTAAGCATCTTGTGTCCAGAACACAACATGACATCTTGGTGACAAAGACTCGATAGTCATTAAGGGCCTGATGCTTCTCCCAGTGACACCACTGACAGTTTTGCTGTTAACTTTATTGTAAGTTATTGATGATGCCCTTGGGCCACATTCATCCTTGGTGTAAGTCCACTGGAGTTTGACATATTGGACTGGTATAAAGTGGCACTCTTCCACTGATTTTACTGGAGCTATAATGGATTTACACTAGCTGGAAATGTGCCCGATATTTTTTGAGTGACTGAGCTCAGTTTTTTCTCAGCATTGGCAATTTTTATATCATACAGTATTCTCTGTATAGCTTAAAAGGGGGTTGCTCTGAGACACTAGAAGTTCAAGGTACGTCTGGCATGCAGAGTTTTGATACAAATGAGCAATTTAATAAGATGAGTAAGATAACATCGCTGTTATACTTGTAATGAGTCACAAATGCTATTTTGATGGTTTTCTTTGAAAGAAATACACAAAACCCAACCAATTTAATTAAAGGTCTCCTAGACTTTGTAATCAATGCAGCCACAAATGAAGGCAAAACTACTTTCATGTGGCAGAATACATAAGCAGGTTTTCCACTGAAAAAAAAGAAAACTTTTTTTTTAAGTTTGCGTGCAAAAATACTGGGATTCAACATAAAGGCAAATTTCTCCCCCTGTGAGATAATACGTGGGTTTAACTGAATTTAGGTCCTTTATAATGTGTGGAGGTGGGGTGTGGGGTTTTTTAGGTTTATGAATACTTGCATTAGAAGATAATATACATATCAGTTTAGGATTGAATGCATCGCCAAGAAGTACCAGTTCAATATCTGACTGCAAACAAACAAAGAAATCGACTTTAAAATAATGGAAGTTAGTGATGAAAAAGGTCTGTTAGATTATCCAGTCCATCTCCTGGCCAGCTATTATTATTGTTTGCATAACAATAGCACTCAGAGGCTTCAGTTGGGATCAGAGACAGTTCCTGCCCTGAACAGCTTGCCATCAAAATCGACAGCACAGAAAGAGAGTTGGAGACAAGGCCACAATATACAAAACATATATGAAGTTGGATTAGGGTTTGGACACAATGGGACAGTGTCTAAGGCCCCAGTTCCTGGACAGTACAGAGACTCAGCTTTTAAGTAATTTTCTAGCCCTCTTGGTTACAAAGCAAAGCTTGAAAATTTAAAACAGGAGTAACCTGTGCAAGGCTTTCTGCCTGTCTGCTGGATCACTAGTTTGAGAGCCATAAACTGTACCAGTAATCTCCATAGGTAGGCTTGGAAGAATTAGATTTTTAGTCGATACATATCAATTTCACCAAACACCCACAAACTGACAAAAAATATTTCCACTGATAATAAAAATTTATAGGTAGGCAAAGTAAGAAAAATGCTGCTTTGGAACTTATTAATTAAATCAAAATCCAGTAATTTAGACTTTTAAATTAGGCTTGTTTCAAAAGGACTAGCAAATGAACAGAAAAAACAGCTACAGTTTGTTGACTTAAGGATATTTACTTTGTATATCTGGACATGCGATGTTGACAATGTGTGTCTTAACGGTTTATGAAGCTTTAATTTTTTGAATCGCCATGTGTACTGTCACAAATTAATTGTCTGACCCCATCCCCATAATTTCCTGCAACTGTGAATGTTTAAATGGATACAAATATAAAATAATGCTTGAAAAAACATTGACATTACCTGTCAAAATTTTTTTTTTTTAAATATTGAATTCTACCACTCCTGGGCATAGAAACATTATCTCTCAGACCCACAGCTCTGACGGTCCCTGCCAGCATTACCCCATAAAAGGGCTATGGGTATGGCAAAAGGAGAAGACTGACAGACCCAACCAAGTGAATATGCCCCCAGCTGCTGGGGAAAAAGAATGCCAACCCTTGGTACCACCCCTGAAAAGCCCCCCAGGAGATAGGCGCTGTTGGCACTTCTGGGAGGAGAGGAGAAGGGGACCAGCCCCATGATTTTCTGGAAAGGGAGAGGGGCTGCTTTTTGCCACCAGTCCAAATGGGAGATGGGCCAAGTGTCAGGGGCAGAGCCCCCAGGGTGCTGTGTGTTGGTGTACAGTGTACCTAGAGCTTCAGATAGTCTTAATCCAGCCCTGCTAGAAAAGCAATCATCAGAATGAAGGGACCAGATCACTAAAGTCATTAAAAAATAATTAACCGAAGCAAGGACACATTTTCCACAAACCACACCTTTTTCTTTTTCTTTTTTTTAAATGTTAAGTCTTACTTTTAAAAAAGGGTAAGATATTTTCTTTGATCTGAAATTTGGAACCAGTTTTGTGAAAGAAAGAAAGAAAGAAAGAAAGAAAGAAAGAAAGAAAGAAAGAAAGA
>ML675639.1:114347-154723 GCA_007922155.1 Mesoclemmys tuberculata
AGAAAGAAAGAAAGAAAGAAAGAAAGAAAGAAAGAAAGAAAGAAAGATTTTAGGATAGTATTTTCCTTCTACAATTCATATTTAAAAACTAAATGAGGTCTTGATGGCACATTCAGGTTATTTCTATGCTGCAAACGAAGATCGTAGCACAGATCGTCATACCCATGTGAGCTTTCATCATGGACAAACATCCCGAGTACAAGTACATGGCAAGTACATCCCTGCCAGAGAGCCCGCGTATGTACTTGATCTGAAGTCCATGTTGACACATCTACACTTCTGTTGTTATCTGTGATAGCTAGATGTAGCTACGCATGCTACAATCATACTTCCCCTTGCAGTGTAGGCATACCCTGAACAGTTGAGTAATGTCTTCATTTAAGAATAAGACTTCCAAGAGGCAAATCTGGTCTTTCCTTAGTGGAATATGGAAATACGTTGAAGTTATGTGAGGCTCAATTAAGCTGGAACAGAAAGAAGTGTAATATATACGAAGAAGAAGAATTATAAACACTTCTGGACCTACAAATAGGTGGGTTTTCAAACTGATGTCAAGTTCTTGACTTCTTCAGTTCTTTGCTATAGTGCCAACAACTATATATTTGCCCGTTGCCTTGAATTAGATGGGCTCTATCCCAGGCAGTGTACAATCTCAGTATAAGACAAGAGCCAACAGATGGATACAGACAGACATATGGGGAGTCCAAGGAAGCCATGAGACAGCGTTGGTCCACATGGTAGGCAATGACCTAAGTAGCATGATGGTGTGTTTTTATTAATGTTATGAACCTTGCAAACTGGAGTGAGACTATCTACTCCTCTCATATGACCACCCAATAGCTATTAGCTGGCGGCCATATTTGGTCAGTACTAACCTGAGCAAAGTTATTCCAGCTGATGGGCTAGAAGTGAAAAACCCTTTGCCTTTGAGTCATCTAATTCATCAGCCTCTTGAGTTACTGTAAGAGTTTCTGGAAGTTAAACAACCCAGAAGTTGGTCATGTCTTTACACCAGCCCTGATAGTTAAAGGCACCAGGTTACATATTGATGATTTGCTATTGAAAAGTTAGCCTATGCAAAGAACCAGGGCCAAAGCACGTAGAAGTCAGTGGACAGACACCCACTGATTTCAATGGACTTTTGATCAAGTCCTAAATGCACAAGTGGTCTGTTTTTTTAATCTGAGTCAGTGGGTTTGTTCTCTAACCCTCCCAGCCCTTGGCATGGAGTGAGCACTGATAACTAGGGCTGCTAAAAATGAAGGAACCTTCCCTCCCAGACCACCACCTACATCTGCTCTACATTTGCATTTCAGAAATTAGAGAACTTCGTTCTGCGGAATTACATTGCAACTGGACTAGGGCTTGTGTATGGAACTGATTGGGCATTCGACCTAAATAAGAAGAGTTTATAGATCTTTCCAGGAAATTGAGTGGAACACCCTGACTGACATTTGGTATTAAATATTATATTTGTATAGTTGTTCTCTCTAGTCCTTTGGCATTTAACATCTGGGGGCTCGAGTTATAAATGTAGAAACTGAATACCTGCTTGAAAGTATGCTCATCAGAGCTAAGAAATTAAAATATGACCGTGCACACGCCAAGCCAGTCCATTTATACAAGGTAGGGTTATTAAAATATGATTAGCTGAGCCATATCTGGTCTCAGAAATGTCATACACCATTAAAATTGAAAACCCTTTGATGTAAAAGCTATTGGCAAAGCCTCCTGCTTGATCAGCAGCCATACGCTGAGGAATGCCACTTTGCAAAGACAACCTCAAGCATGGGGAAAATATCCCATTCCCTTCCCCCCCATTGTACAGTTTTATGTTGTTCTCCAGTTCTGGGATGTACAAATACAACGGGAAGCACCGCTTGTAATATTGACCGCAGTCTCCGCTCTCAGTTCTGGATAACACGGAGCACCAAGCAGCTTATGCCTTAACTGACAGGAGACATGCTTGCTTTGGGTTGCCAGGTTTTGTGGGTGGGGGATTGCAGGCGATCTGATCAACCTCACTCCGGCCCAATCCGCTTGAGAAAAGCCTGCGCATCTAATTGCACATGTGCCTTCTCAAATGGAGGGTCGCTTTTACCACACTTCGGGCCCTGTGGACTCCACGCCAGAAACGTACACCACCCTCCCTCGCCTCAGCAAAAGCCAGGCTTGTGCTATGGGAATGATCAATAAAAGAGACACCACAAATCAGACCTGCCACCTTTAAAAGCAATCCGTGACCTTCATGGGTGGTCCCAGTTACACCCCCTCCCCTTCTACAGGGACTAGGTTTACTTTATGTTATAGAGATTATTTGGGGGGGTTAACTGTGATTTAACCGCCCCCAAGCAATATGTGATTGTCCCCCCTAATGACGCTGAGTGATCTAATCAGGTCGGCATTGCAGAGCGTTAATTACTGCGAGCATTTTTGCGATGAAACCATTGCAAGGGCAAATGACTCCATCCCCATCGAGCGAGTCAGGGCCCTGGGTGCTTTGCTGTGGCGCGTGTGTCTTTAGGAAGCCGCCAGCTACTTGTTGTGGTCTTTGAAGTCCTTTGCCTGAAGGTTAGCAACCCCTGCGGGACGAGGGCGTTGCTCAAGGGACGTTGATGAACGAGGGGGCCGAATTCAGCGCGTCCCCCCAAGGTTTTGTGGGGAGTAACGAAGCCACCTCCCAACGCCAGAGTTAAAGAGCAACACCCCCCCGCCAGGCACTGCCCTTGGTCCAAAATCAGGGTCAGCTTTCTTTAGGTGCAAAGCCCCCCGAGAGAGATCCAGCCAGCCTGGGAAAGGAGGCCTCTCGCTTGCCTGGCCAAGAAGAGACCCGATCCACCTCCTGAACCAGACTGGGCTGGAGGCAGCAGACGTTTCTGGTCCTTCTTTTGAGAGGCGAGGCCAGCTGGGGCTGAACTTGGTGCATCTTTGGACCAGAAACCCGGGCGCTGCATGCGATCTCTGGGGGTTGCACGGGAAAACGCCTTCGCTAGCCTTTCCGCCAGCCCCCCAGGAGCGGCGCTGGACGCGCAGCCCGTGTGGACGCAGACATTCGGGACAGACATAGCTTGGGGAAACGGAGGCAGAGCCCCAGCCCGGCTCCTTGAGATTGTTCCCACCGAGGGCGGGAGGAAGCCCGACTGCAATCCCGATTTACGATACGAATTCAGTCGCCTTATAAACTTCCTAAGAGCCCGGGGAAGTGTAAGGCGAACCGAGCGTGGTTTCAGGGCTGGGTGTTGAACCTGGCGGAGGGGGGGATATTTTACTGTGGGGATTGCTCACTCGCCGCCTTTGCATGGAGCCACAGGGTGAGCGGGAAGGCGGCATTGTGTCGGAGCCATCTACACGGATTATTGGAGACCCCTTAACAGAGCGAAGGGGCTGCTGTGCTAGGGGCTTTGCCAGGCGATTTACTACATGTTTGCACACTCCTCCCCGAGGTGTTGAACTCTCCGGCAAGGTTAATTAGTAATTTATTGCTCTGTCAGCAGCTTGAGGCTACTAAGGGCTTCAATTGGCTCCCAGGTTTTTCCTGCGTCCTTAACAGTGGGTTGGACGATCAGCGGATATATTTGTTTCCCATGAATTAGCGTCTCCAGAAAGCAACACAGTACAAACGTGTCTTCCCCAGGGGGAGCCAAGGGGCCAGCGAGCATCAATGCACAGCAGATCCCGCGGAGTCGGACACAATTGCAATGTTAACAACGTTTACATGGCATCTTCTCCTCATGCGTCTCTGCCTCTCCCCAATTCGGAATCTGAAACGTTGTTCATGTAGACAAGCGCCTCTTTCGGAACTAGGTGCGAACTAGAAATCAAGCTCGCAGCCGAATTAGCAGGCAGGCGTCCAATCTATGGATCACCATGTGGAGCCACCAAATACCAGAAAGTCTGACTGCTTATCTCGCACCTGGATCACTAAATTGATCCTCCTTAATCTGGGATGTTGCCAATTGTCCTCTTTGTAGTGGATGACTTGGGAACCAGCGCGTGTATCTTTGGGATCAGTGATTCCCAACTGCCCCTAAACTTGCCTGCAGAAACATCGTCTCTGATCATTTTTATCACCCGAGCTTTCAATCAAAAAGACTTGCTGCGCGGCAGGAAAGGGAGGCGTTTTCCCTTTTAATTTTGACGCTTCGTCACTGAAAACTTGCTTGCTGTAGGACAAGCTGAGCTCGGAGGCGCCTCCCCAGACGTGTAGCCCTGAGAACCGCTTCCAGTTCGAAGTCACGTCGGGGTCCAACCTCCCCTGGCTTCAGCCTTTTAAAAACTGCCACGCAGGATTGCATGAGTTTTAGCTGGGTTCAGTCATGCTGCGATTTGCTCTCGCTTGAGGTGAAGTGGATCTCAATCCGCTCGGGGGGGAGATTGAATTTCAGCAGCAGCTTGCTCACAGAAATAGGTCTAGGAGCAGGAGAGAAAAGCAAGTTGCTAACATGCAACGTAAATAGTACCGCGCCTAAATGTGGCTCTCAGCAGGATTTAGTTTGTTTGCCGACTTGCCATCTGCATAACGATCGAGCCATTAAAAATGCCTTTCTGCCTCTCCACCGCTTCGGTCTTGCAAATAATGGGTCAGAGAAGAAAGGTGCTGGGGGAGGATTTTGCGATTCAAACTCTCAAATCCGGGAAGCACGAGCTTGTGTTTAAAGCACAGGACTCGGATTAGGGAAATCGGAGTTACTTTTCCCGTGCCGCAAGATTTGCTTTGTGAGCTGACCGTTCTGTGCCTCAGTTTCCCCACCTGTAAAATGGGCGTATTAATTGACTGAATTCATTCGTGTTCGTTAAGTACTTTTGAGATCCTCTGAGGCAATAGAATTGCAACAGCTTGTTAGTATTAGGTGCAACAGCGCATACATTAGCAAACCTATAGACCTACAAAGAAAGATCCAAACCCTTTAAAGAAGGCAGAGATGCCACCTATGTGTACTGAGAACCGGGGGGAGGCTCTCAGACAAAGGCTGATTTAAATATACTAGGAGATGCTCATGACCCAAAATTTTTATTTTACAGAGCAACAGAGAAACAGGTGTGTGTGGGGGGGCTAAATTACAATCCTTATTAAACTTCAATGAAAGGTTTCGTTGAGTTAGGATCCGGCTAATTACCTAGTTTATGTTGGCCCCACTCTAACAGCTATTGAAGTCAAAGGAAACACTCCCATAGACTTCAATGGAAGTTGGAGCAGGCCTACATCAATTCCTATGTTCAGGTTCAACCCCACAGTTTTGGACTTTCCAGAACTCTTAGGACATGGATTCTCAGCCTGGGGGGATAACCACCTTGGTTTTCTTTATAGCTAGATAGGAGGGGAAATTGTAGCAGAAGAGGTTCCCAGAACGTTTTTTCTGTGCGGTCATGGGGTGAGGTCACAGAAAATGGTGAGAACCTCTGATTTATACTTAGAGCTTCTGATATTTCATTTTAACCCTCATAAAAAATGAAATTGGTGTTTATCCAATAAACACTAGAACTGGTTACTTGCACCCAAGGACTTGTCTACATGGCACTCTCCTGCAGACTACAGGATGTGGTTTCTAAAGCTCATTAACGTGTTGCACATTATTTGGTCCCTGTAAATCCTTCTGGTGCTCATTAAAGGTTCCCTAGTGTGCTTTAACACAGTGCTGTTTGAAATAGTATTATGTTAAAGTGCACTAGGGAACATTACAAAGAGCATACTCATTACAGTGTATTTCAAGAGAGAGCCTCCAGCTCTCTCCCCCTCCAATTTTTGGACATCTACATAAAACAAAAAAATTTCTAAAAAATAAACTTTCCTAAATGAAATTCACCCACCACCCCAAAAGAAAAACAATAAGCCTATTTACAATTAACAATTAAGATTTGCAGAATAAAAGATTGGCTCTGCTGATCTCCAAACAAAATCTTAACTCTACGTTCTACTCTTTTTTTAAATGGTGTTCCTTCAGCTAGTCAGACCAATACAATATTTCTCCCTCCTATGTTAGCAAACAAACATACAACCAATCACGCTGCACTTGCCCTGAACATGCAAATATTCTTATCTCCCAGCCTATTTTCTTCCATTGTCAAGTGATTGAGGAAAACAACCAAAAGACCCCATGGAAACACCTGACTTGGAAAAGTTTTCAGTATCTGATAAGATAGTGAAAAATAAGATATGAGATTATCAGTGACAACCTCCTCCCACCCACACAGAGATTCAGTGTTTTATAATCAGAAGCAAAATAAGACAGATTTTTCAATATCCCATCATTAGACGTTCAGCATGGTGCCAGTAGTGGTACTAGGCTCCATCCTGAGTGTGTTAAATCAGGAACCTTGATTCCTTCTCCCTTAAACCTTGTCTTTTTCGATGGAACATAGCTTACAAAACAGTTGTACATCAATTTCTGGAAAATAACCATGTTTCCTGTGTTTATACAGTCTGTTAGGTAAACTAGGACAGGGGGAAGGGATGGAAATGGATGACTAGGTCTGGCAGTTTCAGCTTTTCAAGTCTACAAGTTTTATCCAGGTCAAAAAAAAAAAAAAAAAAGGAGAGAGGGAGGGAAGAAAAGAAAGAAAGAAAGATCATCCATTACCTCTCCTGCTAGACTGACGTGTATTAGACTATTACAATGTGTGTTTGTGTCTGTCTTAGAAATATCTCTCCCCACTTCTCCCTTTTCTTCTCCAGATTAACAGGCAATTTTAGATCTTATTCTGCTGACACTAACACCCCAAAGCAATAGAATTCATGAACTCTTACATCATGGCTTGTTTTACATGTGTAGGAAAAATATCAGAGGCAGAGGGCATTAAGGAGACAATGTCATCTAGATACATTAGATTTTTTTTTCCTCCTAAAAAAAGATCAGCTATCAAAGCACTCTAGTCAGGTTCTCGCTCAAATTTTCTTTGTATTGATTTGGGGGAAGTTCCCCACCCAGACTTCACAAACAGCCTGTCGTCACCCTCCCACCAGCTCTGCTTGCACCAGTAACAGATGCAACGGAGAGGTGTATGTGTGAGAAAGCACTAACTCCTGGGTGGCATCGATTGCTGCCAGAGCAAGCAATTAGAAAGGCTTTTTCAGTTTTGATGTTAGGATTCCTCTCACTGGAGAAATCAGGGGGTTGTAGGAAATGGGGATGATGCTGTGCATTGAGAAAGAGGAATGTTCAATGAGCTGGTAGGCATAAAAACACACAATCAGATGGTCTCTCTGCTGGGATGCAAATACCTAACAAGAGAGCCAGGGCTGAACCTCCAGTTGTCTTCAATGGATGCATGTTGTCTCTCCCTTTGTACGCACCAGTACCTACCAATAACAATTTTCTGAAACACTTCTGACAAAGGTCCTCTCCTGTAGGTGTTGTTTTAGCTACCTTGAGACCTCTACCTCTTCCAAATGAATCTCTCTGCAGCAATAAGCAACTCTAAAGACAACTATTGATACCGTTCAAGAAATTAGACTCTGTTTGCCTCGAATTTTAAACATTTACACTCATGTATTATTGTTATTTGGCCAAGTCCAGGTTTGACAGTTCCCCATCCTGCATTTAGGAGCTGATATTTAACAACCCTGAAAGATCCAATGAGTTTTTAGGGAAGCACACAAACAATTAGAGAAAATCAATTGCCTGTCTGTCCCTGATTATGGGTTATGTTGGGAGGAATTATTTATTAAAGAAGACTGTGAATAATCTCCAGTAACAACAGATAGCCTACTCCTTTCACACCATCCTCGGCAAATAAGGCCAGACAGCAAAAACCTACACCCAGGCCTGGCTGTGAGTGGAGTGTACATGGCCCATAAGACCTGAGCTGAAAAAATACAGGAGTGACCCATGGGTAGTCAGCTTTCATTTGCTTGGGCAGGGGACAGCAATTAATAATTCTTTAATGAAGGATGAAAAGTGCATATCTTGGAACTGAAAACAACAAGGGAAGAAGGGATAATATTTTTATCTAGAAAGGGAAGGGGTCAGTGTTTTGGGGTTTTTTTTTTAAACCTATATTTAGCTTAATTTTTCAGACACAGCATGTGGATTCCTGTAGTAACATCTGCTGTTCACCTCCTCTGTTCAATTTATTGCAGTTAACTTCAGTGCTGAGGACAGTTTATGGAAAAAAACACCTGCTTTCCCCTACTCCCAGAGCAATGATGGAATTTGCTCTGACTCTGGATCCTGAATAGCTCGGTTTAAACCACCGGATGATTCATAACATGGCTCCTGCACACATGCATTATGTTAGGGGCCTTGTCAGTTGCTATGCCCCATTGCTAGGACAGAGGCACACACTTTGAAGAGAGCCCATTAATACCCGTCACTTGGTTTACAACATGCCAGCTTCAAATGCTAGGAGCGGGGGTGAGGCTAGCTGAGTGGGGGGGGAGGAGGGGTGCAGGCCTGGCACATGCAAACTCTGTGGGAGGGAGACTAATGGAAGAGAGGGATAGTATCTTGCACTACTTGCAGCATCATTTAGTATGTGTCTTCCCATCTCATTAATAACAGGTCACCAGTTATATACCTGTTGCCTATCCTTGCTGTAGCTAGGCCAAGTCCTGCTACAATCTCTCCTCCCAACCCCCCCACATCTTAGCCCGGTCCTTGCTCTCCTTTTTTTTATTTTAAGTAATACAGCATCTTGGCCCTTTGACACGAAGCACTGGCTCCGTTTCTGTCATTATAAAAGATTGTCTTTCCATGATCAAGCTTCCACTCATGGCTGTTTGTCAAGAAAGCTTTAAAAAAAAAAATCAAAATGGAAATTGTTGGCAATGAGGAGTAGATAAAACCTGGATGGTATTCCAAACTCATATTTGAAAAGTGATAGCCAGCACTCATATAGCATGCAGGGACCCCACACGTTGCAAACAGCTCTTTGTAGACATCACCCAGCTCACCGCTGTAGCTCAAATGAAAGCTTTACCCCCTCTTTTAGCAGCCTTAAGATCATCTCTCGCTCTCTCTTTCCCCCTCCCCCTCACAAAAACACACACACACAAAATTACATCAGAGGAAAGAATAGTTGTTGGCCCCTATGCTTTTTTTTTTTTAAAAAAAAAGAGGGAATGGGAGAGAGCATGACTAATCCTGTAACCTTTCCTTTTAGTGTTTAATACAACCTAAGTCTGTTTACAATAAAATGGAGTGATATTTTTCACCCTTCCAAATGGAACAAGGGTTATATAAACAGAGTAACCTCAGACATGGCAAACACCTGTTGAAGGAAACTGGCTTTCAGAGGAAAAAAATAAAATCAAGACCTTTCGTTGACTCATGGTCAAGTTCAAGCTGAAATAGATGGCACAGTTTCGTTGATCAAGGAAGGCGCTGATAGGTCAAGCATTAGCAAATGCCTGTTTTTGGTGGACGATCAGACCAATGAATCATTTATCCTCCCCAATAGCACGGGCATTCTATTCTGTACAGGATCTTATACCACTTTGCCAGACTCAATTGGACCAGTTCTCCTTCTATTCCAGTATTTTGGCTCTAACAGTGACCAGTTTCAGCTGCTTCAGAGAAAAGATCCCAGAAACCCTGACGTGGGCAATTATGTAATAACCTATCATAGATGTATTTCTTCCTGACTCATCAGCTAGAGTTTGGACTGTGCCCTGAAACATGAGGGTTTATATTCCTTCCAAACTTTTGTGGGTTGTATTTTTAATCTAATTCCACGTTCTCATTATCCACATAAATGTACAGTCCATTTCTGAAGCTCAAACTGCTTGGCCTTAACGATATGTTGTTCCGGACTAAATATGCACTTGCTTATTAAAATAAAATGTTTTATTAATGACTTGGCTTTCAGAAGTGCAAGGAACCCCTAGATCTCTTTCCATTTCAATTGGAGCCTTTTACACACTTAGCCTTTTTGAGAATCAGAGTTTTCCAAAAACATTAAAGATGCTTTCTGACATAAACAGCACTAGAAAGAGGATCCAATATGCAAAGCCAAGTGTGGGATACAAAGGTTCGGAGGAGGTTTACGTTAAGTGGGTCTGGTTGAAAATTCTTTGTTGAAATTAATTTTTCTTTTTGCTTTCTGCAAAAACTTCAACTTGTCAGGGAAAAGAAAACAAACAAACCTGGAAACCTAAAACTTTTGAGGCCAAAACGAGTTTAATTTTTTTTAATGAAAAAAAAAATCAAAACTTTTGGCAGAATATTTTGATGGAAGTTATTTTTTTAAAAAATTGTCAAAGAATTCCACAGGAAAATGACCTCCCATGGCCCCCCATCCATTTCCCCTTCCTCCATTTTCTGACCAGCTCCCGTTTACAGCACAAATACTAGGTATGGTTGGAAAATGGAAACATTTGACTGAAATTTTCCATCCACATTTTAAAAAGTTTTACATTAGACAAATGCTGTAAAATAATTTCCCATCCCAACTCTAATATGTATAATCATTTATTTGTATTGCCATAGTTAGGAGCCACAGTCATGTACCAGAACCCCATTGTGCTAGGTGCTGTACAAAACACAGAAGAAAAAGATTGTCCTCCCTCTCCCCCAAACTGCTAACAATCTGGACCTCATCATTCTTATCAACCCAAGGGACCCTTGGGACAAACATGTGCCTGTTGCCTGTGTGGAAGGGGGAATTCAGCCATCTTTACATCACCATTCCCTTTTCCTGAGATGATTTGGGATGCAAGATCCATGTGGTGGGAGTGGAATGAACATTATCCCTCCTTCTTGCCCTGTAGGGAATAACTAGGAGAGGCCGTACAGCTTGCAGTTCTATTATCTTTCCTGCAGAGCCCCATTTCTGCTGTGGAAGTACCCTTTGAGAGTGGAAAATCCTGGGACATTCACAGACCAGGAAACTCCCAAGGCCAGTGGTGCGGACAAAAAGTTTCCACACAGCGTCTTTGGGCGGATCATCCAAAACTTCTTGGATCTTGGGAATCTGCTGGGTGTATATAACATCACTCATAGAACAGCAAAGGCGTGCAGAGCAGTACTGAAGGATGAAAATACACACCACACCTGGCTGCAGAAGCTTGATTCTTGCCCATGCTATTAGTTTCTCACTTGGCAGCGCCCACCTCACTGAACAGTAGGACCGGGTGGGAGGGAGCCGCGTTCTACAGGAGATGAGAGATTGCGGTGTCAGGGCTCACCAGGTATAATCCTTAACTGGCAAAACTTCTGCCTTTCTACGGATATCTCAAAATGCCAGTTCTGGTAAATAAGCATTTAACAAAAAACAAACCAACTCCAGATTCATTCTCCCAGTAACAATAAGTGGTCCATCGATACCATTTTCACATGTCCTGACGTGGAAGGTCGCAGGTTTTTGATCCCAGACCAACCCCCTGAGACCGATCCATTTTGGGACCCAGTCCCTGACTTCAGTCGAGCTTTGCTACATGCACAAGCCACCTGCACTGTTCCCTGGATCCTGGGGCCAGCAGGAAGTTGGTGCAGCCGAAGGGGTACTGCAATGATGGCTGGCTACAACAGGTAACAAGAGGCAGTACTGGCAGCTGCAGGTTGCCTATGCTGTGAAACGGAGTGGTGGAAGGCCAGCTCTGCTAGTATTATCCCACGGGAGGATTCCCCTATGCAAGGGGAATCCTCAACTGGACTCATAGGGTCCAGCAGATGCTCCTTGCAGGCTCCCAGAGCTCGGGCACCAGCCAAAACCCAAAGATCTGTACCACAATTAAACAGCCTCATATCCTAGTCCTGCAAACCAGAGTCCATTGACACAGGCCAGCTGCAAGTGTTTAACTGCAGTGTAGACATACTCTATCGTGTCTGGATACCACAGTAAAAGGCATGTTAGCTTTGATTGTACACAAAAGCAAGTGCAGACTTTTAAGAACGAGAACCGGCAAGACACCTGCCCTTGCTCTTAAATTCTCCAGAAGCTTGTTTTTCTAGACGCTCTGATGTCATCTTGAGAACCTGCACCAACTTTAATGAAATATTTTGATTCTTCATTTTCTTCCATCTTCGTTATCCCTGGAAAAAAAAAATGAATATCTGTTCCAGCAAAGTATGGGCCAGCATCACAGCTCAGGTGAATCGGAATGGTTCCATTGAAATCAAGGAACGTATGCCAATTCACTCCAGCAGAGGAACTGTCCCTAGTTTTTTTATAGCTCAGACGTCTGTTTATATTGGGCCTCCTTTACCAAGAGTAAAAGACTCTGGTAAGGTACAAGATATTTATCTGATGTCCGAGAAGAAAAATACATTATCCCAGCTGACAAACTGACATCACAGGACTGGGCAAACTGGAAGCTCTGTTCAATAGCACACAAAGGAAAACCTTGTCTTCTGATACGTGTGTAATGTTAATTCTTTTTAAAGGTTTGTTGCAAATATTTTTTCACCTGTAATTACAGAGGCCAGTTTGCTTTGGCTAAGTGTCCTGGGTTCTGTAAGACTGCTCTGACAGGTTGTGCGTAATGTCATGTTCCATATTTTAATCCATGTTCCAACTTTCGAATCCAAAAGGGTGCATGGAAATCTGCTCCAATGAAAGATGTTCTTTTTTTAGTTGTAATTGAACTGCACTCCCATCTTTGCAATTCGGCTCCGGAGCAGATTTATGGGCTGATTTTCATAGTCCTTTGGCCTTAATGGGAGCAGTTGTTGCTCAAAAAAAACGCTGCCAAATCAGTCCTCTAAAACAGTGGTTCTCAACTGGGATACACGTATCCCTGGGGATACGCAGAGGTCTTCCAGGGGGTACATCAACTTCTCTAGATATTTGCCTAGTTTTACAACAGGCTACATAAGAAGCGCCAGCAAAGTTAGTGCAAACTAAAATTTCATACAGACAGTGAGTTGGTTATGCTGTTCTCTACGTTATCCAGTACAATATTTATATTCCAGTTGATTTATTTTGTAATTATATGGTAAGAAATGAGAACGTGAGCAATTTTTCAGTACTAGGGTGCTGCAACACTTTTGCATTTTTATGTCGGATTTTGTAAGCAAGTCGTTTTTAAGTGAGATGAAACTTCAGGGTGCGCAAGACAAATCAGACTTCTGAAAGGAAGACAGTTGTCTGGAAAAGTTGAGAGCCACAGTTCTAAAGCCCTCATTCAGAAGGATCTCAACATATAGAAAAAGTTGTATAAAATTAGTATTGACATTAAGTACTGCATGGCCACATATTGTACCTCTGGCTCTCAAATGCTGATAAATCAAATTCCACATTGTGCCACAATGGCTGCTGTACACATTGTCTCCCTAAAATATCTTGTAGACACAGGCATATGAACATTACTTGGTTTTGCTCTGTAAGTATATCATGTGGAAGGGGAAAACTGGTAACGTGTTTAGCCTATGGAAATCACAGACCTAAGAGATGGAAAAAGTTAGTAGGCCCAACTCCTGCCGATGTAAGAATGCCCTCTCTCTGCAAACGGAGACTTAGTCTGAATGGCTCCTCAGCTTCCCTTTTACAAGAGAATATGCCTGAAGTGTAAACTCCTTGGCATATAGAATCTGCAAAGCACAGCGTACTCTTGCTAAACCTCACCCGTAACGTGTTTGCTTTTTCATGGTGATACCAGCCTGAAAGCCTCAAAAGTGATGAACACAACAGGGCATTCCCAGCTGCAGTTTGGAACATTACGGGTAGCAAACTGTGACGCTGTCTGGAATGTAAGTGATCATTTATAATATTGCTGATATCAATGTCAGCCGCCGGCAGAGTAGACATACCCTGAGGCTTTTCCATGCCCTGTGCTGTGTGGCTGTGTCTGGGACAAAAAGTACAAGCCTTATGGCAGAAACCAGCAAATTCCACAGTTCTGCAGAGAATCTGATATATATGAACTTTAAATTCATTTGTATGAATCTGATTGCATTGACCGTTTAACATCTCTCTTCTCATTTGTTTCTTTTAAAATAAACCTTTAGTTTTAGTTACTAAAATACAGATAAAGGTACAGAAATAAACTAAAATGAAACCACACTGGCAGTGTGCTATTTTGGGTAAGGTCCAAGCTTATAGTGATATAATGGTAACGTGGTTGACCCTGTGGGGATCAGGAGAACACTTTGATAAAGCAAATAGAGTTTTCAATAAGTCCTCTTTACTGGACCAAAAGTTCCAGAGGGATGGCCGTGTTAGTCTGTATACAGCAAAAACGAGAGTCCTGTAGCATTTTAAAGACTAGCAAATTTAATTTCTGCAGGCATAAGCTTTCGTGGGCTGTAACCCACTTCGTCAGATGCAGGGAATGGAAATCAGATAGGGGGTGTATATATATAAGGCAAAGGGGAAAGAACAACAATGGGGTGGAGGATAGGTAATAGCAAAGTCCATACAGTTAGAGTAGCTGAGGCCTGTTCACAACCATTGATTAGAAGGTGAGAATGTGTGAACAGTGACAATTACTTCTTGTAATGAGAGAACCATTCCAAGTCCCTATTCAGACCCAGTTTGATTGTGTCAAGTTACTGGACCTAGCTGCTGATTGGGAACCAGAGACTGAAATGCAATAAAGGGGGCTGTGTTTTTTTTTTTTTTTTGTTGTAGCTTCTTGATATGCAGCGTGGGGCACCAGAAGCACTGTTTGTGACTGGCTGGTGACTAACTGCAGTGTTAGCCACCAGTTTGGGAGAATCTGCTCTCCTTTTCGTAGCCTGCCCTGACTTTGGCATTTTCAGGTGGGCTACCCTAGGTGCAGACAGGTCATACAAACTATCAGTTTCAACTATTAATTCATAGGCCTTTGAAATCATAGAAGATATGGGTTGGACGGGAACTCAGGAGGTCATCTAATCCATCCCCCTGCTCAAAGCAGGGCC
Organism: Mesoclemmys tuberculata; assembly: GCA_007922155.1. Taxonomy (NCBI): domain Eukaryota; kingdom Metazoa; phylum Chordata; order Testudines; family Chelidae; genus Mesoclemmys; species Mesoclemmys tuberculata. The sequence continues at coordinate 129,125 of ML675639.1, forward strand.
AACCCCATGTAAATCATTCCAGCCAGGGCTCTATCAAGCCAGACCTTAAAAACCTATAAGGATGGAGATTCCGCCACCTCCCTAGGTAACCCATTCCAGTGCTTCACCATCCTCCTTGTGAAAAAGTTTTCCGAATATCCCACCTAGACCTCCCCCACCGCAACTTGGGACCATTGCTCCTTGTTCTGTCATCTGCCACCACTGAGAAAAGCCTAGCTCCATCCGCCCTGGAACCCCCTTTCAGGTAGTTAAAGGCTGCTATCATATACCCTCGCAGTCCTTAAGGTTGGCAGTACAGCACCTATCTAAAATTTGTCTGCTCTCCAATTCACAACAGGTATTTGCAGCTTGTTCTCCCAATTGGTGTCCAGTATCTTTCTTGTGTAGTACATTTAACTCCATTGTTACTCCATTTCTCTGTAACAAGCTATTGGGTCTGTCGTTATGAAGGGGTAGAGCCGCTCAGCTCTTCTGGTTTTCTTGAAATCGAACTTTTCACCTTTAAATCCTTGAAGCCGCCTTTGGTCACTCATCATTTGGAAACATTTTCAACCACTTCATAGAGTTCCAGTAAATGTTAGGCACCACTTCTCCATGGTGACTCATCTTCTTATCCAAGCTCAGACATATCCACCACAAAAAACACACACACAGTTCAGTACTCAATTGCTTGCCTCGTACCCAAAGTAGAGATAGGTCTGGGACCAAAAAATCACCATATCTGAGCCCAGATTCACCTCCTGGTTTGGATCACAGTTCTCAGCTCTAACCTCTCCCTAGAATGGGCCAAATCTCAATACCAAGGGCCTGCGGCTTGATTCTAACTCAGCCAACTTTGTGCTGTTGTTGCAAAGAAAACAGCTGGAAAGCCAGTTTAACCACCTCACTCAAGGATTCTCCTATTTCAATGGCAGGGTGTTGGCAGAGCAGTTCTTAGCCACCCACCCATTGGCCCCAAGCTATAGGAAGTTCTCAAGAGAAATGTGGCATGACAAGGCCTCCCTGCACCCCAGAAATCCCTGCCTGTTGGAATAGACCCTTGGGGTCCCGGGCAGTAGTATAATTTGGATCTGGATGTCAAAACACCAAATGCAGGGAAGTTTGGATCAATCCATTGCAGAGATACACAGCGAGATTCCCATCTTCTTCACTCAGCTTTTACAAAAGCGTACATTCCACTGACGTTAATGGAGTTATTCCCGATTGGCGCTGGTACAAGTGAGAACAGAATCAAGCCCATCAACTTGGATCTGGATAAGGGAGTTCAGATCCAAGTTGCTGGATTGCCCCTCCCTGTAACTAAGTCCTAACACTGTTCGTATTAACATTTGGTCGCAACATCCAGGTCTTTCCTTCCCTTTCATGACCCGTCCAAACATCCATGGTTCAGCCCAGGCACATTCCTCATCTGACACCCCTCAGTCCTGCACATATACATGCAAGAACACACAACAAAGAGTGCCTCCTGAGTTCTTTGCCTGCTTCTTGTCTACATAGAATCATAGAAGATTAGGGTTGGAAGGGACCTCAGGAGGCCATCTAGTCCAACCCTCTGCTCAAGGCAGGACCAACCACAACTAAATAATTCCAGGCAGGCCTTTGTCACCAGGCCTTAAAAACCTCTAAGGATGGATTCCACCACCTCCCTAGGTAACCCATTCCAGTGCTTCACCGCTCTCCTAGTGAAAAAGGTTTTCCTAATGAAAACTGTAATGAGACGGTTACTGGAATACTGTCTACATGTTGGCACAGAAATCTAATCTTCACCAGCTGTTTCTAGTTCTAAAGACATCCTTAGATTTCTAGACTTTCCAGATGACATGGGAGCTTTTTCACTACATAGGAGCCTTATATTTTAACACTTGCATTATATTATTGCAAATATCCTTAAATACCCCCTTGATCAAGTCAGTAAGAACTGAGCGTGCCCATCAGTGCATAGGCCTGGCCCTTGAACATGTAAGCATTTGTGTGCAATGTTCCATGAGCTTTATAAAGAATGCAGAGTTGTCTAAAGCATACAGTAGCTTCTACTTAGTAAGTATTTAAATATACTTTTTCAGTTTGATTCAAATCAATCCTAGATTTGCATGAACCCCAGAGGGAAGTACCAACTTTTAATTGTTTAGAACCACAGAAGATCATGAAGTTTTAGTCAAATGAATAAGGTAGAACTCTTCCATGCTGCCTGCTACAAGTGAGCAGTGGACATTGTGTTTGCTGCCCATTGGATGAGCTTGATACAGGTAGGCATGTTTCATTAACTTCAGTGGGGCTACTCATTGTAGTAAATGCTACAGCCCATGAGTGTTTCCTCTATTGTGTCCCCAGATGGTCAGCTCTAGCATTAAGGGCTGATGGCTCAGTCCTGTAAGTCATTACACAAGTGATCCTGTTGAAAGGTTTACAGAATCATATAATAAATCCTTCTGATGTTAACGCAGCTCCACTGATGTACACCAGCTGAAGATCCAGCCAGCTTGGTCAGTGAAGTCAAGGGGCACAATGACTTTAGGCTGACCTCAAAACAGTTAAGGAACATGCTGTTTTCTTGTCATTTGTAACTTCAGTGAGATTTTTCGTAGCAGCAAAGACTACTTGCATCCATAAGTGTTTGTGAGCTCGGGTCCTAGAAGTTTTGAGTGTATGACGATGATGTTATTATAACTGTTAACTGTTTTTTTTCCAGTCATTTTTAACATTTCATAATGCCACAGCTTGTCTGAACAGCTGGATTCCTCTCTAATTAGAAATCAGCCGTAATGGAAAAATCTGGCATTTCCTGGAATTTAAATGATCTGTTTTCTACCAGTCAGAATCAAGAACCCACTCTGACACCTTCATAAAATAATATTCTGGAGGAAATTTACAGAAATATCCTGGACAACTACGAGAGGAAAGGTTTCCTGAGAACTTTGCTCTCCAGCATTCAAATGCAAGGTTTCCTAGGCACTCATATGCCTAGTTAACGTTGTAAGTTTCTTGTCTTTTAATATAAATTATAATCCTCTATCATTCACTGACTAATTTCAACTCAACGTTTTTAAAGGTTGCATCTCTTAAGTACTTTCAGTGATTATAAATGGCAGTTAGAAAACAGCACCTAGCTCTTACATAGTGCTTTTCATCAATAGTCTGACAGCGCCTTACAAAGGAAGTCAATATTATGCCCATATTACAGATGGACAAACTGAGGCAGAGGGTGGGAAGTGACTTGCCTGAGGTCACTCAACAAGCCAGTGACCAAGCCAGGTATAGAACCCAGGTCTCCTGAGACCCTGTCCTGTGCTCCATCCAGTAGGTCACACTGCCTAATACCCTTTGTGCCTTTGGAAACCACACCTTTATTCATAATTAATAAATACTTGACAAAAATTAATTCTTTCCTAATCATTTACTAAAAGAGCGTTATAACATATTGCCATTTATAAAAAGTGGCTAATGTTTTAGGGAACAAAGAACTCCAGTGTCCACACTGCATCGGTAAAGAATGTTTAAATTCTCATCTCCTCTACGCAAAGACAAAACAATAAATAGGCTTCGGACCACACCAAAATGCTTTGGAGGGCTATAGAGTGCCCAAGAAACTAAGAGGAGAACCTCATTGAGTTTCCTCCTAATTATCACCTTGGGGCTCAAACTGGGGCAACACAGCGTGGTATGATGGACCACCACATCTTCTGAGATGCTATCATTTGCTTCAGAATTCAAACTTACTTAAAAAAATTAAGAAAAAAAAAGAAAGTAAGTCTCTCATCCTTATGGTTGTAGGGGAAAAACAACTCTTCAAAACGTGAACCAACTGTAAGAGTGCAATGGTATCTACCTGAGTCTGCAGACAGGCTGAATCCATGGCTCAAAGAAGTTTGCTGTACTGAAGGGGGCAGTTCAATGTGCTAATTCAGATGTCCAGGGATGCTAATTTAAACTCCACATTGTTTCAATGGTCAAAGCATGTAAGATAAGCAAGGGACAACTGTGTTACGAAGATCAGCACAATCTATTATAAGTGACAGCTCATTTTGGGTACAGCTACCCTGCAATAAAAAAAAACAACAACCCAGCACATAGTCTCATAGTCCAGATTGATTCACTTGGGCTGCCAGAGATATAAATTGCAGGGCAGATGTTCAGGCTTGGGCAGGAGCCTGGACTCTGAAACCCTGTAAACAGGATGGTCTCGTATCTAGCCAAAGCCCAAATGTCTACACTGCAATTTTTAGCCCCATAGCTTGACCCAGCTGTCCTGGGCCAGGTGCAGCAGTGTCACAGCTTTTGATAGCAGTGTAGATGTACCCTTTGGCACCACAAATCATTAGCATTTGAGAGGGTACCACTACTTATTTCTTACTCCAATCAAGCAGGTGCTAAAGCCAAGGAGCCTCGCAGAGTCCAGCAGATCATCTGAGCCCCATTGAGAGGAAGGACCTAAGTCAATTATTATTTACATGTATTGAAGTAGCAGGTAGGGGGCACCAATCAGGGATCAGGGCCTAGTTTTGCTGGACAGTAGGCGCTTTACTAACACATAATAAAGAACTTGTCATATAAAAGGAAGACTTTTACCCACAGGTATTTAAAAAAAAAATATAATGGATTCTGGTGAGCACGTGCAGAAACTTTCAACACGTTTTCAAAAACATATCAAGTAATATAAAATAGAAATGTTAGTCCTAATATTTATTTCAAGATTTGTAAATGGGGACATATCTGACCCATAAACCCACAGCAAATGAACCTTGAGTAAAAGTCCCAAGGGTAAACAGACCTTCTTTTTTTTTTTTTTTAAGCAAAGCACAAATTCATTTTAAAAATCACAAGTAGCGCATTTTAATCTCAGGGTAGGAGGGACAACTTTTCAGAAGGATATCCGAGTCCTTTTCACTCCATCTGTTAGCTACTAGTTTCACATGGCGCAGAGGAGAACATATTTCAACTAGTTAAATTCTATGCAGCATAGGGTATTGAAACATATTTATTGAAATCCACCATTCTGAGCTAAAAGCAAAACCAGTTATTAGCTGTTAAGGGGCACGCAAAGATTTTTAATAAAAAAAAAGAAGGTTAAACAGATGTCTGTTTTTCATAATTGCACAGTGCTCCCAAGACAGCCGTTCGGCCATCTTGAAAATCAATGTTTTGATGACCTTTGAACCCTCTTTTCCTGTTGAGTGTCTCTCCTACAGGTTGCTCCCCAGGATGAAAACAATAAAAGTAAATATATAACAGTAAAGGCCTGAGGTTAATGTCTTTAACAAGATAATGTTACTTAAGGGAACTGTAAACCAAATCATTCCTAAATTCCATTTGTTCTTTGCAGTCCAGGATACATTATGAGACCATATGTATGTGTGTGTCTGAAGCCTGAATTTTTTTTTTACCGTGATACGACTGAGTTTACATGTTGCACATTCTGATAGTCACGTATCGGCGTGGTAGTCTGGTATTGCCATTATTCAAGGCTGTTAATAGTTATGCTGAATAGTTTGTTGTGGCCACTGTCAATCACATGCGTGATCACATAACTCTGCGGCGGTACCTTTTAACAGCATTACCACTGCATGAATTACAGTAAAATAAAATTACAATAATTAATTCTGCCAAGTAGAGGGTTTTTTACAGTTAGCATCAAAAGGGTAATTAATTCCAAGAAAACTGGTATATAACACCTTAATATTTCAAGCTATTATCCCTTAAATACATATGAACTTAAGAAAAAAAACCAAGGAGACAAATATTCTCCTGGTGTAAATGCATCCATTTACACTTGCAGAGAATTTGACCCAAGAAATTTACAGATAACTTTTGTACTGATGTTACTTTTACTACAATAGGTGGACCAAATCCTGCTGGAATTCAATTAGCTTCAGATTTGCTTTAGTGTGAATGAGAGGAGAATTTGATCCCTTGTTTGTGTTTTTCTTGATCTTTATGTAATTGTTAGGCATAACTGGCTACAGAACGAAGAGAAAGATTAGTTTATATGAAACATAAAATATGGAAGCAAACCAACCAATGGTACAGAAAATGTTTTTGGGGATTGTCCAAAACACAATAACGGTGCAATTCTCCATAGAGATCCAACATGACGGGGCTCAGCTCTACTAAAAAACAGTTTTAAAAAAATCAATTAGAAAGAATCAGTCTGAGTTTGATCCGCAGTGTATGATAACGTCCCTGAGCAACAACTCCAATGTCACGTCTACATGGGATCGCCCCTCAAGTCCATATAGACACTAATGCTAAGCATATTCAAAATCTCTTAAGGGACTGAAAGACAATTCTCACTAAAATCCCTTAGGTGGCTTTGAAAATGGCAGTTAAAGGAGTCCAGATCATCTTACTTCCATATCGCGCATCTCCACACCCATCTTCTGCTTTCTTTGATTCACAGAACCCTTGCATGCTAGACGGAGAAGACTATCAGACCTGAGGTCTGTCACGGCAATTAAGGAGTAGGAGGTTGTTAATCAGCAACCTGTGCTAAACGATAAACTCTCAGACACTATTTTTTGCAACCCCCTGTGAAACAATTCATATTGCAATCAATGCTGGAGTAGAATTTCAATCTCTACTGCAATTAGTGATCAGATCTAACCACCATCCTGTGGGCCAGGCCGACTCTTTATAAGTCATCAGTAGTACTAGTATTATGATAGCACTTCGAGGCCCGTTGGTCTCTTACCTTCTGAATAGACAAGAGGTAAGAGTGGAAACAGAGGCAAAGCAACTTGCCCATGGTTACACAGCTGATCAGTAATCAAGACAGAAATAGAACCCAAGAGGTCTCTTGTGGTCTAGTCTGGGCCCCTGGTTATTGATCCACAGTGACTCATGTAGTTAAAAAGGTTCAGCAGTTGTTCTCAGCATCGAACAACTTTGTGGCAGTTCAACCGTTTTAGACATTTTATGTTACCCAAACTTTATAGTGCACAAATATCTCCTCCAACTATATCCTCATTCTGGTAGTTTGCACAGCTAATCCCCCCCCACTCCCCTTGCTATCTCAACATGCCTTATAAGGTATGTCAATACAGCCAAGCTGCCTGAAAGAGGCTTCATCTCAAAATGGCAGGAAACCACTAACTCTACACATTCAAGAATGTTTTTGACATGAACCACCTGTAGAATGCCATCGAGCTCTTATCCTCTTTGCCAAGGAATGATACACATAACTTCCTAGACAATAAAGCACTGGGGCTCTGACATTCTGCATGGTATGGATTTTACTGCTGCTCTGGGAAGTGGCTTAAACAAGTGGAAACACTCCTCCTTTCTTCATGCATTGATTAAACATTTTCATGCCATGCTGTAGTGTCAGATAGATAATTTGTATTTTACGTTCTCTTTTGGTATTAACTGGAGCTCACACAAAGGTCCAGGAATGCCTGATGTAGGTATAATGTGTTTTGGAGATGAGGACATGAGTATTGCTCATTGTCAAGATGGTGCCTTCATTTCCTCCCCTAATAAATATCCATGGTGGAAAGGCTAAATCCGATCCAAGCAACACGATTTGACCATCATTTAAAATGACTGCGCTTCCAATCTCAGAGAGAAGATGATTATTTTCTCTCATTAGTGGAATACCTGGGAACCAAACGTCATCAAAGAGCTTAAGACACTTCGATGTCTTCAGAACATGTGATATCTTCAACAGCCCTGTCTGGATGGAGCTATACGAGCCTCTCACGTCTCCTTCAAGATTCTATACTGGTGGTGAGTGAAGATATGGCCATTTAATTCCTATGCCAACGTTCTAAGATCCAGGAAACGATCATAATTACCTACTATTCCAGTCCTCCCGTATGAGGAGCAGCATGACGTTCAATATGACCAATGTCACAGAGAAGTTTTGTGTGGGTCTCTCATGCCACTTGAAGCTGGTGAAGCAGTTAGAACACCTTCTGAATACCCAAGGGATTGACCTAAGGTACATTTTGTATGGAATATTTTGGAAGAGAGCTATTGGAAAAAAAAATTGGTAGGAAAAAGCCTCCCTCCATTCTTTCACTTCCTCTTCCAGTATTATCGGCATCTATCAATACACTTCCCACCCACCACACGTATTTTTGTAGAATAGAACATTGATGAGTACCTTACATGTTCAAAGTGCTTTACAACTATTAGTGATCCATCTTTACTTCCTTTTTTCATTAGGGTATTGCCAGTATTACCTTCATTTTACAGATTGGGTAAGTGGCTTCACCTCCATTTCCCCAAGCCTGTATAACTTTGGCAGAGCCAAGACAAAAAGAATATATAGGCAAAAGAAAAAATAATTCTATAATAATAAATACATTCTGAAACAACATGATCTGCAATTAACACCTTATAACTTTACCTCCCACAGGCAGATTATTTTTAGGTTTCTGTATATAAAAAAAAATAAAACAAAAAACTTCTTAATCTAATCTTGGCTATATTTTTCCCTTCAGTGCCGGAGGGACGTAAAGATAATTTATAACAGGAAACCTTTGATTTCTGTGCTTTTATGTTTTCATGGTGTCCCAATTTGAACTTACAAAAATAAGTGCACCAATTTTTGACCCCCCCCAAAAAAAAAGAAGGCGGCTGCGACCCCGATCTGCATATAATTATTCAGTGGAACTATGCATGATAGTAAAGTTAAACATGTGAGAGCATTTGCAAGATCAGGGCTCTGGTGTTGGATCTTCAGAAGCACTCAGAGTTGGCGTCACTCAACTCCCATTGAAGCCCGTGGTACAAACAACCTCCCATTGGCTTGACTTGGAGCCAATTTAGGTCAACGCTGAGTGCTTTTAAAAATCTCACCCTAAAAAATTAAGGCCAGGGATATACACTCCCACTGAAGACAACAAAATTACGTTTAGGGGGTTGAGAGCAGAATTCAGCCCTAATATATTAAACATATTGGGATAGTTCAGCATAGCTCCATTTCACCAAGAATAATTTGCCACCTTTCCCAGCAAAACGAGCATGGCTACTCTGTTCCGTCCAGCTTCATACACTGTGCCCCTGGCGCCGGTTGCTGGGCAATTCCTGGGGTGACTCTTCTTTAATCACCCTGTTAAAAACCATCAGCTCTCACTGATTTTTCATCATTCATGGTGTCCCTTCTCCCTTTGTCTTAATCTGTTGAAGGATTCTTCAGTTTAGCTGGACTGGGCTCACCCGGGGACCCAGTCTGACACTTCCTGTTGCCTTTTTGCTACAAAACGAAAAACACAATATAAGCCTGAGCGAAAGCCACCAAACAGGAGGATTATTAAACCAAAACACACAGACATCGGATAACTGCAGTGGATGTTCTAGCTTGCTCTTATGTGTAGTTAACTGCTCTGGAAACAGCTGGATGGAGAGATGCTGGGGGAAAATATGCTGGTTTCTAAACTTTGTGTGTTTTGGTCCAGTCCTCCAAACCTTCCCCCACATGAGCCATCCTTATTCGAATGAGTATTGCCATTAATTTCAATACAGCTGCTAACAATTGGGCCGGATCCAACTCAATGGACAAGCTCCCACTGGTTTGAACAAGAGATGGATCAGGCCCATAGCAGAAAGGGGTGACAGATCAGATTTTGATCACTGTCCTGCACATGGGTGCGCTTCGGTTCCTACCATTTTCTGAATGTGGCATGCAATAGTTTAGTTTCCAGTCATGTCAGATGTGATTCTCATTTTGGCTATTGGGTTTAGTGTGTGGTGCTGGGTGGTGTTGGTGACCTGTTATTTACAGGATTTCAGGGGAACAAAAATGATTAGAGGTACGGAAAAGCTTCCATATGAGGAGAGATTAATAAAACTGGGACCTTTCAGCTTAGAAAAGAGATGACTAAGGGGGAATATGATAGAGGTCAATAAAATCCATGACTGATGTGGAGAAAGTAAATAGGGAAGTGTTATTTACTCCTCCTTCTAACACAACAAATTAGGGCTCACCAAATGAAATTAATAGGCAACAGGTTTAAAATAAACAAAAAGGAAGTATTTCTTCACATAATGAACAGCCAACCTGTGGAACTCCTTGCCAGTGGGTGCTGTGAAGGCCAAGATTATAATAAGGTTCATAAAAGAACTAGATAAGTTCATGGAGGATAGGTCCATCAGTGGCTATAAGCCAGAATGGGAAGGATTGCTGTTTGCCAGAAGCCGGGAATTAGTGATGGGATGGATCACTTGATTGCCTGTTCTGTTCATTCCCACTGAAGCCCCTAGCATTGGCCACTGTCAGAAGACAGGATACTGGTTGAGATGCACCACTGGTCTGCCACAATACGGCTTTCTTATGTTCTAGATCAGGGGTCTCAAACTCGCGGCCCGCGGGCCAACTGCGGCCCGCGGGCTTGTGTCATGTGGCCCGCAGTCCGAATCCGGCCGCAGGCTTGTGCTGCGAGTATTTTCAGAGCGGAGCTCAGGCAAGTTGTGGCCGTCTTAAAAAGGAAATGTCCGCCGAATGTGGCCCCACAGGGAGATTTAACGGCGGAGAGTGGAGTCTGCAAGTCCCTGTGAGAGCCTCTCTCTCTGTTCTACTGTGCCGCCTTAAAAAGGAAATGTCCGCCGAATGTGGCCCCACAGGGAGATTTAAAGGCAGAGAGTGGAGTCTGCAAGTCCCTGTGAGAGCCTCTCTCTCTTCTACTGTGCCGCCGAATTTTACCCTGCGGGGAGATTTTTTCAGCGGAGAGTAGAGCATGAAAGGTACAGCAGAGAAGCGTGTGTTATGCGTGGCCCCCCTGAACTCAACTCAATGTAAATGTGGCCCGCCACAGCAATTGAGTTTGAGATCCCTGTTCTAGATGATCTGCTGGAGCCTTCTGACCCTAAACTCTATCTTCTTCAATTCTTCACCTAATGCTCAGGATATTAGCACTTTTACTGTAAGAGCTTAATTAATTTTTCTTGGAAATATCTACTACAATTCCTTTAAGGATCGCAAGCTTAGTGAGCTTCTTAAAAAACAAAAGCAGGCCAAGAACATGCCCAGTGGGTGAGTTATTGCCAGCTCCCATCATCTTGCCCACTGAAATTTGCCATTTCTTCCTGGTACTATGAAAATGCATTGTGTGAAATTTCACAGCACAGATTGGTGCAAAGGAGTAAGGAGAGGGTTTCATATCACAGTTCAAGTGCTTGTAGATATGGAAGTGGAAAAAAAAAATACCCAAAAAAACCCATGTGGTGTTACATTTCCTGAACGCTTCACTGCCCAGAAAAACAGGAAAGTTTCTTCATATGTATTTTCATTAAAAAATAATTAGGTCTTTGCAGATGGTGAATTGAACATGGAGGAGAACACACAGGAAGAAAAATATGATTTTAGTGGTGAAAAAGCTCCTTCTGTATCCCAATCAAATGTGTATTTAATAAACACATTTAATTAAGCTAGGGGGAAGTGATAGCCCCAGACTGACTCCACTACCAACAGTTTCACATGTACTTTATTTTCAGCCCTGTTTCATTATCGGCATGAAACATTAACATCCTGCATCATTTCCCTGGTTTCCTTGTAGGGACTGGTCACGAGGGAGAGGTAAACAGGTACCACTACCACCCATCTCAACTCTGCCAGAAGAGGCAATTGATGGCTTCCCTAGCCAAGATCCTTCCCAGATTAGAGCCTCACACTTTTATGGATAACGTTGGTCCCTCTTTTCTTTTCCTCTCTCTAACCCAGAGAAGGTGGTGGCTTCTTTCCACCACCCACCCCTGCACTGATGGATTTTCTGCTATAGGGAGCTTCCACTGGGCTATATACTGGCAAAAGCTCTGGGATGAATCTGGTCCTTTGTTTCTTCTCTCCCTACAGTAAATTGGTGGAAATCCCATTGATAACAATGGATGTTACACAGGGTCATTCCAGGCAAAACCAGCTGACCTAAAATATGTCTCATCTAGTGCTACCATGCAGCAAGTACTCCACACACAGACTAGCAGTATAGTAAAACCACGCAGTACGTTGTACAGAAGATGAAGTCAGTAGCAGTGAACTATGTGTTGCTAGTTCAATCAATGGATACCCGTTACTATGGCAAGCTGATAAACGCAACATCTCCTTCCTCTATACCCAGAACTTTGGCTGAAGTGAGAGTCCCTTCTCCACCTCCTCAACTCATTTTCTAGCAAGCAGCCGAGGCACTGTCTGCTGTCACTATGGTAGAAAACAAATTAATATTACTGAAGCCACCACTGGCTTCTGCAGCCTTGTATTCTCTGATTTTTGGGCTGGCAGCATTGGTTTTAGCAATACTTTCCCTCTCTCTTGTCTAAATAAAGACCTCTCCTTCCACTGGCTTGTCTCGCTTTTCTACACAACCCAGTTTTGGCTGTCACCCCCTCTCATTTTGGAGGATGGGCACAATTCCAAAATAGGTCACTTCCCCCCAGGTAACAGGGGCTTCCCTCAATTCCATGTGATGTTGCTCCTTTTTCTCCAGATCCGTGCTGCCTGGACCTAGTACAGCTGGGCCTATGTAGTCCTAAAGAGAAGTTCTTCTCTAGAAATGGACATCTGAACACAACTGCAAAGTGCCTGAGCTGGCACCAAACTTTTATTTTGGCTAGATGTAAATGTCCCTAATGGACGCATTTTTCCCACAGAGCTTCTACCTAAAGTCACCTATATTGTTATTATTATTTATATTGTGGTAGCACTCATTAGGATCAGCCTTTGGTTGGGCAAAATGCTGGACAAGCACAGAAGCAGTCATGATCCATGTAATGCAGATCTTAGTGGTGTGCACCAAATATATCTGGTCAGATTCTGAAACTGAGTTACAGCCGGTTCACTCAAGTGGCATATAGGGTCTGTGATCCATCCACAAATCCCAACAGAGAATTCCACCGGCCTAGAGGGACTCCTGACTAGTGTATCTTCACTACAGACAGGACCTGCCCCCTTCATTCCTACATCCCAGTGTAGAGAATATGCTGGGGAGAGGGGAAAGGGAGTGGCAGAGCAGTACTCCACCATAACAATCTCCATTGTCATAGGGTACATTAAGGATCCTCCTTCTGTGGTACAAGTTAGAGCTGCCTGAAATCAGCTCTACCCTGCGTCAGAGAATCGCAAAGAATCCAAAGCAGAGAGAATCAAGCCTGTTCCGTTTTTAAGTGATATTTTCTTTTTCTCATTAAATGCGATTGAAAAAAGAGACTGGGAAAACAATTAAACCTGGAAATGCCGCAATTCTTCTTCAACCACGTACTTCCCTTCTCCTCTCAGTCACTCTTGCATGGCAGTGTCACTGAATGGGAAAACGTTTCTTGCTTTCAGAGGTGTTGCAAATGGTTTCTAGAGGAAATTCTCTGGAAGCCCAACAAGACCTTGCACTTCCCTCCCATAGTGCATTCACGGTGAGGAACATAGCACGGAGGAAGCACCGTGACCCCATCCCAGCTATGAAAAATAAACACATTTTCTTCCCCACAAACTGTATTTCTGTGTGGAGCAACATGAACATTTCCCACTGCCCGTGGAGGCTGAGGTACGTAATTGAAATCTCGAGGAGAATATAAACAAGCAAAAATCAGAGCCGGGGATTTTCACAGGTAGAAAGAACTGAAACAATTTTGGCTGCAAATCTAATTTTCTTTTAATACATTTTTAACTAGTTCGTTAACTAACTAGCTGAGCACTTGTGGAAGGCCGTAGGAGAAACAGCTTTGGCTACTGATGAACTCCATTTATTCACACAAGGGTACAGCCCTGCGAAAGCTTCTGTCCGCCATTGGCATACCTCCGTCCTAACCATGGAGGGACACTTCTGGGAATGAGAAGACAGTTTGGCATCTATGGACCATTCAATGTTTTGTCTTGCTGTCCCAATTGCCAGAAAGATGCTAATCAGTGCCAATTCTATCAGTATTTTTTTTAAATCTGGATTCCTGTCTGTTAGGACCTGGACTGATAACATGGAAGCAGTTCCCATAAGACACTGAACATCAGTAAAATGACAGAGCCATTAGGCCTGATTTTCAAACTGATTTTAACAATGCAGTTCTTAGCCCACAATAATTACACACACATTTTTGTGGGGACAATGAATTTGGGTGACAAATATGCGCAGTTAGGTATTTAGCGACCTATTTGCACCTTCAAATCAGGTAATTAGAAGCCCACTGCCACAAACGTTTCCAACCCAAGGGCAACTGGTATGTGCGCGCACAACACCTTCTGAATGAGCCCCCGGCCTGAGAACTGGGATGTGAGAGGATGACCTACTGGCTTCCTCTGAGAAACCAGGGGGAAGAGTTAGGAAGCAACTGAACCTCACTCCCAGATGACTGCAATAAAGCAGGGGAACAAGCATGCATGGGAACCCTAGCCTCACTTCCACAACAATTACTGTTGGTTTTGTAATAAAAAAAATCTCACCAAGTTTCCCCTTATGGTTTGCATGCAGTTTCTCAGGCAAATTCCAAATTTTTAAGGGAACTTACTGGAATTGCAAAGGAAACCCCCATGTAAACATATCGAGAACTGAGACTGGCAGGTATCAACACAGTGCTAGAGAAACCCAGAAAAATCTTACAGATCTTCTTGTTTGCAAAGCATTTCAGACAAAACAGAGGCTAAACAGCTTCTCTGTAAGCAGTGGCAGGGGAGGAGGAGGAGACAAAAAGGAAGAAAACATGGCTTGGGAAAATACCCAAACGCATCATCAAGACTAGAGGAAGAAACTTTAAAATAACTTGAATATGACCCATTCTCAGACCCCCACCCTGCCAAAAAAAATCCCTTTGAATCTGCTAGTCCATTGTATCTACCCACAAAAGGAGCAGTGATATTTGTATTTATTAATTTGGAGTCAGGCAAGTGCTAACGAGGGCCATCCCTTTACCGACTCTAGATGCTCTTGACAAAAAAAATAAAAAGAAAAACTACATCAATAAGTAATGCCCTGAATGGTTGGTTGTAAATTTTCCTATAAAACTTTTCTGTCCCTTGTGGGAAATTGGGTTTTTGATTAAATGACAATTTTTGTGGAAAGTAACTGCTTTCCTCAAAAGAAGTTTCCATTCTTTTACTGGAAAACTGGAAAGAAAAAAACAATTGGCTTGGATTTGAATTTATTTCAGTTGATTTCTCCCCTCTCCCCCAAATATTTGGCAGTTTTTAGGTGCAATTGTATTAGTATTAATATTATTAAAGAAAAGTGCAAAATTTTCTGCAGAGAAAAAAATCCAGCCTGTTCGAACCCCAGTGTAACTAAAATACAGGAGTGCAATTCAATCCAGCCCACCAGCAGCACGCCAGGAAATTTAACACTCAAATCAGTAATAAAAATAGTCAGTCAAAGTTATACCATGCCAAAGCTAACCTATGGCAAAGAAATAGCTTTGGAGTGTTTATCCCATATCTTCACTTACCTTCCTATCCTTGGGCCATGTTCCTGGATGCCATGGAAGCCATGCACACCCAGGCTTAGAATTAATCACTTTGTCAAGTCAGTTTTACAATGGTCCTTTCTGCACCCTGACCTAATGGGGAAGTCTCTTGTGAGGTTTTAGCTGCATATCTCCCATTAAAGCCCCTGATTTAAACCCATCTAGCTCACAATATATTGGTCAAGGTGACCTTTAATTTAGGAATGGGAAACAGTCCCAAAAAAAGTACCAGTAAGAAAAGATCACGGCACTGTAATAAAACACGGCACAACTGGAAAATTGGGAAAAATGTGCATTGTTAGAAATACAGAGGGACGATTTTGATCCCTCACCGATCTTGTGCAGCTGTAGTGATACTGACGTGATTTTTGTCTTGCACTGTATCTGACCTTGAGAGTGTTCAATGCTATCTTGGAAAAGACGGCAGTCCTGTAGCACTGGCATATTTTACCATGATGAGCACTTAAACAAATGTAAATAAAAACAGCTCTTCTCTCCAGACTCATCCTAACAAGGTTTAGCTGGGCCTCCACATAATCCAAGGGATTTCTGAAGCTTTTAGTTTTAACTAAGTAATTTGTAAGGCTGCCTGAGATGCTGCCAAATGCGTGGTAACTTGATTTTGGTAAATTCCCAACCACCTAATTAAAAACATGGACTGGAATCATTCAATTTAGGTGGCTTTTTATTTAAAAAAAAAATGCAAAAGAAATCTTTTGAATAACATATCCCGGAAATTGCTCGAAATGGCTCTTTGGAAAGGGCACACATCAGGACTAAAAATTTGATTAAGATGGTGTATAGTTGTCATGCATGCTCACAGAGTTCATAAATTTTGAGCATGCAAAAACCCACGCTAAACACAAGAAAGCCAAATTGTTTGTGATCCTGTTTGCTAATGTAATGCCTCTGGAGGAAAGGGCAAACGTGTCACGTCCTGGGGATTTCCAGTCCAAATTCCTAACCAGGATTTTGGAACAACCAATAAAGAAACTGCCCTGAAGGAATTCAGTCCAGATTTTGCAATGACTAGACAGGGGCAGAACATTGGGTGTTTAATGAGTGCTCTATGGCACGTAGGTATTCATGAAGGGTAAAACTTATCCAAGTGAATAGAGCCTGCAAAAGGCCTTGTGTGGATTTTGTGAACAGAAATGAACTTCACCCACAGAGCAGAGAAGATCAGGAACGTTCTTCATGATGTACCACATTATCAAGTTCTGCCATCTTGATTTAAGGAACTCCCAGAAATGGAGACATTACTAAGTGAAGACGTGTGGATAATCTTGCATTCATTATTCTGAGCAATGAACTGAAGGAAAGCAACTTTCTCCCCACAGACATAATCTGTCTGTAAACAGCAGCATGCAACTAAATGGCTTTTCTTTCCCCTTTGTCAAGATCGCCAAATATGAAGATGTTGTGTAATTATTCAGCACAACAACACACACAGAGTAGAGTTTTGTTTTAGTGGCATCTGGCTAGGCATGTGAAACTGATGTGGATCAAAGACTATATGGTAGAATTAAACAAATATAATCAGGGTAATATGATTCACTCTTGTCCTGCTGCGCAGATGTTTAAACAGATGTCAGGTAAAAAAAAATGTGATGGGGGTTAACACATTAGTTTAAATTATTGCATTTAAGAGAAAGGGAGTATCTTTCTTAAAAACGTTGAAGGTGAAAGTAAGTATTTATGACTTCAGTTGCTGGGAATCTTATCTTCCATTTGCCTTTTAGTGGACAGCAATCACAAACTCCCGTATCAGGAATGCTTCAGTTTCTAGCGTTCTTATAATCCTTGCCCATCTTTCCACTCTGTCTGAATCTCCTACATCTAGAGAAACATGAGTATGCTACTTAATGTTTAATACTGTAATTAAATTAGTAGAGCAGGTTAAAGACGCTGGCTCACCTATTGGCCTACCATTATGGGAAACCTAATGAGATGTATGGATTACATTATAAAAGTGCCTTTACATTTATTCCCCTGGGCCGCCTGGTGCCATGGTGGATTATTAGGCAAATAATTACGTACAATGCATGCTTTCCTCTCTAGATGTTCTAACATTTCCTGGGCCAGGCTAACACTTCGGGAGCATGTTTACGTGTTTAATTTGTGCATACAATAATAGCAACTGGACACAAATTGGGTAATTACATGAACAATCCTAATTAGCCATTGGCATGCACATTTACCTGAGGTATGTTTGCAGTTATCACAACCACATAAAAGTTAGGGGCCTGATCCAAAGCCCATTTCAGTCAGTGGGAGTCTTTCCATTCATTTCAGTGGGCTTCATTGGATCAGAGCCTTGGCGTGTTCATTTTGCATAGGCAACTTCTTATAGTGGTTGAAAGATTGCCCCACCCCTTTGATAACCAAAAGCTACATTAGTCACTGAACTAAGAGTTAGCCATAAAAGATTCCTTTTGATGCATGACTATATAATTAACACCATCTAAAATTATATGTATTCAGAAGGATGCCTCAGCCCTGAGTTCTGAAACTGGGGTCTCTGGCGCAAGAAATTTGAGGGAGAGGGTATGTAAAATGCTTAGATTTCCCCCCATAATATTTGTACATTTACCCCAAATATTCAATCAATCAATCAATATTCAATCAGGATTCTGTGTTGTCTTTCCCCCACTAATTGTGAGAGCTTCAGGCTTAATGTAGTCCAGTGACTTCACTTTAAAAAAAAAGGGGGGGGGGGCACAAGGTTTTGGGTGACTTTTTCCCCCTCATCTGTATGTTTCTATACCAGAGAGGAACACAGAGACCTGAATGTCTCAGAGAGTAATTAATTTATAATTAGTGATCTTGGGTGGCTTCCCTATAAATCTCTATAGAGATGATTCTTTTTATAACCATATAATACATGTCACTGGGGAAAATTTTTGTAACCAGCACATTCACTTATCCGTCAATGCTGTTTGACAGAGAGCCTGTGATGTGGCTTTGTTAACTTTGTCTGGCTATGCAAAGGCAACCGCATAAGTTGATTCTTTGCAACAAGCAGCAATTCCACAGCGGGGCCAACAAATTCAAGCCATATTATCACAAAGCAGCACTACTTTGAAACAGTTTCCTGGCGCTTAGCAGCAATGCCGTTTCTTTATTTGGAAACCATTAATATTCCTTAATTTGCAGAACTATTTTTCACTGGTTTTCTTCGCTACACTGGTTTTCCCACTAACATCGTTGGACGCTCCTTTCCCCCCTGGCCAAAAATTAAATAAAATAAGGCTTAATTTGAGGGAACCCTTTAAACTGGCAAATATGTTAGAGATGGGCCTAAAAGAGAACCCAGACCCTGTCGTCATAGGGGGAATGATTCTAGCTTTGGGTGTCGGAGGTTGCGGTGCTGCTCTGGACATGTGCTTATACAGAGAGGCAATTGTGGTCCAATGGACAGAGCATTAGACTGAAATCCAGGGGACCTGGGTTGTATTCTGCACTGCACTGCCACTGCTATGTGATCTGGGGCAAAATCAGTTTACCTCTCTTTCCCCTCCCGCTCTTTGCCCCAGGCATTCCTGCGTGAAATTCCATGCTCTGTGTTATACATGAGGTTAGACTAGATAACTGCCTGGGTGTTGTATCCAAATCCAAATTTTGCCATTCCGGCTCATTTCTGCTAGATTTAGTCTGTTGATCTGAGCAGGCCGAGATAAAGACTTTATGGTGGATAGATTTCAAGAAGCAGTGGTGTACCGAGGGAGGCGGCGGAGAGGGGCCTAGGTACCGGCCTGTGGGAGGGCGCCAGGCCGGCCCTTCACGACACACAGGTGATGGGAGGCACTCAAGGGATTGGCGCCTCCCAGCCCCTGCGCGTCACGAAGGGCCAGCCTGGTGCCCCCTAGGCCAGAGGCCGAGGCTGCCCCATCCAAGCCAGTGCAGGGCTGGAGCGGCAGGTAAATGCGGGGCACCAGGCCAGCCCTTCACGATGGGAGGGGGGCGCAAGAAGCTGAGTGGTGGCTGCTCCTGCGTCTGCAGCCTCCCCTGCACATTGTGAAGGGCTGGCCCAGCCTCCCCCCTGGGCTGCGGGGCTGGAGCAGAAAAGGCAGGCGCTGTGCAGCGGGTTAGTGTGGGGAGGGAGGGCAGTGGAGCCAAGCCTGCATTTGTGCTTGCCTCCCCCTTAGCCCCCCCAGACCTCAGCTCCCCCACCCCCGCAGGTATAGATCCCCCCTCCCTGGAGCAACTGAGGGTGGTGCCAGGACCCCTTCTGCCCTGCGTGAGGAGGTGTAAAAGCAGGCTTGGCCCCCGGGCGCCAGAGACCCACAGTATGCCACTGCAAAGAAGGCCTTTCAGGCGAGATGTCATTTACTCACTGTATTTCGGGGCAGGTTTAAGCTATTCCATTAGATTGCTTGGAGCTCTGTGCCATGCTGCTCGCAATCAATTGCTCTTTTGCTTTTACAGAGCGAGCGCACCACAGCTTTACTGGGGGGCGTAGACCCTACTGATATTTTTTTTGAAAATTAAAATAAAGCTTAAGGCAACATTCTTGCATATGAAGTGCTCTAGCCCTAAAGGTGTGATGAAAGCATAATCCTGCACATAACCCTTAGTTCTGCTGCCTAAAATAATACTTCAGGATGCTGGCAGGGGAATAGTGCACTTCCTGTGAGTGTTTCAATTCACATTCTCCCAAAAATAACACAGAGACTGTTAACACCTGCACTTTCCAACGTTTCCTTGCTAACAAGGAGATTAATGGGTTCCATTCAGAATGGACCTTTTTGACCTCATTTATGATGTTGGGAAACTCAGGAAATTGCATGCTAATCCAAATCTTGATAATCCCAGTATCCTTTAAAAAAAAAAACCTTTGCCCCCTCCCCCCCAACAACATAGATCAAAACATACAGGCAGGAGTTCTATTTTCCAAAGGTACAAAATCCAGGACTAATTATTCTTCATAAGGGGATATAAAAACCAGTGGATCTTGCACTAAAAAAAAATGAAGCAGAACAGTGATGGGGTAATTCAGCAAGATATAGAATGAGCTGTAGATACCCTGCAGCTGGTATTATTTCACAAAGGACACCAGCACTGATGTCTAGGGAAGAAAGCAGGGAGCTGCCCTTCCTCTGGATTCTTCATCAACAGCCTGTGGCTTCCCATTGCTTTATTTCACATTGGGTTAGGGGATTTCTTTGAGTTGGAGGGTGAAATGGATTGAACCCCATTTAAAGGATTAGATTTTCAGAATACAGTGTGTCTGGGTGTGTGAAAATTTGTGTGCGCCAACACCTGTGCAGGTAGCATGCAAACACCTGTACCGGTATTACAGCTAATGCAACATTCACCCAGTCTCCAAATGGTATTTGCCTGTTAAAAGGTATATCAAGTGCATCCAGAGGTGAGTCCATGAAAAAAAAAAAACAAAAACCCATAGGCAGGGGTTGGTGTAGAGCCAACTACCTGAGCACAACAAGAAATTGGGATGATGCTATACCACCTCCTCAGTAATAAGGGAGAGAAAACGTCACAAAAATTAAGAGTATTCACGAGCTGGAAGGGAGGGAGATGGAACAAGAAGCAACCAGCTATACAGTGACCATTTTAGCACCGCAGCTGCTTACCTCTGCCAAATTTAAAGGGCCAGGCCCTAGTAAGCGCAGCTGGGGCATCTCTTAAAGGGACAACCCTTTACCTGGAAGGTTTGTACAGACAAGGCGGTCACAAAGCAAGGCACAGTTCCTATGTTTTGTATACAGCCATTATCTTACAAGTTGTCTTCTTGAGCAATATCAGTAACCACTTAAAATCATTGAAGAGCTACAGATGTTCAGCCCATTTAAAAAAAAAAAAAAGACAGGTCATTCTTAGTTCTATGGCAGGGCAGGCAGCTTTGTCTAATGGATAGAGCACTAGACTGTGAGTCAGGAAACCTGGTTTCTATTCCCAGCTCTGCCACTGCCCTGGTGGATGACCTTGGGAAAGTCACTCCCCCACCCTGTGCCTCAGTTTCCCCATCCATACAATGGGGTAAATGATACTGACCCACTTTGTAACGGCACTTTGAGATCTAAAGATGCCAAGTGCTATGTAAGAACTTGGTATTAGACTTCTCAATTCATATAACTTTAGGCACTGTTAAATTTTCGTCAATACATTTATTCTAGATTTTAAAATTTTTTTCCTGCGAAATTGTCTTTTCCTGCCTTGTCTCACTCAGCATCCATTTTATGGGATCAGTCCTTTAGCCACCAAACAAACACTTATAACAATTTTATTGACACCTTACAATCCCAGTGAGTCCCTTTTTACTGAACACAACATACAAAGAGTGTTTGCCCCCAAAAGTTTACAAATCTAAACTAGACAAGACAGAAGAATAGTAACAAACTATCTGTCAGCAAAAACTCAAAGGTACATCTTTGTTATCAACATTTTGGGGGTGTTTTTATTTTGCTGACCCAATGTGCTCCTCTACCACCCTGCTCAAACCATGGATGTTTTTATTTTATGTCTCACACTTCTGATATTTCATTACCAACAAATCTTAGTTTTATTTCTATTGTCTCCCTCTTCCTGTAAGGGTCATTGGTTCAATCCTTAATTGCAGTCCAGTGGCTCTCCCCTCCTCCCTCCAGCCTTTTCTCACTTCAGCTCAATTAACAGTATATGAAAATATCCCTTTAGAAAAAACAAAAAAACAAACACACACTTTTAAAAAATGTTGCTTTATCAGTCACCGGAGTTTGAGAGTCCTACCATTAGTTTTATTTCCCCAAATTGAATGTTACTTGAGACACAGGCTGCTTCCAGAGAATCAAAGAATACTTGCCAAGGAACATCATGCCTTCGGAGGACAGGAGAAGCTTGAATTCAGAACTAAAATCCCCAGGCCATTTAATTATTATCTATTTGTGTAATGGCAGCGCAGACATCAGAAGATAGGATCCCTGACACTAAGGGCAGACCTTCCAAACTAAAAATGTCAGGTTGGTAAATCTAAAATAAATAAATAAATAAACACACATGCAGCTGAAAATGGGGGTCTCGTCTGTTATACCATATGTGCTGTGTTTACTGTAAGAGACCCTACAGAGACCCTGGGTTTACTGTAAGAGACCCCAGCAGTTCTTACTAGGACCCCAAATTAATAAATCTCTTAAGGACAGGACAAATATTAGCTGTATTTTTTAATGCAGCTGCTGGTCAGATATTACAGTACTGTGGGTGATAAAAGAACCTGAACAGAATAAACAGGTATAATTAAGTCTGATTAACCTTACTGGAAGTCAAAACATTGCATAACCTTTCACTGAGTTACCTCTGTGCACAGCAAGACATTTTGTCATAACTATATGGTAACAGACGCGTAGTAACACCACAGGAAACAACAACAACAACGTGATATTTCTCATTTGTGGTACCGTGTTATTTCCTGATACCATGGTAAATAACAGATGCCACCACTGTAGCCATTTTCACTGGCTGTAATCATTAAACCAGCACAAGTTGTTTTGAACGGGGGAGGGAGAGAAAAAGCAACGTCATTTTAACCCGTTTGCTTAATAGGAAGTTTTCCACAGTTGGGCTGAGAAAGTACAGGAGGTCTTGTGGGCATGCACAGCAATTTAGAGCAAAAACTATAAAGGTCATGCCAGGGAGTGCTAATAGATGGTGTCTATTGTTCACAAAGGCCACGGTCCACAGCTATACTTGCAGGAAGTACATTGCAAGGTGAAGGTTGCTGATGCCAAAATGTCAGCAAACAGTTTCCCAGGCCAAACAGTATGTGCTACTCGCAAAATGGCATAGTAAACAGCAGCTCACCTGGGCAGTGCTCAACAATGAGCGTGAGGAGAAAATATCTTCTAAGAAGTATTTGCACATTGGCAATGGACCAGCTCCTGATTCCCTTACTCTGGCAACATTTCGTAGGACTTCATGGGCATTTTAGCTTAGAAAGACTACGCTCCTGACAGGGAGCTCTGCATGGGGGCAGGGGTTTACCCGTGCAGCTCAGCAGGTACTAAGGCAATCAATGTATGGCTCCAACTGAAAAGCTCTGCTCTACACTGGTTAATGGGCTTAACGTGTGGGACAAAGAGATGGGAATTATATTCCAACATGCAGCTGCGATAGCACTTCTGTCCCTTCTCCTTGTGTGATACATTCTCCTTTGGTACTCAGTTACTCTTTCACTTACTCATATGTGGATGCACCACTCTTCAGGTCTTCTTGTAGAGCCAACTGCTAAGTTTTTATTGGTGGTCAGTTTTTTAATTCCGCACAGCATTTGGGGTACAAAAACAGGCCACCGTTGTGCTCCAAAAGCTGGTATTTAGTAGAGAGAACCCAGCCTGTGTAAGTGGGCCCTGTGTACTGTCATCAGAGACAACAACCTTCTGCAGCTCACAGGTAGGCAACATAACTCAGACCCCAAACTGTTGCAGATGCGGTGGAGTTTTTTATTATTACTGGAAGTAAGGCTTTGGGGGTAGGGCATCCTGGGGAATGGCTCTGCAGTATTCAGTGGCAGTGACTGGTTGGCCCAAAGATATGAATATGAAAAATACAATCTTCTGGAAGCAATATATTTGGAAATTCAGAGTTTGGGCTGTCCATGGTATGACAGGTATTCACAGATGCCAATTCCCTTGGCGTATAGGTATTTGCCAACCAGTTTATCACTTATATTTCGATGGGAGATTTTAAACCAGTTTTTGTTGGAGTAATTTTTAAGCCTGAAAGGAATTCCACACACGTTTTTCCACCGAGAATTCATTCCTATTCTTTCCTGCCTGTTTGTGGATGCAAAACGTTGGGTGCAATCCACTGCAAGGGCATAATTTTATCTCCTCAGATCAAAGCCCCCATTTGAAAATTCTGCTTTCCTAGCTAATGCAACCATTTTGATCAGAGATGCTAAGTACATTTCGTTCAGCTGCATGATCGCTTCACCTGATCTTCCAATACATGCATAAATAGACATTTCAGGATTGGGAACTGTTAAAACTTCAAAACATTCTTTTTTAAAAAAAATGTCAGTCAAGAAACAGGGTTTGTTTTTCCTAAATGGCTATGTAATATGTAGCTAGTTAATAGATTATGAAAAAATGTAAGGATTCTTCATCCAAGAAAACATGTAAGGCACCCTGCTCAAGAATGAGCTATAGCTTCACTACCACCGCCATCAGCATCCTCCAATGTTTGTTTATCTTGCCTCTCAAAGTAACGTTGAAGAAACATCTCGCCAATACTTGCCCTCGAGTCACAGACTTCTGGTGCCTTTTCTTATTCTCCTTTGTCACTCCATTTCTTTTGCACTGGCTCAATTCATCTTTGTCTAGTCTGTTTACTTTCACGCAACACATATTCGAAAAAGCGGTGAACATCATTCTTTGTACACACCTACAGCTGTAGATTTTTGATTCACCGGAACGTCGGTGTTCTAAACCATCTTCCATTAAAGATTTAAAACAAAAACAAGGTACGCAGTTGTGTCTCTCTGAGTCACACAGAGCCTGAAATGATTAGAAATGTCAAGCTGTTCTTGAAGTTCGTCTAATGCCCTAGTGGGAGAATACCACAACCCATTTTTACAGCTGATTAGACTACGCTGTAAGTGATTCCATTTAATCACCAGTGAACTTCAAACAAGTTAGTATTTGTGACAGACTATTTTTACAGCTCGAAGCAAATCATAAGATGCGGGGGGAAAGAAAGATGACCATGAGCATGAGAAATTCAGGAAGTTAGTGCAGAAGAGGTGGAAACTGGGTTCTTTTAAGCAAAAGAGAGGAAAGAAGGGGATATCAAAGTAAGCAGAAATGTTACCTAAATTTTGGGAGATCCTAGTGAAAAATCAGGAGGAGATAGTTAAAAGAGAGCATCAAGAATCCGTGGAGCATAGTTTCCTCTATGAAAAAGCAGCAATGGGCTTGTGGGAAGGCAGGCAGCTGTAACGAGGGGTTTGCGATTCAGGAAAATAAAGAGCAAAGGCCAGTCCCTGATAGAAGCTGGTGGTTTCCAGAGAACTGATGACATAGAAGAATTGACTAAAAAAGAAGATGCTTCCTGCCTTCAAAGACCACGAGAAGTAGAATTGAAAAAAGATTTATGGGCCTGTTTCGCCAATGGACAACTCATTTTACATAGGTGCTAGTCCTTCGATTTCAGTGAAGTTACCCAGCATAAACCTGGAGTAGCACAATGGTGAATTAGACTCATAGACTCATAGGTCAGAAGGGACCAATATGATCA
>ML675639.1:155123-175227 GCA_007922155.1 Mesoclemmys tuberculata
TCCGCTAGTAACCTCCTTCCAGCCTGACAGTTCACCCTTCAGCACGAATTAGGACCTGGGATAGGTGGGGGATGGTTAACGAAACAATAATAAGAGAACAAAATTCAGAGGCAAACAAACATCTTCATGACTATAATGGTGCAGATCTACTTTCACCTATACAGGTGACATCCCATTGATTTAAAATGGATTTATAGCTCGTTTATGAAGGTGGAAGAGCAGAATCCGGCCCAGGTGAGGAACAGATCTGTAGTGCACATCAAAAACTTCTGAAAAAGTTCCAGGCGAAGTTGGAAAGTGGGAAGAGTTGGACCGAAATGGATGTTCAATTGGAGCAAGTTCCCCACGCTACTATTAGTAATTAGATATTTTTTAATTATTATAAAGAATGTGACAGTTGGGTCAGAGATCATGCTCTTCTCGGAGTGCCTATTTTGCAAAGGGAAAGTCAGCTTCTGCTCAGTTATTCCAGTCCTGTTCATGGCCTTCCTAGTTTCTCTAGTTGCCTGCATGCCAAGGCTAAATATATAGATACTGAAAAAAAAAAAAGAAATTTCAAAGCCAGCTTTGCTTTCAGGCAGAATAACTGTAAAACTGTTTCTCCACATGCAAGGGTAATTTTGTGCTAATCAGGGAGAGCAAACTCCTGTGCGAAACATTATTCATTGGTCTGAGCATCAGCCAATTCCAGAAACATTTTCTGAGCTTGTAGATAAACAGTTGTACGTATCTGCTTAAACTAGGTTCTCCACCACCCCAACATTACTGTAATTTCACACTTTACCAAATAAAACGCCCAGAGGTTCCTGCACAAGACGCAGTTGCTGTGCCATAACTATTGAAAAAGAGCAGCACATTAAAATATGTAGCAAGGCAGTTTTGGCTGAATTGCTCTGGTCTTTGTTTCAATTCTTCAAGCTGATTTGATCTGAGCTACTGAAATTAGAAACAGTGGGCTTTGGAGGTGGGGGAGTTGGTACAGTTTTAGTGGTTTACAAAGCAAGTGGGAAAGAAAGAGGCCCAGCAGGTCAAAGGAAGAAGAGGGAAAGCCAGATGTATCTAAATTAAAAGGAATTAGAATGGGTGTAAACTATGCCCAATGCCAAATTAAGGCTCCAGTTCAATAATTATCCACTTGTGTCATACAGTAAATCAACAGGATTATTCATGCGTTTAAAGTTATGCATGTGCTTAAATACTTAACTGAAAGCCTATAAGAGCAGATGGCAGGAAAAGATGCCTGGTGATATTGGAGAACAAAGGAAGAGTGACCAAAGGAAGGACAGTCAGGCTGGAAAAATAAGATGGAGCGTTGAAGCAAGATCTCAGGGAAGTTGCAGGGAGGAAAGAAGGGAAAGAATTAAAGGCACGAGAGAAGGGAGGAAGAAATCCCTGGTGGGATCAGAGAAAAGTATACAAATGCAGGAGCAAAGGAAGATCTGAGCCACAGTGTGTAGCAGGAGGAAGACAGTGGAGTCCGATTACAGACATGCCTTGGGAAGTGAGACACACAACACAGGAGAAAGACACATGGGACTGGCAGTGCAGAATCACTCTGGGTCTACTCCTACCTATGCCTCTGACACGCTGAGCGGCCTTGTGCTAACCTATCTGAGCCCCGGTTTTTCCAGCTGAAAAACTGGGATAAAGTCACTCACCTACCTGATGAAATACAGAGCTGCCAAAGTTGAGCTAGGCAACCCAAGAGTTACCCAATTGTTTAACAAAGCCACTGCTTTTATTCTAGGGCGGCCTTTATTGTTACAGGCTGTATTAGGGCTAAGAGGAACATCTAGGAACTTATGTAGCCCTTACCACCTGAGCATCTCAGACTCTTCAGTGCGTTTTATCCTCACAGCAGTCCTGTGAGGTGGGGGTGAGCTATTATCTGCCTTTTACAGATGAGGAACTTGGACACAAAGAAAATTAAGTGACTTGCCCAAGGTCACACAGGAAGCATGTGGCAGGAACTGAGCCCTGTCTACTGGATCCCAGTCCAGTGCACTATTCACGAGACTATTCTAGGAGTAGCTATATCTGGGCTAATCATACCTGATGATACCTGATCATACCTGATACCCTTTTCTGCAGTGGCAGTGACCAAGGCCTATGGATCACCATTTAAGTCTCACAAAGTCCTCAAAACAGGGCTTAATCAAGGCTGAAAGGCATTGCATTGACCTTCTACAGAGGGGTGAACATCACCCTCTAAGGGTATGAGCGCGTGGTATGGGTTCTAGTGCTGTGCAATAGGATCGCAATCAAGGGGAGTTCAGAAAGGACCAATTTTCTTGTTGTGAAAAAAAGTCAACCAGCTGCATAGAAGGGAGACAGGGCTACACTGTGGGGGCAGGAGCTTTACTAGGCGTGCAGCTGAGATTTCATTTAAAAAGGTTAGATACTTCCTTTAAATTAACTTCCTTTCCCCTTCATACACCCCAAGCTGTGAGATGAAGTGGCATAGAGAAGTGGGCACCGGTGCCCATGAGACTTGCTTTAATAAATCTGGTAAGGCTTCAGAAGAACCTTCCAGAGAGTTTATTCTGAGCAACTTGCACCGAGACTATAGATGTGCCCCAAGTTCATACCCGGATCTGAACTCTTCCAAATTTCAGGGCTGCTTGAATCTGAGCTTTTAGGTCCAACTCATCTTTAAGTGAGATGGAAAAATTTCCAAGAGGCACAATCTGTGTTCTGGTGGTATATCAATTCTCAGCTCATTTGTCCTTCTGTCTTTGTCATTCATATCCAGTAGATTCTCCTAGTATACTTAATCATATGTAGCAGATACCAGCATTTTTCTTGACTACATACCATTTGGCTTGATTACTGCAGCTTTGACTACTATAGACAAAGATGACCAAAGTAAGGAGGCACGTCTAAGTAACTCTGTTGTCCTGAAAAGTCCATAGTATGGTGTTGAAAATAAAACTGGAATTGGCTGGAGGAAGGTGACATTTTTCTCTGAGACAGCTGAAGGAAGTTTGCTAACTGTTGTCCAGGATATCCGGAACTTGGCAGATTCCTTTCTCCTCCCTGAGTTTGCTCACTGAAGGTTTTCTGTTTATCTTACAAAAAAGTCTGTTCCTCTTTGACAGGTGTCCTGAGCGCAGCAAATATGTGCTGGCTATGGACACTCTGTAGGGAGTTAGTTTCTGGGTTTCTTCTAAGGAGGAATGGGAGTTTCTCTGCAGAAGGTAAAGCCTTGCAAGGATTATATACTGGTTACAATGCTCCTTTCTATAGGTAGCCAACTTACAATATGTTTCATTTTAGAAGTGAGAGTAAAAATCTCAGGTTTGAGGGGCTGCATAAATGTGCAAGAGATGTACTACAGCCAGACTGCCTGAGAGCTTTTGGATTTTAAATTAATACAGGCAAAGAAAATATGGTTTGAGTTTGCAATATTTTGTCAACCAGGGGTTTGGTTTTGCAAAATCAGAACTAAGGTGCTACAGATCTGAGTTTCATTTAATCTGAATCACTGAAGTTCAAGGGAGTTAGAACAAAAGGCTTCAGTTTTGGCCTCTCTTTTGCGTAAGTATTTAAGGTGTGTGTGTGTGGGGGGGGGGGGGTTAAAGAGGATTTTTGTCAGTTAGGTGGTTGTAAATAGTTCCTTAAAACCTTTATTTTAGCTCCTGTGCACTTCTCCAGTAGTAAAGTGGAGGGAGGGAGATCTAGTGGTTAGAACCTGGATTCCCAGCTCTGCCCCTGGACTCTCTGTGTCCCATTTGACAAGTCATTCATTTCTCTGCCTCTTAGTTTACCCGTCTGTAACAAAGCTCAGAGGACCTCACAGCAAGGTGGTGAATCAGTCAACGTTTGATGTGCTTAGGAAAAAAATACTATATAAAAATTATTATAGAGCCCAACCATGTCATCTTCATCTCTCTTTAGGCAAAATGACTAGCGAGGTCAAGAACAGCTGAATTCCATAGGAGATTTGACTGAATAGGTACTTCTAGTACATGAATACTGACATTCTTGCTTCCGTTACATCTGTTAGTGCAACATCATCCAGAATATCCAAAATTCAATCCCTGCACTGTCTTATTGTTCAGTTGATGGATGATCCATTGGGAAGGGACTGTGCATATTAACAAGACTGCTATGTTGCTTCTGGACAGGAAAAGACAAAGAATTTGAGTTAGGTTGTTTTTGCAGGGTGAACACTAGAAGAGAATGGCAAGAGAATGAATCAGCAAGTGCAGGGCAAAAAGGTATCTCACTAATGATATAAGTCGGAGGAGGACAGAAAACAGCTGTTTACATTGTACATGTGTGCACAGGCAATGAACTGCCTATCCGAGCTTTGGAGGCCCAAATAAAACAAAGCATTTTGACATGTGCTTAACTTTAATCTGTTCCTCATCAGAGATCACTACACTACTGGAGTCAGAAACCAACAGCCCTGTTACAACAGACCTCTTCATATGACTGCAGATAAGATTCAGGCAGCATTTTGCAAGGAATTCTGTATCTTGGCCATAAACACGTAACTACAGAGAATTCTTTCCCAGGTGTCTGGTTGGTGGGTCTTGCCCACGTGCTCAGCACCTAACTGGTCACTCTATTTGGATCAGGAAGGAATTTTCCCCCAGATCAGATTGGCAGAGACCTGGGGGGGTTTCTACCTTCCTCTGCGACATGGAGCACCAGTCACTTGCGGGTTTAAACTAGAATAAATGGTGGATTCTCTGCAACTTGAAGTCTTTAAACCATGATTTAAGGACTTCGGTAACTTATCCAGAGATATGGGGTTTATTTTATCAGTGGGTGGGTGATGTTCTGTGGCCTGTGACATGCACGAGGTCAGACTAGATGATCATGATGTCTCTTCTGACCTTAAAGTCTGAGTCTATGAACCTGGGCTAAAATTTTACATACAAGGATTCTTTCTGGAAGATATTTTTATTTTTTTTAAGCTCACGATCATTAGTGAATTTGTTTTGGAAAGGAAATGCACACACAGACAAACAAATGCTATGGATTTGACAAACAAGAGAGCTACACAGGCTGCCCAGAGGATGCAGCTTTGGGCCCACCCGGATTTTGCAGCACAGTATTTCGTTAGATTACTACTGTTACAGAGCATCTTAGAAGAAAGAACAAAGACATTGCCCTTCACAAGCCCCACAGAAATAGTAGCTATTGGATGTGTGCTATTTTGCCAGTGATGTCTTTACTGCTGGAAAATAATCTGAGCTAGATCCTCAGTCAGTAGAAACCTTTCTCCACTGAATTCAATGAGATTGTGACCAATTTACACCAGCCGGCATCAGCTATAACAGTATTGAACAATGTCACATTTTAAGCCGAAGAACTCTGAGGGTTTCTCTTTAATGAGAGGGAGGAAAGTTTTAAAGAGATGGCCTGTGTGATCTACCAGCCATACAGTGCACTTGGCTTATTTCAGTAACAGCAGCCATCCTATATGCTTGGAGCAGTCATCTTTGGGTCTGGCAATGATCCAGGTTAACACTTTCTTTACCTCTTTTATTTTTAAAGAAAAGAAGTGTCATGGCAAGTCTCCAGTTAATAGTAATATGCAGCACTAATAAAGCAATTCATATTATGGACCAGTGCCCACTTCACAAAAGGAGTTCAAACACATCCCTGAGAATGGAGAGTGCTAGTGATTTAGGAACTACTATTTCTGGGACAAAGGGCACACTTAAAAAGCATGATACCATAAATCTGTGGTTTCTCTGAGTTTCTAGATTGTCTGGGAACTCCCACACTAGATAGCAAGACATATAGCATTCTTAAGCCCATGAGCCACAGCCACATGATAATTACCGTAAGGAATGAAGTAAAAAGACTACTGCGTTCAGCCCTGAAGAAAGACAGTGCAACTCTTATTTAAGTATACTTGCTCCAAGGCTGAATTTGGCCCAACATTACATGGAAAAAATCCAGGTACTCAACATGATGCTGTTCATTTGCATAGCTAGATAATGAGACAGGCATGTGTAAAAGGAGATACTCAAATGCAGCATTTTAAACGGGGATTTTCAAAGCACTCTAAGTTAGGCACTCAATTTCCATTGAATTGGACTCCTTCTGCCCTTAAGCACTTTGAAAATCACAGCCTTGATGCTTTATAAATAAAGACCTTCACATCACAGTGGGCTGGGATAATGGACATATTCCTACCATATGGAGTTTCACATTCTGCATATAAAGGGTTTTTAGAGCAGGGCTTAGAATATCTTGAAACTATTCCAAATGTGGGGAATAAAATTGCCAGATAAAAGTGGCGTTACATACGCTTTGTGCCATTCTGACTTGGGGGACGGAGGGGACACCCAAAATGGTGGTGGGAGAGTGTTGGGGACCATTGAGAGGGGACAGGGAAAACAAGGATACAGAAGGAAGAATAATAGGAACAGAAGGAGTGGTACTTTCTTAGGGTATGCCGACACTGATTCCGCTGCGTCGGACTCCATGGAGCGATGCAGCAAGATCAACTGGGAGAGCAGTGAAGACCCACACAATCGATCCCAGAAGCGCTCTGTGGCCAACACAGTAAATCCATCCCCTCCCCGCAAAAAAGATTAGTGTTGTGTTGACCAGAGGCCATCTCCTGTCGACACAGCACAGTGAAGACTGCTGCGGTAAGTGAAAATTAGTAAGCTGATGGGAGATACGCAAGTTTCAGTACGTAGCTTGCACATCTCCCGCCGGCAGTGTAGAGAAGCCTTTATCTACTGTAATCAGTGCGGGCAAGGATGCTCAGGACCTTGAAGGATCAAACAGCATGTTTTACTGAGCTGAACGCCACCTCCCTCTCGCTAGCAGGTCAGAGAGGATTCCTCTTAAGTGAGATGAAAGGAACTTTTTAATTTTAGTCCTACTGACTTCATTATTCACCTGTTTTCTCTAATTTTCTGTGCAATACGAATATGCCTGGTTCTGTTGACTGGTTAGCTACACTGAACTCTCAGGTAGCTTGCTATCATGGTCCTCTCCTCTATCTTATTTAAACTAGCCAGTTCTTTAAAAGGAGATAATGAACCAGTTCCTCATCTAGTGTAAATTGGCATAACTCCATTGACTTAGAGCTATTGTGATTTACACCAGTTGAAGATCTGGCTATATATATTTGAAATGATTAAAATGTTGCTTCACCCAGATAATTGCAATTATCCAGTGTCCTCTTCCAGCAATTCCTTGTAAACACAGAGAGTTCACTGGCTTGTGTGCTTTGCTCTGCTAACATACTCATATGCTTCCCAGGACTTCCTATTTGGCAATAGATTCCCCCTTCTGAATCACTATCCGGCTCTTGCTTCATCCTTAGACTCTGATGGTCTGATAGCATTTATTCAGGGCTCTCAGTACTTAAAACTGAGATGACACATCTTAAATTATTATTTAGAGCTATTTGGGAAATGGAATTTCTGTTCCCCAGGACATTCCAACATTTTGACATTTGCGTTTGTCCAGAATTGGAAAAGAAAAGTTGACATTTCAAAATGTACCATGAAGTGAAAATTCAGAAATATTTTGTTTTTGAAACACTGAACTGACCTTATTGAAACTTTCCATTTCAATAAGGTTGAAACATTTAACGTATACTTAGACTTTTATATTATAATATATTAAATTAATGATATATTAACATAATCAATATAAAAGGCAGAACGGTAGTCAAAAAGAAATATTTTTACCTTATCAAAATTAAATGTTTTGATAATGTCCCATAAATAATGTCTGCAAAATTGATATGTTCCCACAAAATGATTTTATTTTGTCAAATCAACATTTTGTGATGGAAAACTTTTGCACAGGAAAATATTCATCCAGCTGTACTGTTATTACATTTCTGACTATCCTTTTGTTTCTTTCAGCATAAATATCAAATCAACTTCAGGGGTGAAATCCTGGCCCTGTTAAGGTCCCTGGCAAATTCCTATCAATTTCAATGAGTTTAGGTATTTAAAATTAATTAATAAGGATGATTAACATAAGAATTCTTTGGTCTTCAATTGTATAGCTTCTACAGAGATTCCACATATTAATTCTTAAAGGGAGAAAGGATGGTATTATGGTTAAGAGACAAATCCAGGGCTCTGTTCTTGGCTGTGCTACAGACTTGCTTTGTGGATGACACATGAAGGCATGATTTTTGAAAGCATAGGTAGGCAATTGCTCCTGCATTTGCACACATTTTTATACATGAACAGCGCGATTGCACATGCAGTCATGATAATTACACACGTCTGACTAGTTAGGTATTTAACTGGTAGTTTGCATGCCCAATCATGATGCGTGCATGCATTTTCATCCCCTAAACTTTTAAAAATCAGGTCTTCACCCTGTTTGTGGCATTATTTTCTCACTGAAAAAATGGGGACCGTACTACTTAACAGTGTGGCATTAGGCTTCATTCACCAATGTTTGTGAAGTGCTTCAAGATCCTCAGTGAGAAGACACTAGATAAGAGAAAAGTGGCCTTTTCATGGTTCTTCTTGGAGAAATCAACACTTGTTCAGTACTATTCCCGTGGAAACAAGAGTCGGGACTTCGAATATGCCCTTTGACTGCTATGAAAGAAGAAAACAGAGGTCTCCACATGCCTGTATGTAAAAATTGGCCAAGCCAATGCTGATGGTATCAGGATGACACCACAGGGTAGTCAAAGAGTACGACGACACCCGCATATTACAGAAGTTTCCTAGAAATAGTCTCTGAAAACAGAATTTCCAAGTTTTGAATCATGGGGGTCAGAATATGGTGTATAGATCTGCATTGGTCCCTGATCTGAAGATATTAGGAAATGGAGGACTTATTTGTTCTTAACTAGGCCAAACGCTTGCTTCACATAATTGAGTTGCTTTTATCGGTCAGGATTGAGGTCAGCAAAAACCCTTTTTTCTTTGCCCAAAGTAAAAGAGGCATTGTAAACCTCTTGAGCAGACATGTTGTCCATTTATCAGGGCAAATTCCTTAGGACACGGGGCAGAAGAAACCAAGATTTTGCCCATAACTTCTCTTCTCAAGAACCACTACTGAGGCCTTGGCACATGAGTAAAAATACGAACAACAAAGACAGACAATGCCTGTTGACTGAGTGCTTATAGTGCTTGCTTGCTTTTCACGCCTGACTTAGTATTAATTATCCTATCCCTCACTGCAGTACCCCGCTGCTATAGCGGCTGCGCATATTTGTGAACACACTCTCTCCTCCAGTGACAAGTAGTCATGTGATTTTACATCTAAACTCTCAACTGGGGTGAGTGGTCACGGAATGCTCAAGCCTCAGATTTGATAAAGAGCAAGGATTCCCTGCAAAATAGGAGACTTTAACTACCTGAAAGGGGGTTCCAGGGAGGATGGAGCTAGGTTGTTCTCAGTGGTGGCAGATGATGGAACAAGGAGCAATGGTCTCAAGTTGCAGTGGGGGAGGTCTAGGTTGGACATTAGGAAAAAGTTTTTCCCTAGGAGGGTGGTGAAGCACTGGAATGGGTTACCTAGGGAGGTGGTGGCATCTCCATCTTTAGAGGTTTTTAAGCTGCGGCTTGACAAAACCCTGGCTGGGATGATTTAGCTGAGGATAGTCCTGCTTTGAGCAGGGGGTTGGACTAGATGACCTCCCGAGGTCCCTTCCAACTCTAATATTCTATGAAAAAAGCTGCCACTTGTAGTGTTCTGAACGTGGACCATCTAAATTCAAGCGAGACATTAGGTCAAGATTTTACCCAGTTTGCAAGCTAGCACTAAAATAGGCAGAGACAGAGCCATGACTCTAAGAGGTCATTTTGTATGTTGCAGCAATTTACATTTAACTCCAGCAAAACACTACATAGGATATTCTCAATCGTGTACCTTTAGCAGGTGTTCCCAAGAGCAGAATACATGTTCTCTAGTGAGTAATAAATGACGAGTGAGTAAAAATAACCTTTCAAGACAGGTGACACTCCCAAACCCTGAAGAACTTAATCTATCTAGAGACAAAAGTGAAGAATACTTACATATCCATGTTCTTTTCTTTCTCCTTGGGCAGCAGAAAGATGTGACAGTGATGGTTTGGTCACATCTCTCACAAAGCAGCCAGGGTGGCTAAGAGATCAGGTATATAAAGACATGGAAATTAAAGGCATAATTCCTAGCTTCTACGTTTGAAAGGGCTCTTCTTTCACAGCTCCTGAAGATCACCCTGTGCTTACTGAATTCTCTCTGCAAAGAGCCGGCTCTACTTCACAACTGACGTGAATTTCAAGGTCACTGAAATTAGCTAAAGGCTTGCATGGGCTAGAGTGTATCACTGCAATTAAGCCCACAGCCCCTTTTAGCTCCTGTTACAGAGCAAACCCTGGGGAACTTGGCTAACTTAATAAATAGGCGGGCAAGCTTCACAGGCTTCTGCAAGCTGAAAATGTGCTTCCGAATTTGAATAGCCCCCTTAAGACAGTATCAGAACAGAGCCCGATTGTGATATCTGAGACTGCCTAAGATGAGCTAAGCCTCCTTAAACCTGATCAGTTATTCCTGCGCCACAGACGAGGCTGAGTCATCAGAGGCAATTACCTGCAGGTCTTGTGATAGGCCCCACGCCATTCAATCAGGGTCAGCTAGTTCCCAGGCAAGGAGCTACCCAGGTGATCCCCAGGCAGGTATATAGATTCCTAAGGTAAGCAGCATAACCAGTCTGCTTAACGTCACTCCCTAGCTGGGAATGTTCCCATGGCTAGTTCTTTCAACA
Organism: Mesoclemmys tuberculata; assembly: GCA_007922155.1. NCBI lineage: Eukaryota > Metazoa > Chordata > Testudines > Chelidae > Mesoclemmys > Mesoclemmys tuberculata. Next base: position 165,832 of record ML675639.1, read on the forward strand.
GGTTGCCCTTGCTCCTGCTCCTGTTTGAACTGTGCCCGTTTCCATAGCTAGCCCCTACGCCAGTCTGCATCTACTTCTGCCCCAGCCAGCTGCCTGATGAGTGGGAAACTAATTCAGCAAAGCGATAAAGCGTATGCTTAAAGTTAAGCACTTGGAGTCGGTGGGACTTAAGCCCAGGCTTTAAATACTTTGCTGGACTGAGGCCTAAAGCCATCAAAGGAATTTTTCCTCCAGGATTCTAGCAAAAAGAAAAAGGTGGTAGCAGCGCATGGGGGTGATGAATAGTGATGCATCTTCAATCTAATGTAAAGCTTTAAAAGATCACTTGGCAAGAACAGTGTAATTAATTAGGCCAGTCAAGAGAACATCGTTTGCAACCAAATCCATTGTCTTTGGAGATCTTGAGTACAATCGTTTCTAAACTGGCCTCAATTATATTATAAGCAACAATAAGAAACTTTACGCTGTATAAGTGCTATAATAAGCCAATCATAATTCCTTCCTTCCCCCATTCCCTGCTCCTTTAATGAGCATGTCCGTTAAATGTAAGTACAAAGGGAGTTCACTCTAAGCCTTAGTAATTTTTGCATGTTAGGATGGCTGAAGAACAGTTCAAAAAGCAATCTGCCTAGAAACCACAAGTTTATGAATCCCAGAAGTTTCATTTGCTCAGGTCAGGTTGAAAGCTTGGCTGAAGTTACAGTAGAAATTTTTCTCTGTCAGGCAACAGAAAGCAGTACAAAGAACCCAGCTGTTCGGTCTCATAGCCTCGGCCTCTAATTAAAACAGTGGAAAATTAGATAACTTCACAAATTCATCACTGCCACCACTAGCTGTCAAAAAAAGCTTGGGGGGTTACCACCCACCTTTTGTTTATGTTGCTAACTAGTGTCTCCATTTAGCCAGTGTGCGCCAGAGTGTTTTATCTTTTTCCCCTTTCTTTGCTTGTGGCCCTTTTTTTGCACCTCGTTCAAGAAAACTTTTGTATCAGACTGGAAAGGAAGCCGGGGGTTAGATTTTTACACACACACATTCACCCCATATTTTCAAAGGGGCTCAGCTCCTCTATAGACACCAAAATGAAATGGTCTGATTTTCAAAAGCACTCAGCATCCAGAAGCTGGGTCTGCTCTCAGGGAGGGAGGGAGAGTCTTTATTAGTGTCTACCAGTGGAGCTGCTGGGTGCTCAGCGCTTCTGAAAAGCTGGCCTAAGGTCAACAGACGTCACCTGGAAAGTTCTGATCAACGCATTTTAAAATAAAGGAGGAAAGGCCTTCTGGCAAAGTCACTTCCCCAGCAGTAGAAAAAGAGAGCCATTGCTCTTTTAAAAGTTGTATTTTATGGTTTTGATTATCGTTTGTTAGACATGCAAGGGCTTTCAGGCCAGAGTGCAATAAAAATAACTTGTATTATTCTTTATTATTATAAACAAGATGCTATTTCAAGGAACGAGGAGAGAAAAAATCTCAACCCAGAAAAACCTTAGCAGCCACAAAGAAAAATACCACAGGCCAAATCTCAGCATAATACGTTCTCTGGAGAGGGTTCTGCCCATATGACTGCAGGGTATATCCTACTCCATGGCATGATTAAAGTCAAGGAGGGTTTTGAACTTAACAATGGGAGCAGGAGCAGGGCCTACATTATTATTTTTATGTATTATTTGTATTACAATAGTGCCTAGCATTTTCCGCTGAGATCTGCGCCCTATTATGCTAGGCGCTGTGCAAACACATAGTGACAGTCCTGGCCCCGAAGAACTTACAGTATAAACAGATGAGGAAGACAAAGGGGACGCCTACATTGTATTTTCATTGGTGGCAGCATACAAGGTCTGTGTAGCTCCATGTGGCTGTGAAAAGCAGGGACCCTTCTGTGTGCAGCAACACATGCCAGTTAGAGACTTTGGCAGAAGAGAAGGCAGCGAAGCTCTGGAAGCAGCGAGTTGCCCGAGCCGTTCCCCACTGCTGGAGTCTTTCACTGAGGCAGGGAAAGTCTCCAGAACTTCTCTGCAGTGGGGAAAGGCTCGAGCAATGGGGGTGCAGCAGGACACTATGTAGCCTGGAACACTAGACATTGGTGTCCACACCCTAAGGTGGTGGCGTGTCTGTACTCCGCTTGCTATTCAGTACTTCGCTGTCTCCACAGCTATTTATACCTGTGCTGCGCGCAGGGGGAGGGGGCATGCAGTGTATGTACTCGACACACCACCATAAGGTGTGTGCAGTGTAGACATAAAGTGTGGAAGGGGAAAAAGTTGTGAACTGACGTGCCTAAGTTCACATACAAGGCCACATACGTGCACAGCCATTTGCCACCCTCCCCATCCACAAGATAGAATGTCTGCCAGCCAAACGCTGGCATGCACAGTCTGTCTAACAAGCACCAATAATTGCCTGTGCAAATTTGTGGGCCCCAAATTTCAAAGCCAGGTTGAAAGCAAGGCCAGTTTCAAACAAGGCCAGTAAAACGTCTCAGAATTGACTCCGGTTTGAATGACAGCTTTCCTTTTAGGTTGGTTCTGTGAGGAAAATAAATCGATGATGGAGTCAGGACTCTATGATGCGAGCTTGTTTATTTACAACGGCCATACAAAGCCCCGTTCCCCTGAATGCTGGAGGAATAAATAACAGGAGAGTGGTTTTTTGCTGATAGCTACAAGCCCCTTTCACCTTGCTCTCAGCCCCAAAAGTGCTCTCTTTTAGCTTTTTCTCAGGGCCACATGACCAGTGTTTCTGTCCCTCTGGCTGGCGCTTCCTTTCTGTCTTCTCACTCAGGGTTTTTCGACACAGCAATTAGACACCCACGTGCCATCTGACTTGGTCACATGTGGCTTGGGCCGTGGGGCTGTTTAACAGTGGCGTAGACATTTTGACTCGAGCTACAGGCTGAGCTGTGGGACCTTCCAATTTTGCAGGGTCCTATATCTCAGGCTCCAGCCCAAGGCCAGACATCTATATAGCAATGAAACAGACCCACAGTCCTCACCCCGTGAGCCCGAGGCCTTATCTACACTAGCACTTATGCTGGCAAAACTTTTGTTGCTCAGAAGTGTGAAAAAAACGACAAAAGTTTTGCCAACATAAGCGCGATTGTAGACAGGCCTGAGCCAAATGGCATGGACCAGTCACAGGTTTTTAATTGCAATGTAAACATGTCCTCCTCAGTCTCCTCAGAAACTCTTCGCTGTTTCAGTCATTTCCGCCCCCATCCCTAGCCTTCAGAAAACAATAGCCAGAGAAACGCCCCCACCCATGTGTCTGTTTGGGGGAATGGAGACCCCCTTTGTTTCAGCCATACATGAGTGTTACCACTATTTTAAATGAAGGACAGTTACACGCATTCCCCAATTTCAAAGCAGCTTAGCCCAACCATAACAGTTTTAAGCACAATGGCCTATATTAAAATTTGGCACGCCTGGGCTCTAATTTGTGCCTTTTGATACATACATGGTGAGATTTATATATTTATTTATTAAGGAAAAAGCGTGTTCATCACCAAAAGGTAAAGACATTTAGAAGAAAGGCGCTCCTATCATGTGTCACCGTCTAAATCTTGGGTCTTGCTTTGTACTCTGACAGTAATTTTACATATAGACATGGCTGCCAAGTGACGTTCGTTTGATGTTCTTTCCTGCCTTTGTATGGCGTTTCCTTTGGGGGGGGGCAACAAGAGCTTATAAATGTGGAAAAGACTCTTTCTGGCATAAAATTCGTGTCACATTTAAAATATCTACTTGCTCGGCTCTTTCTTCTTAAATTGACTACCGCTGGGATTGTCTGTTTGGAAAAATGTATTTTTAAAAAAAGAAACACAGAAGGGAAAATAATCATCTCTGGGAAATAAGCAAAACACTGTGAAACCTTGACCAGGTTCTCTGACACATAGATAGCCCATAATACTGCAAGATCTGAGCCGTTCACTAAGACAGTTCGAATGCATTTAGGTACTGGAAGTATTAACCCCACTTGACATATGGGAAACTGAGTCACAGAGACTAAATGACTTGCCCAAGATCACACAGGAAGACTGTGACAGAGCAGGGAAATGAACTCAGCTCATCCAAGTCCCACACTAGTATCTTAACCCACTGGACCATCCTTCCGCTCACTGAAGTTGTTGACCTATGACCCTCACTCATGTTTTATGAGTGATTTTATGCTAGCTATAGGTAAAGTGACACTAGAGGGGTATAAGATTGACAGGTGTGTATTGCTTATTAGCTTGGATCATGCATGAAGGTAAATAGATGAACATACATAACTGAGCTATTAAGCTTGCTATGATTAAGGGCCTGTTCTATTAGCGTGAGGCCTTGTAGGAGTAATTCTGTTAAAGGCAAAGTTTTAGCTGAAATATGGAAGGCCTATAGAGATAATCCTGTCATTATTCTGCACTCTCTGAAAAGACAAACAAGTGACCACAAAGGGGACCGTGGACTTCAGAATTCCACATTAGGATATTTGCGGAGGGGCTTAACGATCTGGTTGCCATACAGTAACTAGGCATCTAAATCGCATTTACATATAGAATTATTAAAAAATCTGTGATGTAGTTTATTAATATTAATGATTACAGCAAAGTTATGAAAACCCAAAAGGCCACCTATGGGTAATGGGTAGGTATCAGTATTGTTATAGTGATGGAAGAGGGTCATGTATGGTTATGTATCCGACGAATTACATCAAATACAAAAGATCCTGTCTAGTTCCTTATTTTTGTGTTCTCTCAGGCTCTTGAGCTGGCATCACCTAGATCTCTGGCCTTCTGAAGTGATCCACTAACTTTTATTTCTCGTGTCCTTATTTAACAAGACTACAAAGGTCAATGGGGATGTACCCACATATATTGTATTCAGAGGATCAGGGACTAGGACTGTAAAGTTTTCAAATCAAGCACAAAGAAATATAGTTATTGTAATCTTGAAATAGTATGTGATGTAAATGACATATCAAATTCTACACTCTTTGGAGGAAATAGATGGTCTAATTCACCACTGTGCTACCCTAGTGAACTAGATCCAAAGTGAGCATAAAATATGTTTGGAGTACACACGCCAAACCCATAGTTTTTTTCACTCACAAATGTCTGGTAGCCTTGACATTCATTTGGACTCAATTGGCTCTGTAGCTCACCCTGGTTAGCACTTCTTATTTCCTGCATTGCTGTTGAGATGCAGCATTCAGAAGAGGTCCAAATCACCCACTCTCTCTCTCGATCTCTCTCTGTTTTTTGTTTAACTTGCTCTTGTGATTGGTTTCATCAGGTTGCTCTTGACACCGCACACTTTGGGTTTGGCACATGAAAATCCCTCTGATTAATATGTACATCTTATAAACAGAAGTGAAAAACATATCCAACATTCCAGCCAGGTTGCCAACTAGAACATATGGAAGAAGAAAGATAAGATGCCTACTGGCTTTTTCATAGAATCACTGAAATTAGAAATGGAAAGATCCATTAATTCTTCTAATGCAGGATTGTTCTCTAAAGTATGTTCCCCCCCGGGCTTTGTCCAGTGCTGAATGACTCAAGTGATGCAGTTTCCAATACATCGCTTGGGAAATTATTCCACTCTAATAGATTTCACTGGTAGAAATTTCTGATCAGCTGTATTTCAAAGCATAGAACTGTGCTGGACTGTTTGGTTTGGAAACCCCTTTAACACTTTTAAAATCTCATATCTGCAATACCACTCAATAACTGGTCCACATTTTCCAAATGTGTCCTTTAGTATTGTGCATGCAGTTTTGTGCATGCAATCACTTGTGCATACAATTCAGCTCACACTAGCAATTGTGCAAGCAAACTTGCACACACAAAATAAGCTCCTTTGAACATTTGGCTCACTGCATCAATTGCAGCTTCCCCTTTGACATTTTAGATGTTTCTTGTGTTGTGGCCTGTGTTGTTGGGAGCCATGGATGGATATATTAATGAATGACCAAGTAAAAGTAACTCAGAATAAACAAGGATTTTTTTTTAGTACAACCAGTCTGACTGACCTTCTACGCACAATAGACTAAGCAATCCAAAGTGCTCCTATCTGGCATAAAGTGGATCTGTTGTAAACACTGGATGGATTCCCTGGGGATTGTCTCTACTTCAGTGATTCCAAAATCATAATGCCTGATCCAGTTCTCACTTACAGAGGAGTAAATCAGAAGTAAGCTAAACTGAAATCATTTGAATGACAGGGGTATAAAATTGACATGAAATCAAAAATCAGACGCGGGGTGTAGAAAGTGGAGGGGATCCTTCCCGGACATTGCATATAGAAGACAGAGCCTACTTCGGAAGACCCATTGACAGACGATTCAGAGTCTAAAGCCTGCTTCATCCACTGATGGCCATTTCATCTTGAGAGGTAAGAAGCACTCCTGAGTACTTACAATACACTGCAGGATCGTTTTAGTGATATGGAATATAATCTTTGACTTTCCTGCTTTGGGCAGTTCCAAAATCCAATCCCAATATCAAATGTAGTCCATAATCACTTGACTTGAAAAACTTGAACCACATGGCTCAGAGCTAGTGACCTGGCTCCCTGCTCCATTTTATGTTAAATTTCCCATCAGTCTTCACTTACCTGTTGAGTACTAGGAAGACAGGAAGATATCAGTCACTGTCTGACATTTCAGTCCTCCTTGAAAGGAATTTTTGGCTAATTTTGAATAATTTTGAAGCTGTGCAGGGAGTGTTTAGCTAGAATTGCTGCCTTGTTATTACTGTGGTTGTTTATTTGCATTACTGTAGCATCTAGGAACCTCAGGCATGCACCGGAGCCCCATTTGTTCTAGACGCTGTACAAAAGCAGCACAAAAAGATGGTCCCCATCCCAGAGGGCTTACAATCTATGGTTATGGCTACACTTCCAAGCTTAGAGTGGCGCAGCTAGTGCTTGATGTTCTATACCAACAGGAGGCAGCTCTCCCCTTGACTTAATTACTCCAGCCCCTGTGAGTGGTGGTAGAAGCTCTCACATTGACACAGCAATGTCCACACCGGCACCTAGGTCTGTGTAAGTTACATTGCTCAGGAGCGTGGCTTATTCACACCCCTAAGCAACATAATTTATACCAATTTCAGCTGTCGTGTAGACTGGCCCACAAGACCAGTTGCTAAACATTCTAACTTTAGAAAATAAATATTTTTCAAAAGACAAAATGAGATGATTATCTAGGTCTATATGATGCCCTGGATAGATTAGCTCCTCCCTCTTCCTGCCACACCAAGAAAACAAAAGAGGAAGTACAACTCATTGGTAGAAATAACCATGTTACCATTTTAAAGACTCAACCATAATCTTGGGGAACCATAAACCTTGCAGCTAAACCTAAACACTGAACCTAAAGCTCATAGAATCATTGGACTGGAAGGGGCCTCTAGAGGTTTTCTAGTCCCGTCCTCTGAACTCAAGGCAGTACCCAAAGAAAATCCCATCTCAATTTTCTGGTGGTTTGCGACCACATTCAGAGCTCAATATGAATTGCAAATGGCCTCTGTTTTTACAGGGAAACCAAACCTGCATCACTGAAGCCAATAGGTGTTTCACTAGTAACTTAAACAGCTGTTCGATTGAGGCAATAATGAGAAAAATCATATTTTCGGTTCTGAACACTACCCAATTTTAGGATATTTGAAATTTGGACAAGGGAAATCTGAAGGTTGTGTCTTAAGCCAACTATCTGGATAGAGGCACAAAGTGAGTGTCCAGTCCAAACTTTATTAAGCAGTCTAGCGGTTGATCTCTCACCAACACACATTTTGTTTTCTTTTTGTCTAGATAACGTAATACGCTGTACGAATGACAACAAAATGCTTTGATTGATTTCACTTTATTGCATAAGACACACTGAACACACTTTGGGGGAAAAAAGGAACCACAGAAGCGATTATTGCAGATGCTGGCATCAGATAGCACTACGCATCTTCCACCATATTAAACTGCTTCATATCAAGTAGTGACTTGACAAGAAACAATAATGTAACGTGATTTGACATGATATCACATATCAGCATGCAAAAAAAATGCACAGGAAAAGAAGTCCTTGTTCTGAGAGGGCATATACATTTCATACTAGGAGGGCAATCCTTCCAGCTGTTGGGTGGGCGTGTAGACAGTGAGTTATCTGCTAAAACAAAAGATAGTCTAAACTATCCCCTAGAGTGGTAAGCATCACAAACTGAAAATTACGAGTAACTAACAAACAAGATGTAATCAACAGAATTAAAACAAAATGAAGGTTTAAATGTTAATTTGTACACGTGTCCAATTCAAACATTGTTCCACTTTCCTAAGGGATTAGTAATTATTATGAAAAATAATATTGATACATCTTGAGTTACTTTCTTTGGAACTTGTTACAATCTGCTTCCTCAGAGACCTCACATTAAACAAAATTAACTGAACAGCAACCACTTACAATGTGTTTCTGTAACCTAGTGTGGCCTCTGTGATAATATGGCAAGGCAGAAATCAGATTGTGCACTAAAAGGTTTGAAGTGGGAAAGTGTTTTTCAAAAGGGCCAGGTGTATTTTTAAAAGTAAGAATGCTTTGCAATGAATATGAAAACACTAACTTTCTTATGACGTTACCAAAGGCAAATGAAATCAATGAGACTTAAGGCTCAATTCTGAATCAAGATCTAAATTCTCACTTTTAATTGGCTTAGTAGCATTGACATTCATTGATCGTTGTGTATCAGCAACAGGTAGATGGGGGATTATTTTCAAATTATATATATATAAGAGATGTTTCTGAAATATGAACAATGAGCCAGCTCCTAGACGTAGGTTTTGATCCATTGAAACCAGCTAATTCTCATTTTTAGTATTGTTTTTATGATGTCCCATTAAAGACCCAAAGATGTCCCATTAAAGATGACATTAAAGATGTCCCAAAGATGTCCTATTAAAGACCCAGAGAAAATGAGTCTGTTGTAGTTCTCAGATGGCACATGTCACATAAGCGGGGACACATCTGGGATTTGAACGATGGGGAGCCTAGTTTTCACATCCAGGGAAAGTATGTAACCCACAGGTCTTGCCCTGTACCCAGCCCCCAGATGACGTAAGTCTGTTACACATCTCAGGCTAACATGTTAGCTCCAGTAAGAGAGATTTAGGTTCTCAGTTCTGGGGACTCTGGTGGCTGTCATGAATGCAATTAAAAAGCATCCCTGTTTTTCTCTGTAATTATCCCTTTTAATATAGCTTATAAATTTTAATAGCTTGTAAGCTGGCGGGCGTCACCCGTCAGGCGCGGCTGCCCTTCCTGGGGCCCAGCCGCGGGGGAAGGTCCCTGCACCTTCCAGGAAACAAATGGGGAATTAGCGATGTGAGCAAGCAGTCTATCGCCCCGGCCCCTTGGCAGGGCGGGCGAGCAGGCAGTC
>ML675639.1:175237-274016 GCA_007922155.1 Mesoclemmys tuberculata
GCAGTCTATCGCCCCGGCCCCTTGGCAGGGCGGGCGAGCAGGCAGTCTATCGCCCCGGCCCCTTGGCAGGGCGGGCGAGCAGGCAGTCTATCGCCGGGTTGGAGGAGGGGTTGGGAGGTTCGCTGAGGCCAAAGGGAAGAAGGGGACGCAGGCCCACCCGACTCCACTGCGTCCCAGCCCAGGGCCCTAGCAGTGGCAGGGTCACTCCCGCTGCTCTGGCGGGGTCCGAGCCGTAACACGCCAGCGGTAGGAGATTTCCCACCGCAGCCCGAACTGGGGCTGCCCCTGGGCCACTTCCCCCCCCCCCGTCCCTGGTACCTCCCTCCTCGGTGGTCGTCGGGTAGCTGGCGCGGGGTAGGTTCAGGAGGCCGTCGGCGCCCACGGGCGGCAGGTCCGGGAACTCCTCTGCGAGGGGCAGTTCCTCTAGATCACAGGATTCGGTGGGGGCCGCAGCCTCGGGTAGCTCCTCCAGATCCGGTCCGGCTTCAGCGGGGGGTGCGGCAGGTAGCTCCTCTAGGTCATGGCCCGCTTCAGAGGGGCCTTCCCAACCCAGAGGGTCCCAGGGCTCATCCCATCCCCGGGTGTCCGGGGGTCCGACCCAATCGTCGGTTCCCCGGCGGGAGGGTCGCTCCCAATCTGCTGCGTCCGGCCAGGGCCTGCGCTGAGGTTTGGCCAGGTGGAGCTCCGGCCGGGCCTCTCGCTGGCGGGCGGGCGGGCAGGTCTGACCCTGCTGACCGTCGGCCCCTGACTGAGCGCCGGGCCCGGCCTTTTATTTCCCCTTGTCTGGGGGAAGTCCCGCCCTCTGGGGAAGGGATTGGCCAGTCGCCCGGGCCTATCCCGGTCGGCTCCCGGCCTTGATAGACAGGCGGGGGGTTTAAATCCGGGCTTGGCTGTGTTTGGGGCGGCAGCTGCCCTTCCTGGGGCCCAGCCGCGGGGGAAGGTCCCTGCCCCTTCCTACATAGCTCAAATCACATCAAGCTATGGGAACAGAACAGTCTATAGCTGTTCTTGCCCCCTCCCCAATACTCCACCATAGCTTTTCATATGTCAATGAAGAGAAGGTAGTAATTATATGACAGAGGATGCCCAGATGGAGCGTAGTGCTATTCATTACTTGATTTATATATTTATATATATATTAAAGATACTTATTACATCATTATTTGCATTGCTGTAGCATACAGACACATAACAAAAAGGTCTTTGCTCCCTGGGCGCAAAGCACTGATATAATCCAAGTTCAAACACAATAGCTCAAGATAGCAGTGAGTCAATTATGACCAAACTACAATAAAATTCAAAGTGTTCAAGTCTTGGCTTCCAATTTGGGGCCAGCTCGTGTTATTTTACTAGGAAGCTCTATGCTTTGAGGCTCTCCTTAAATAAATGAACATCTCTCCACTTTCTATGGAGAGAATGATTCTGATCAAGATTCTAATGCCAATATCTGCATCATAGAAGGAAAAAACCCTCCCTTAGAATTCTTGCTATTGAGCCTACATATAACTATAGAAAGAAGGATCTGTTGTCCCGAAAACGGAATTTGTGCCATTTCTCTGACCCGGGAAGGCAGATGACAGCAGTCCTACGGGGGAGTGCTTTATAGAGGACTATAATCCATGTACTGACAGGAATATTCACTGAACCAGTTGTTTGTCCTCTTTGCATGAAAAGTTTGATTGGTTATTGACCATGGATCTTGCCCTATTTGCCAACCGAAATGCTTTGTGGTGATTGACAAATGAGGTGGTATCTGACAGAGTTGAGTGCATTCTTGACATAGCGTCAGCCTAAGAGCCCCTGGAACATAGAAGATTAAAAATAGATGTCCCAAAGTCTATTTGGGCTCAGAACGGCAGCATATACCATATACTTTTGCAGTTCCTAGATCTTCAACCAAGCCTAAGGGAAAAAACATTGTACTGGTTGGGTCAAATCTCCATTTTGTTTCCTATTGTATTTCAGCACAGATTTGTATATGTACAAGAGCGATCATGCTTTCAGAAGTGTATAAATAAAATGTTATGTGTTATCTAAGGGGAAAAAAAATCAGAAAGGAAAGGGGATTCACCATAACTTTTAAAGCACACAGTGCAGAGAGGGGCTAAGACATTTCCAATCTGTCTTTTCAACAGGCAAATAGCTTTAGGTTTTATATCAAGAGTTTGATTCTTCTTTAAACTAAGTCCCCTTGACACTGTCAGATCATAAATGAGGGTATGTCTACACAGCAATTTGGAGGTGTGGTTACAGCACCTATTGAGCTATCCAAGGTCACTTTAATCTAGCTAGATCAAAGCTGGTTTGGGTAAGTCTACATGTGCTGCAATCTCACATCCTGGTTGCAGTCTAAACTTAATGTGAGAATTGGGCCCAAAGCATCCGCAGATACTCTCAGATTTCAAACATATTAGAAATGGTTGGTCGAGAGTGGTTCTGAGTAATCAAAATCAGCTGGTGACAAATAGACATGGGTTTGAACCAAAGTATAGATCTGGGCACCCTTAAGCTTTGGGAAAGTCAATATCCGTTATTGGATCTGATTTTGTAGATCCTGTCCATCTTCACTTATAATGGAATTTTAGTTTGAAGGTATTTGGGGCAGGGTGGGGTATCTGTTATATTTCATTTGCCAAAGATCTGGTTTGCTATCTGGTGGAGAGAAAAGGGAGATTTCACATCTTTTTGATTCATAAGGAGAAGCTTTGTTGGTTGGACAGAGGACAATATCAGAGAGAATGGTGTGTTGCAATCCTCAGGGTCCACCGGCTATGTCTTAGTGATTAATTTTGCACTCTACCCCAGGAAGATCCAAGCTGATTAATGTTAATGATTAATGATTCATGTTAAAGATTAATGCCAAAGATGTTCACAAAGTGGATGGTTTTATTTCTGTGATATGTTGGTCAGCTTTTGGTTTCGCACAACCAGGTGTGATTTGGATCTGGATTTCATTTCTTCTCTGTGCCATCAAAAGTCTGGGGAAATAATATGATCTGGCTCTTGTCCACCTCTAGCAGACATACTTCTTTTTAAGCTGAAAATGAAATTATACCTCAAACTAATTGTATTGTGTCCTTTCCACTGTCATCCAAGTGGCTGACTGTCCCTGACTGTGCACTCTCATTACTGCCAATGCACCCCATCGCCTGAGGGGGGAACACTTTTCACAAAGCAATCACTCTGCATCTGACCTATCAGGCCTCATCCTCAAAGGAAACCTGCACAACACTTTCAAAAGACGAGCCTGGGAGCTTAAATTCATAATTCTGCTAGACACTAAAAACCAGGGACTGAACAGTGAGACTGGATTTATGGTTTATAACAATAATCTGTAGCCCACTAAGAGCAGGTCTACGCTACTGCTTAAGCCAATGTAATTTACGTTGCTCATGGGGTGCGAAAAAGTCATGCCCCTGGGTGACGCAAGTTACAGCAACCTAACCGCTGTCCACACCAGCACTATGTCGGCAGGAGACATTCTCCCACTGATGTTACTCCACCTCCGCAACGGGCGGAAGCTGTTATGCCAACCGGGGAGCACTCTCCCCTCAGCATAGTGTCTTCACCGGATATGCTACAGCAGTGCAGCTGTATCGTTGCAGCTGCACTGATGTAGTGCTTCTAATGTAGGCTTGCCCTAGCCCCTCTTTGTGTCCTATGACTACAGAAGTACTAATGGGTCACTCTACCTTGAAAGGTCCTTTACAACATGTGCACACGACAGATGCTAAACAATCTGTTCCACCCTGCATTGTGCTGTGATGCTGGGAGTACCTTTCCAGACCTAAAGAGCAATTCTGTGTGGCTCGAAAGCTTGTCTCTCTCACCACCAGAAGTTGGTCCAATAAAGATATTAGCTCACCCACCTTGTCTCTTTAATATCCTGGAACCCAGATGGCTACAACTACCCTTCATAGTGCAGCATAAAGCACAGGAAGAGCTAAACGCTATGTTCCTGGCAGATACGAGGAGCAGTATTTATGAGCTGTTTCAGATCACCCAAGAGATTCTGGTGCAAGGCAGCAGCCAGACACTATAGCTGACGATCATTAAAAGTGCTGATGTGCAGTTCACTATGCAGCCAATTACGACCAAAGCTGCCCGTTCACATCACGAGCTCACAGTTGAACTAGCTTAGACAACCTCCAAAAGGGTGCCAAGACACAACCCCGGATGAGAAATCACACCTGTACCAGCTTGTCAACAGGAAAGTGACTCCATATCCCACTGTCTGCAAACCTCAGGGTGCCTTGATAATGTCAACATTAACGTGCCCTAACCTCTTATGGCCTTGGCAACTCTGTGACCCCAGGAAGGGCTGAACAACAAGGAACAGGGTGGGTTATAGAATTCACAAAACAGTTTGCATTTTCTAGGCACCACTACAGTGGAACATGCATCGCACTAGCAGCAAAAATAGTGGACTCTTAAGAAAAAGTTTGGAATAGCAGACATAAAATACATCATAGTAGCATATTCTAAGGACAAATGGTTCCAAGCCACAGGGGAGAGAGCCAGTGATTTAAATAGGCCAGTATTAACAGCACTAAACTCTCCTGTCTCCAAGACTAGCTTTTATCTGTTGTTATTGGACCAGTCTTCATTTGTTCATGGCCGGAAAAAAGGTGTTGCTGGGGAGAGGGGTCATAATTTTGTGATTGGGACAGGGAAACAAAAAGTGGACATGTATCTTAATTCAGGAATTTGTTATTATTTTGCTGGACAAAAATAACTTGATTGAACAAGAGGTGCATCTTTTCCATTTCAATCACCTTGCACTAAATATAGGAATCAGGGACATGGTCCTGAGCTCAATTTTTTTGAAAGAGGTGTAACTCTAATGACTTCAGTGAAATTACTCCTGATCTTCTCTGGTGTAAGCCAGATCAGATCATGAGGGGGGATTGGATAGTGGCCTTCAACTACCTGAAAGGGGGATTCCGGGGAGGATGGAGCTAGGCTGTTCTCAGTCGTGGCAGACGATGGAAAAAGGAGCAACAGTCTCAAGTTGCAGTGGGGGAGGTCTAGGTTGGACATTAGGAAAAAAGTTTTCACTAGGAGGGTGGTGAAGCACTGGAATGGGTTACCTAGGGAGGTGGTGGAATCTCCATCCTTAGAGGTCTTTGAGGCCCAGCTTGATAAAGCCCTGGCCTGGATGATTTAGTTGGGATTGGTCCTGGTTTGAGCGGGAGGGTTGGACTTGATGGCCTCCTGAGGTCCCTTCGAACCCAAATATTCTATGATTCTATGTATAAAAAGAGCACGTAATTGAAACTACTTAGAAATAAAGTGCTGGATTCTCAGCTGGTGTGAACTGGCATCTCTTATGTCAGTGGAACTCTGCAGATTGACTCCAATGGAGAATCTGGCCCAACACCCCTATTACTTTACAAAAGCCAGCCCTGCCGGTGGAATTGCTATATTTCTACTGAAAAAAAAACAAACCTCTTGCCAAACGTGCTATCGTTCGGAGTTCAGTTCCAGCAAGGAACTATGGCATGTTCCACTGCTCACTGCCACAACAGCCTTCCGTTGATTCAGTCAGCCATTTTTCTGCACTGAACTCATGGAGCATGGATTTCAGCCTTTGGCAGTGACTCCTGCTGCTGGCTTTAATTCAAAGCAAGAAGCCATGGCTCCCATTGTGTCCGTGCATGCAAAGTGAGCCAGGATGATGCTGTTACTATGACTCAGCTGAGCATATTTGGCGAGAACAGTAAGGTCAACACACACAGCAGAGGGGTTCTCAGAGGGAGGCTGCTGCAAGCATGCTATCCACCTCCCTTAAAGAGGAAGCACATCTTTTGTACATATGGCCCGGCTGGTCTCTGTCGACCAGCAGTCCCAAGCTTTAACTCATCATGTGACATTTCTGAGGCAATGCATCAGATAGGAATGCTATTTTGTTAAGAGACAAATTGTGCTTTTTAGGCACGGGCCCTTCTTAGGGCACATGGCTGTCCAGCTCAGGAAGGGACTATCTTTCTACAAGCAGCTTGGGCCACTAGAGGACTGGAAAGTCTTTGTCATCTGACTAGTCCCAACACGTCCAGTGTACTCAAGGACCATAAACCTGTCTTCTCCCCAGCCTGTTGGGGAAAGGTCCCCTGAACTCAGGGTCTGCAATTGTGAGGAGCCTTTGCACAAGAAGAAGCTCCTTGTGCGCCCCCAACACACACACACACACACACACTGCTAGTCACAATGTGGCCCTTAGTTTTGGCACAATCCTTCTTAGCATGTGTTAGTACAAAGGTTCTGTTCTGCATTTTATGTTCTATTATGCACTTTGCTTCTGCTCGGAAAAAATAAATCAGACCAAAATATATGAAAAAAAAAATCACCCACAAGCAAAGAGGCATGCAAGCAATCTGTCTGCATTACTTACTTCTCCACAAATACTGAGGAAGAGGAAATGGATGGATGGAGTGTGCCAGTAGTTCGAACTTTCTTACTGCTCTCTGCAGCTGTGACTTGGAGTGCTCTCGAAACATATTACATGTGGACATGTTTAAAAAGACACTGATATTAGGCAAAAATTATTGCACCACAGGAATAACACGTTTCAGCTGCCTCTACTGCTCCTAAACCTAAGAGAGCTTTTCCAGCCGAGGAAGGATTATGTGAGGACACGAAATAGTAAGCAAAAAACCAAACAAACCAAAAAACTCTGGGGCTTTGACAATGTTCAGTTTTAAAATACAGGGAAAAGTTCAGTTCCAAAAACACTCAGCATTGAATGCTGCCGTTGAAGTCACTAGGAAGCTCCCAGTAACATCAGTGGGAGCAGAGGCAAGCCAACTCGGAGTGCTTTTGAAAATCCAGCTCGATTTTTCTATTTGTGAGACAATACAGCTGATATTAAACCAGACTTTCTTCTGCATGAGGATCAAATCTTCCCCAGCTATTAGGTCTCATGTTTGCTGGCTTCCACACACTGCTAGTCTAGCACCACCTCCTGGTCACCCTGTGGATTAGCTCTCACGGTCGACACTCCTTCCACGGTCATACGCCATCACACTGTCTCTCTCTCAGGTCTGCAGCTTGTCTTTTGTCCCAGGAACCACAGCATTCTCTTCATGACTCCACCGAGCTTACTCAGCATCCCCCCTCTTCCAGGGTATCAACGTCTTTCCTCTAGCAGTCATAGGCCATCTTCCCATTTACTGCCTCAGGCACCACTCCTGGGGAACCCAAGCCTGCCTTCTACTCTGGGTTCCAGTCCAGGGACCTTCAACCTAGCGGTTCTAGGTTTTACTCTCCCAGCCCTCCCTGGACTGTTTCCTACCACTCCTGGTCCTTCACGCCAGGCTGTACCAGCTCCAAACACTTTTCCCAAGGAGAAACTGCCCTTTCCCACCAGCCCCCCGTCTGTGGCTAGCTTCCTGGATTTATAAGCCTTGCCTATTCCCACACAGCTGAACCAGCTTGCAGTCAATTCTCTGCTGCTTGACTCTTTCTCCAGGTGCAACCTGTAGAGTTAATAGGCCTCCCTGGCCACCTTAGCCTTGGCCAGTTCTGTGCAGGGTGGACAGCCCATCATATTGGCCTAGTAGTTTTTCAAACATTATTCCTCCCTATCTGATCTCATAGCCACTTCCGTTCCCCTCCTCCCCCCCGCCCCATCAGATTGTCTCTCTTTCCCTTAGAGTTATTTTCTCTCTTGAAAGCTCCCCTTTAGTACCACACCAGCAGCGGCTAGGAGCAATGCAGATGACATATACTCAGGGTGGGCCTTCATTCTCATCTTTTAATCTGCTGCTTCAGCAAGTATTCATGGTGTGCAGAAGGAGCCATGATTCCCTCCTCTCTGGCCAGAAGGGAGAAGCACCTCAACATGGGGACTTGGAGGTGAAGAAAAGATGACTGGATTCTGCAGACTTCTGCCACCACCTTCACCTAGATACTGACCTAAATCTGAACCCGGACATGGATCAGAACTTTGTGATTGGCCCATCCCTCCTTAAAGGTTAACGAGGTGATCCAGGGACACCTACAAATAGTTAGACATTATTGGCACCTTCCACAATTGGCACAATTTATGACCTGCTTCCATTGGGGACCTCTTGAGAACTAGGAGCCTGTGAAGTTGTGAGGCCTAGAGCTGCCGCAAACCCGGGTGGTGAGATTGCCACGGTCCCGTTGAAATGACTTTTTTTTTATTTCCTTGCTCTTCATTTAGTTTTTAGATCATCAGCAGTTACCCAGCAAGCATGGGAGATGCAGCTTAAATGAATACTCGTCCTACAGGACAAGACTGGAAACAGATCTGAGCGGTTCAGGAGAGTTTTCAAATGCAATGTTTTTGATCGTCTGTTTTTCTGTTTTCTTGGCCCCTTCTCAAAAGATCATGTTTCATGAAGGGAAGTTTCCCCTTGCGAAGCGGCTGACCCATTGGCAGTAGTACAAAGTGCTGAGTTTTAGGAGATGAACTCATACTTTTGAATTCAATCCTCTTCTGCTGATGAAAGCTGCTGATGAAGGGGAGGGTGGCATAGCTATGGAGGAAGTATGGTCCAACGGTTAGGGTAGGATGACAGAGACATCCTGGGTTCAGGTCCCGGCTCTTCCACAGACTTTCTTTGTCTTCTTAGCATATGCGCAATGTGCCTCAGGTGGCACGTGGCCAGGATTCATCATCGAATTTGGTCCATTGGTTGGATCATTAGCTTCCCTAGCCCGGGCCAAGTACTGACAGAGAGCGTGACATGAATACTGATCCATGCCCCCCACTTTGTGTGTGACCTTGGACATGTCTCTTTGGGCCTTAGCTCCCCATTTGAGCAGTGGGGAGAACAGCATAGCCCTACCTCAGAGGGGTGTTGTAAGGATGGTGAGAGGCTCCAGAAAAGTAGCCTAGCTAGATAGCTATTAGAAAGTGCAATGAGAATGTTGTGGTCCAGCTGATGGCAATTTGTATCCTCTAACTGGACTTCTTGCTGCAGAGAAATGCTTCTGTGATGTGACACCATTCTGCACTTATATGGCACATTCCCTTCACGATGTTAAAACACTTCACCAATGTTAATGAGCTAACACTCTTGTGAGGTAGGGGAATATTTTTAGCATTGTAAAGAATTTAGTAAAGGAAACTGAGGCACGGAGCAGTTAAGTGCCTCAGATCACCCAGTGAGATATTAGTAGAGTTAGGAACACAGTCCATGGGCCAAGATTTTAAAAAAATTAACTAGTGATTTGCAGTCCTTCAGTTTTTTTATGTCCATTCTGAGACACCTTAAAGGGGTGCTACTTCAAAAAAACGGGTCCTCAGGATTTTCAGAAAATCAGGTCCCTTTAAAGTGTCCCAAGTCAGGATCTCAAAAACGAAGGCACCACCAAATCACAAATTAATCACTTTGGAAAATCTTGGCTGACTTCAAGGCTCTTGACTCCCGTTCTCCCCTCACAACCTTCAGACCTCACCCCCTTCAGCGGACCGTGATTTATAAAAAGCCGGTTAATTCTTGTGTGTTAGGCCAACAGCTAGTGCGGATGCAGTGAAGGTTATAAAGGCTTTGTTCAAACTTCATTGGTTAATCTGTATTTTGGGGATGGCAGGAACACAAAATTCCCATCCTGTAGCTCATCTGATAGTGTTAAATGCTTCATACACCGGCCCTAGCAATGGAAAAGCTCTCGGGGGGGCCTCCTTTTGGGTGATCATGGGGTTCCCGGTTGAATGATTGTTCTGTTTTAGGATCCACAGTCACCAGCTATATTCCTGATGCCAAACATTCATAATGCCTCCAATTTAGCATCTTATCTTCTCTTACATCACAAAGAAATGGGCTGGAAATCAGCCAAGGGCACATAGAAGGAAAGATATAGCAGGAGGGGGGAAATAGTCAAGGGGAATACAAGCATATTTATAAAATCAGAACAATGACTCCATGGAGTTCTGATAAGAGCTACAGGAGTTACTTTTTACTCTCAGATGCAAATTCTGATTTTGATTGCTTTGTTTTTTCCCCCCTTTAAAATAAAAACACATTTTTAGTGGGTGGCAATGTGGTGGAAAGGTCTGATGCAACGGCCTTTCATTTATGATCATCTGAATTCAGACCTGCCTGAGGACCACAGGAAATGAGTTGTGTGAACGTCACTTAGTCCCTGATGGGCATTTGTTCACATCGTAAAGCATACTTCACAACACTCAACACTGTCTTAAACAATTGGCAAACTCTGCTTGAAGGGTGGCCTGGATTTGTAAACAGCAAGGGATTTGCAATCTAGCCAACAGAGCTGAAATCCACTGGCAGCATTGCCTTGAGAGACTCGCACAATATCTCCCTGGCTTGAAGCCTGGCCTCTGCAAGTGTTATCAATTGCTCGCTTTCAAGAAAATTAAAGAAATCAAACTTGCCTTTTTTTAATAGCAGCTCAAAGGAAATGCAAACTTAGATCAAGGGCAGAGGCATAAAAACTTCTTTTTCTCATGCTCCCTTTTGTGGAAATGCTAGGGGTCGTCTGGTGGCTGTAATGATATATCTTCGTGCAATGTCAGAGCGTGGGCTTGTTTCATGGGGCACATCACTGTGTATGATCGCTCAAGCCATTTACTTTAAGGTGATGCACCCAAGGGCATCAGATGATCCTCCTCATAAGATCCTACAGTAGTCCAGGACGGTAGCACCAACCAAAATCCTCTACAGCTGCAATGTTCTCCCCGTGGGACGCAAGCAGCAGTTCTCATCTGTTTCTGTTACCTTCTAATGTTGCTGTGGCAGTTGTTTGCTAGTGATGTCCATGAATGCGCAAGGGCCAGAAGGTGTTTGTACAAGAGATGCAGCCACGTAGGTGAGATCAGAACCGAACTCCAGGGAAAGATCCCATCAACATTTAAGCACATCAGCTGAGTAACTTTACTCAGGTGAGTAGTCCCATTTAATTCAGTGAAACCACTTGCCTGAGTAAAATTACTCACATCTGCAGGATTCGTTTTTAAGGTTGCATCACAAAGTAATACTCATTCACGTCCTAGACATACTTAAATGGGTTTAAATATACAAGGTTATGCTTCAGTTCTGTGTGACGACCGGATATTTACCAGTACAAAGCTGACTAAACTCTAAACATGAAAGGAAACTTCCAAAATCACCACAGCATACCTAGGAATATTTTGGGGAAAGCTGAAGAACAGGATTTTTTTGTTCAGATAATAACATCTAGCTATTTTCATCGGTAGATCTCCAAGCATTTTACACAGAAGGTCAGGATAAATATCCCTATTTTACAGTTGGGAAACTGAGGCACAGAGCTGCATAGTGACTTGGTCAAGGTCACCCAGCAGAGCAGTGGCAGAGGTAGGAATAAAACCCAACGCTCCAGACTCCCACTCTAGTACTCTGTCCATGAGGCCACACTCTCCCACTGCCTTTAAATCATGAAGAAAGTTATGTTGTATTTTCATTCATATCCTATGACAATCTGCTGAGTGGGTATTAAAAAAAAAGGAGATTCTAAACTCATGTTTAAAATAACTTATGTATCTTGGACACCCTTCCAAGTTCATCTCATGAATTTTGTGCATTAAGCCAAGATCTTATACACTGTGTCATCAAGGGATCAAATTTACAAATAAGATTAAGAAGTGAAATAAAATCACTCTAGATGGAGATAACTCACTCCCTGGCACAGAGCTAGAAGCTGAATTGATCTCCTGGCACATGTGCGCACTCCTACATCTGCCAATAACACCCAGCAATTAGTCAGAGCTACAGTACACAGTGTTTATAGTCAAGGGCTGTAATGAAATCAACATCTTCTCTCATGAAGGGAACTTAACCCCTGTGTGTTTATTTAATAGCACAAAAAATGTCCCCCAAGGATCATGTCAGAGAAATGCATAGTGAAATACTGGTTTTGATCTGAGAAAGATTTGGTATATAATGTATATGTAACTTCTTTATATAGGTATCTGCCAGCAACAGAAAATCATTTCTTTAGTATGTTGTGTTTAGTGTGTGAACTCAGGCATTCATCTTTCTATGCCATTTTACTCTCTGGCCTTTTTCTTGTTTTGCCTATAAGAGCTTTATGGCAGGAGTTATCCCTTGCTTGATGTTTGTACAGCACCTAGCACAATGGGACCTCTAGGTGCTATTGGAATATGAACAATCCTGTTATGATCCATCCCATTTTAACCTTAACAGAAGAATAGACTTCTCCCAGGCCCCGGCAAATTACTTTATATAACATTTACGTATCCTTTCACGTCAGCCTTTTCTAATGAACTTTGCACAGTTTGTATAAACAAAGAAATGAGATACGGCCGTTTGGGATGGGGAAGAACATAACACCTCTATGTCAACAGTGTAGGGGGAAACACTTGGTGCTGTCGATAGACTGAGACGAGTGATGAAAGGTTTGGGATGTATTCCAGCTATATTAATAGACAGCTTGTTGGTTTGCTTACAAAATTCTGAGTTAAGACCTAAATTCTTTTGACCTGTGATTCAGAAGCAATGAGGATTGCGTGTGAATAATGAAGTGAAAAAGCCAAGAATGGAATAAATACTGGTGTTTGTATCCACTAAAAGGTGAGATGAAAGAGTTTTCTACCTGCCAAGAGATTAATTCAATAGCTTAGCCGTCTCAGGATTAAGTTTTAAATACCTAGACTCCTTAAAACCCAGCACAGTTGACTCAGCCCTTCTCTCTCTTCCAAGGTAAATAAAGTGTGATGCAATTTACTATCAATGGGTCTTTCACCAGAGATCGCATGAATCAAAATCCTATGGGTCAGATTGTGCCCATTGGGCCTTGGCCCACATAGGCCTGAATTGCCTCAAGGGAAGATCCAAAGGGTCAATTTCTTCCAGCAGAATGATGCCTGGTCTGGTTTCCCAGAGTACAGGGGCTGTATGCTCACTGTTACACCTCTTAAATGAATGCAGACCGAACTCCTCTCCACAGCTAGCCAACTTTGCAATGTCAGTGCAAACTCACGGGCTTGTGCCTCCGGGATGCTAGCACTTTGGTGAGGGACAAAGTTGGTGAAAAGACACTAAGGGCACAAAGAAAGAGAAAGCTCTTTAAGCCTCCCCTCTCTGAGCCACAATCCAGCTCTTTAAAAGCAGACACTTTCTTGCAGACATAAAAAAATGTGGGTGCAATCACCATGATTTATACCATATTTGTATATCAGTTTAGGACCAGCAATTTCAAATACCATGGACAAAAGCATGGATGCCTTTTTGGGGGCACCTGTTTGAAAATGTCGCCTTTGGTTTAGTACAAACTCTGATTCCACAATTCATCATCCAGCTCTAATCCCTTCTCACCCTTGGCTTTGGGTTTCCTCCAGAGCCCTCACCCAATAGATCTACGTATACTAGAGTCCTCTCCCCATCCTGGGTAGATATGGAAGACTGCCAACTCAGTTGGCAACAAGCCAGCTGCTGACTCATTGAAGAGAGATGAAGGGGATGGGGCAATTAGAAGTGCATAAAAACAGAAAGATTTTAATGAAGACTGAGCTCAATTATTTACATTCTTCTTCTTTTCTCTGTTTAGCATTTCATTGTACATCCATACCTGCACTTGTTTCATTGTTCCGTGTATATGGTCTCCATATTTCCAGCTTTGTACCACTCCAACTGATATTGACATGTTCTGTGTTGGATAGCTGTCTTTTCCTTTTCCATAAGAGGGAGGCCGAACACGATGCCAAGGCAGGTCATCTTCACCGCTAAGTATTGGCTAATTTGGAAGGGGGAAGACTAGGTGAGTGTCAGGAAGAAAAGAGAGCAGGAACTGCATAATAATCAAGGTATGACCTTGACATGAAGCCCTGGACCAGGGAGGTTGTAATTGGAACGGATGGGTTTTCAGAGATGGTTTGAGGAGACAACCAGCAGGATTTAGTGACAGTGACTGTCCATGGGGGAGGGGGAGAAAGAGACAGGGGGATTCAACAATGAAACCAGGTTGGTGGAGCTCCTGACAGCTGTGGAGAAAGGAGGGGCAATGGAAGATGTGGGAGGAAAGACAGGCAATTTTATCCTTAACACATTGCGTTTGCATTGGTGCAGCATGTCTGGAGATGGCTAATTGTCCGGCAAATCTTCACAGTGAAAACGATGATCATTTGAGCCACTGTCAGGCCATTCATGTTTCAATTTCTGAATAGCACTGGCTCATTTCCCCATGAAACGCCTTCTCCCAGGTCTCAATAAATGGTTTTCATCTAGTAATCATCCAAACTTTTAAGTGGTTATGTGGCAACCCCTTTATATACGCTTCATTTCAGCTCCACATATAAACACACTGCAAATTAGCAATCAGGTTAAACCCCATTTCACAGTGATAATCTGATGCAAACCAGACACTGATTCATATGCATCAATCAAAACAAACATACCTGTGGACCATCAAACATAAATTTCTTCCATACTGCTGTATTATAGATTGAGTAACTTGCATGGTTTTTCTTTTTGCCACAGGGCTGTAACTTGGTTTCTTTGCAATAGCATGATTCTAGAAACACTGTTAGAAGACATGGGAATAGCTTTAGGGGAAACGAGCTGGCCTAGTATTCAAAGTGAACATAAACATGTTAAGGTCATATTTTTGGAATCTTTAGAACCAGCCAAGAGAGAAAAACAGGAACTAGATTTGATCATCTAGTCTGACCTTCTGCAAAACACAGGCCATAGAATATCCCCAAAATAATTCCTGGAGGTGCAGTGGGTTAACTCTGGAAATCTGGGTGCAAACTATATCTCAGGTTAGGTTACAAGTTAAAATGAATTAGATGTCTCACCATGATCCCTGTTTATGTAAGCCCAAAAGGTCACTAGATAGAAGAACCAGTCAAAATTTGTTGCCATTTTGAAGAAAATGTGTTGCCGACATTTTTCACATATTTTTATTCGCTGTTTTACAATCAGTATACAGTGTGATCAAAATATTTAAAAATTCTAACTGCTGAGGACATTTTTGCAAAAAAAAATTTTTTTTTCAAAACTTTTTCACAACAATTTTTCTGCATTTTTACTCGCTCTATCAGTCATCTTAGTAACTTTTAGCATGAGTAACCAATTCTGATCAGAAATATTGGAATAGCAAGGACTTTACAGGTCTGAATCATGTGGAACTTACACAGTTTTACTGGAGGAGCGCTATTTATTTCAATGGAGTTACTCCTGAATTACTTCATAGTAAAAGATAGGACAATCAGGTCATATAAGCTGTGGTTGAGGTGAACTTGGCAGAGCTATCTATGGAAAGCAGGTGGAAAAGCATTAAATTCACAGATAAATGAAAATAACATATGCTTTAGGGAAAAGAGGAAAAGATTTTTTTTAAAGTCAGCGGTCTTTCCATTTAAACAAGATATCACAGAGTAGACATCTAACTCAGAAATATCTGAGGAATGTTTTGTAGCTATATAATAAAAACAAGAAGTATTTCGATTAGTGCTAATACAAATAATAAATAATAAAATAAAGAATAATAAAAATAAATAATAAATAAGCAATAACTAATAAAACAGAATGTCAGTCCAATGGGAAATTCCAATATTTTGACATTTGTTCCAAATCAGGATAAAAAGCCAAAATTATCCATATTTTGCATGACTGAAAAATTCTGATTCAGAAATGTGGAAGCCTTTCATTCCAAGTTGATATTAACCTCCGTGTCCACCTGAGCTGTCGCAGTAGATCATGGTAGTCTAATGCCTGCGGTGAATCATGGGAGACGTAGTCCAGCTGGGAAGCTCAGCCCATAGGAAAAAATAAGGCACGAGACACCCAAACTATACTGCCACAAACCATCATGGCAGCTCAGGCTGATTCAGAGATGAATGTCGAACCAACTTGGAATCCAATGTTTTGGTTTGGTTTGAAAACGGCTGCAAAATTGCGGTTCCCGCAAAAATTTTGATTTGGCAGAAAACACATCCACTGGGGGAAAAAAGAAATGGAAAATTCCCAACTATCCCTAATTATGATCTGTTGCTAATGATACAGAGGAACATGAAAGTAGCACAGGAATGAAATCAGCTGAATTTGAATTCAAAGATCTATATTTGATTGAAAGATCTGAAGTTTTCATGCCAGATTATGCAAATCAACTTTCTGAACTATAGCTCTCCCTGTACAAGCCATCGTATCTGAAAACAAATCTCTTTCCCCCATTAATGATAGGAAGCAAAACTATTTTAGTCCACCTTATACCAACTGATTGTGGCATGTTCTGGAATCCAGCTTATGTGTATAAACACATAGCCAATTATCTTTTCTTCCTCCTGCTTATTGGCAATGGCTAGCAATCTTTCAGCTGTGGTATGGAAAGCCAAACATGAACCAGTATTTTCCATTATGGTTGTAATTTTGGCCTGTAATTTTATCACTCAAATCTAAATCGACTTCAGAAACACCATAAACTAACTGTCACCGAATAAACTGAAGCTTTTGAGTGGTTTATAGAAGTGATTTAATAAAAGGAGAATAAAAAACAAATGTTAGCCATAATATTTTTGGCAAAAATGGTACAATATTTCTTTCTATTCCACTCCTTTGAACACAAGTTTCCACCCTCGCTTTTAAATGCAGTCATACAGGTTTGTTTCTCTTGGATGGTGTAGCAGCAATTCTAACATTTGTCCAGTGTGATTTGACTTTTTTTTAAAGCAAAATACATAGATCCAATTTCTATGCAACAAAGATACTCTCTTCCTAATTTTTTAAACATATTGACTGCTAAGTGTTAGCAATATGACCATGTTCTCATTACATAGTTATAGTCATTTTCACAGTTTGCATAGCTAAACACTTCAGAGCCCATTGTAAGTTTATGTTAGGCAATAATCTGAATGACTACTGGTTAGCCTGTGTCACTTCATTCATATTAAGAAAATATACAGAGGATATAAAGTGATCAGATATGTTTATGCTGAAGGAAAAAAAGGATTGCATCACGAGTAAACAGGGAATTTCTGGATGAATATTGACAGGCTTCTGCTAATCACTTACAAACGAAAATCTTCTGCAAAACCTCCAAGCACGGACAAATCTGGAAATGTCAAACAATGGAAAGTCTATGAACAGCATTTCCAGCAAAAAAGCCTAAAAGCCATTAGTAACTCTTTTATTGTGGTGGTTTTTATGTTGACAAATGAAATTTGCAAAGCATGGCTGTATGCAGGAAAAAAAGGGCTGTATTTATTCATAAAACAGATCCACTTAAAGACAGCCACATAAATCTGCCTATTGTAAATGAATAACTGATACAGAGGCTGATTGCACATTCTGAGTGAGCTATACTCGGCCCAGGAACGGGGTGGCAGGGTCTTATTCCATCTTTGGGCCTCCATGTATTCTGGGGCTGCCCAACGACCAGTTCTATCCTCAATGTCCATTAGAGCAGAACCTGCTTTTAATATGTTCCATTGCAACAGAGGCCACTGCAAGAATAGCCAGAATACATTGGCCCTGTGACTATTCCTCCCTGTCCCCTGGCTGCAATCCTGGCACAGTCCATATCCCAGGGGCGGTAAGAGGAGGTAATTGATAAGAATGGCCATACTGGGCCAGACCAATGGTCCATCGAGCCCAGTATCCTGTCTTCTGACAGTGCCCAGGGCCTGATACGTCAGAGGGAATGAACAGAACAGGGCAATTATCCTCTGTCACCCAGTCCCAGCATGGGGTTCCATCTGCGACCATCTTGGCTAAGAGCCATTGATCAACCTATCCTCTGTGAACCCATCTCATTCTTTTTTTTAACCTAGTTCTGCCAGACTTACCCTAGGTTTGTTACCGGAGAGAACCGTTTCTGCCCCTTTATGTCACTGGAGCAGTGCAAAGGGACCAAGACAGATAACTGACCCCATAGCCAGCTCCTGATTGTTATTTTTCCTCATGTTTACGCAGCTGCTGAGTTTCTTGCCTTTGATTCCACTCTATCTGACATAGGTTTTCATACTGCTCCCATCACCATAGTAACTGGGCACCATGGAATGGAGAAAAAGGGGCAAAAACGAGGATTAATTTCTCCCTCCCCTTCCTTCTAACTGTGAGTTGTGTCATGGACGGGATGTTTGCTTAGTTTTAGCACAGTCATATGTCCATTATTGTGGAAGAGCAAAATCAAAGAGTTGGGTTTCCTGGGATTTTTCTCAACTCCTGTGGGTCTGCCAGGAAAGTTCTAGCCCTGGTTCCTACACCTCTAATCCTTGCAACTGAGGGGGGTTCCATTGTATCCAGTGAATGTCACGGTAGGTTTTGATCACAGGAGTAAAGGCAGTTTCTGAGGCAGATGGGCATTCATCTCAATGAAGCTTTGAAGATCAAGACCAAAACCATGAAACTGATTTGGTATCCTATGGGAAGCCAGTGGAGAAATCAGACCACTGGGGTGATGTAATTGTATCGACCAGCGTTGTTTAGTAGGGAGGCTCCTGCATGTTGTACCAACACGATCTCCTTCAAGGGTGCCTAAATGTAGCACTGTTGCAGTACTGAAGTCTGAAGGTCATGCAAGCATGGATTACTGTTGCCAAGTCCACATGGGTCAGGACTAGGAGGAGGCCCTGGCCAGCCAAAGGTGGTAGAGAGCATTCCACATCATTGTCGCAAGAGGAGTAGTAGTTCAACACGATTCTGAGACTACCTCTGCATCGTGAGCTAGGATTGTGATTCCCAGCTTGCATGCACGTGCTAGCACGTATATAACGAATGGTGTACCCGCGGCAGCTCAGGCAGCAACAGCACAACTTAGCCAGGCTGAGTACGTCCCCACAGGGTGCTTAGGCTGGCAAAGCCTTTTGCCCACTCTGCAGAGGAGCAACTCCCCTGCCCCCTCAGATGGAACACGTCAGGGGACTCTTAGCATGTCTTACAAAGAGTTTCTTGTCTCTGCAGCCCCGATTCAGCAGATCACTGAAGCGCCAGCTTCAGGCCTTTGCTGAATCACAGCCTATGGGAGCTTTTATCCTTTGGTGCCACAATTTGGCCCATAATTTTCAAACCTGCCTAGCTAACAAACGTGCCCTGTGATCTGATGTCCTTTAATGGCCAGGTGCTTTTAATAACGGACTGCCAACTGTGACTGGTATTGCAGCAAATGGTGCCTGGAATGAAAGGTGGGGGGGCCGGGGGAGTCAATGAAACAGAACAGATAATTTTGCAATTTAATTTTCCATCTTCTCTAATAATGGTACCAATGTCATGGTTGATGGATGAAATTGCTACATAAGGCTTTTCAAGATTAATTCCCCTTCTATAACTACAGCTGTGTTTTTCCAGAGCACATCTTTACTCCCTTACTCAATCTTTCCTGCCCCATCCCCCTTTTTTTCCCTTGGAAGAATGTTTTGGATCATAGACTGCAAGGAGAATTAGACTGGGCATAAGGGCCAACTTTCATGTTTACTAAAGAGACTACAATCCTTTTCCTCGAGGAGAGAGTGCAGCTTTTATGTGGAAAACTTGAGCACAGCAGCAAACAGACCAGCATACCCTCTGTCCCTTATCTGAAACTGCTGACTACCACACAAATACCGTGCATCTGCTCCTTCCAGGATCTTGGAGGATCTACATTTTTTTATCATTATGCTTAGGCAAAATCTCTGAAGCCCATTAAAATCTACAGTGTAATCTGAGCCCCATATTTTCTCAGACCAGGAGATCTGCAATTTAAAGACAAGGTTTGATCTTATCTATTTTTTATCTGACGATGCTGGCTCCACCACATACGTTTTATCAGCAAAGAAAATAATGCAATTAATGTCCTGGCTGTCTAGAACTTTACGGAGAGATCTTGGTTCTAACAACTCAGGGCAGCCTTTCAATTAAATGTAATTCTGTAAACTTTAATGAACCAAATCCTTATCTAAGAACATGCAAAGGTCCTAAATTAAGTCAATGGATTTAGTAAACTATATGGAAAGCTTTGGGGTTTGTTTGGGTGGGTTTTTTTTGTGGTTTTTTTTGGTGAGGGAATATATAGATACCGTGTTGAACAAAATCTGATTTTCTTTTCCCTCCACTGGCAAAGAAAGCACATACCGCTAACAAGTGTCATTACTGCATTTACGTCACTGAAGAATTTTCTCTTTCTGGCACGCTCCCTGGTATCCCACAGCTGAAGGGGATCCAAGAAAAAAAGGAACAATCTGGCCTAATGGTGGTGGTGGAAAATGAAAACTCCTCTTGCTTGATTTGCACGGTTAGTGCTGACAAAATTATTTTAGATCTGGAAACCAAAGCAATTGTTGCACGTTTGATTTTATTTGATTGATGAGCGGAGGCGCATATGGCCTACCCTGCTCATCACGGTAACAATCAGGGGCAAAACAGCTGTTGGACAGGGTCTGATCTTTAAGGATTTTATGTTCTGTGTGGAAGAGAGAGGGCTGAGGCCAATTGTTACTAGTGTTTCCGTAGCGCATAGAGGCCCCAGACAAGAGCAGGGCCCTGTTGTACCAGACACTGTACACACTCGTGATTAAAGAGTCCCTGGCCCAAAGAGCTCGCAGTCTCCATACAGAGAAGGGCAGTGATTTGCCCAACGCCATGCAGCAAGTCAGTGACCAAGCGAAGCACAGAACCCAAGGCCGAGATTTACAATGCTCAGCCATCCCCACCCCTAACGTTCAGGCACCTGAAATATCTCTGGGATCCACAAAGCCTGCGTCAGGTGCCCAGCAGGGAGGATTCAGAATGGAAGCCACAGAAGCCAGCATGTTAGGTGGCTTCCCCTGCCCGTGCTAGTCCAAGGGAGATGCCAAGACAAGGGGTTTGTCCTAAGCCCTGTCTCCCTCGGGCTGCACAGAGGCACCTTCTTCTGCTTGGGCTTCTCGGCTGCAAATCCTTTCCTGGAATTAGGCACCTCGACCCTTTTGGCAAGAAGCGGAGGCAAGGAGAGGATGCCCACCTCCCTCATAATTTTTTGCCCAGTACTCACCTAGGATGTGGGAGCTCCCCTGGTTCAAGTCCCCCCCGCTACCTAGGAGGAAGATGGGATTCGAATAAGGCTTTGTGCCTCAGCCCCTGAGCTGTGGGATATTCTGACATGGGGCTCCCTCAGTCTCTCCTGTTGAAGCTGTTCCCCTGCAGATAAATAATAAAAGAAAGTCGCTGAAGAAGGGAGACTGGATCCGGGTCTCCCCTCTCCAAGGTGAGTGCGCTAGCCACCAGGCTACAGAGGAGAGGTCTTCTATCTGTGGGGCTTCTACCTAAGGGAGTGTGGAAGAACATTAAGGGGGTACGGCAGGGCCCAGGCCAGCCCCCAAAGGGGGTGGGGAGGGAGAGCCCCTACTCTGCCCCATGCTCTGCTCTGGCCCCACCGCTCCAGCCCTGGCTGCAGTTCCCTGGCTTGGCCCCCCGGCTCCACACCCAGCCTCAGCTCCCAGCCACAGACTTGGCTCTCAGCCCCTACCCCTTGGTGCCTGGCCGTGGTCTTGGCCCCCAGCAACCATCCGTGGCCCCTGGCGCCCAACCGCCACCTCAGCCCCAGCCTTGGCCCCTGGCTCCTGGCCGCCATTCCCACCTCCGACCGGGGTCCCACTCCCAGCCCCGGCTGGCGGGGGGAGCTGGAGGGGTCCCGACAGGGAAGGGGGGCGCGAACTAAAGAGTTTGGGGACCCCTGCTCTAGAGACACACCCAGGCGCTCTCTGTCGCCCAGCGATTCTTTCATGCTCTGTAAAGAGGCCCAGTCCAGGAGGTGAGTTAGGCAGAGAAACACCTACCTTCTCTGTCCTGGTTCACGTCGCCCTGGAGTCTAGGCGGCCAGCCACCTGGCATGGGGCTGCAGTGCACATGTGGACAGGCTGAAGCACAGGCAGCTGGGGGACTTTTACTGCCAAAATGTATGCTCCAAGTGAGTGTAGGTGCCTACAGTGTCTGGGGGCAGAATAGCGGGGGGAGGGGCGTGAATCCCTGCAGGGCCTGATTCTGGGATTTAGACACCCAAAATGGCAGGTAGGCATCTAAGTCCTTTTGTGAATCTAGCCCTAGTCTCTTGATTCACCGTCCAGTGCCATACCCACTGGTCAGTGCTGCCACTCCAAAAGATGCTATTTATTCTCAATTAAAGATACCATGAGGAACTCATCCAGACTCCCTCATCTCCTGAGCGCTGACGAGTAACTTCTGTGGTGAGTTTGAGATGTTGTCATATGGGACCTGAGACACTGAAGTCGATTGAAGTTTTTCAGGGTCACTGTGCCCAGCCTGTGTTCTGCCTTACAGTGTTTTCCTACAAAACAGTGGATTGATTGTAAAATGGCACTTTTGATTTTTAAAGTTCCTAACAGTGTAAGCCCTGGATGCATTAACGCCTCCTTTGTGAACCTTGTCTTCCTGGGTCCACGTGTTCACACACCATCTGCCTTCAGGATTCCCACCATAGCAACTTTGGCTGACCTTTGGTCATGTCTTTGCTGTGGCAAGTTCTAAGGTGTGGAAAATTACTCTTCTCCTGAAATTCATCTCTCACCCCCACTTTCAAAAAACACCTACAGCTGAAGGCTTGTGGAAATATTTTCTACATTCTGAAAAATGGAAAATGTAGATAATCATTTTTATACTTTCTTACTATTTTTCAGCTAGCCATGGTGAATATTTTTCAAATTAAAACAAAAAAAAAAAAGGGAAAAAGTTGGGGAATTCTTCCCACCACCCCCTGCTGTCCTTATCTGAGACAGTGTCACCTAATCCATCCCCCTGCCCCAAAAGGTGTTTGCTGAAATGATGTCAGCCTTATGTATTTATCCTTTTATTCCAGTTCAGTTCCCTGCTTTTTCTTTGTATCCTGGACCTCCTTAAATTTATATTAATTGTTACTGTTAGGGAGTGTCTTTTTTTTGGTTACAGATTTTGTTACATTTTTACAAACTGGTTTTAAGGATCCTGGAGCATGTGAGGCTTTAGAATTCAAAGTAGTTTTACTATCATTGCAGTTATGGCTGGAAAGAATGCAAAAATAGCCTTTCCAATAGTACAACACAGCAAGGCACAGTGGCAGATGACAACGCCTTGACCATGGTTTCACCCCATCTTAGTGCTAATGAAAGCTGTTCATACATTCACAGGAAAAAAATGGAGATGTTCCCACAATATTAGTCTTTCACTGAGCGGGATGCCAGCATATATACCCCTACTCTTTCAAAGTCAAGCTATGAAATTTTTCGACTTACATCACCACAAGACCTGTTTTAATGTTGCCTCTGAAGAACTTGTGGTAATTCATAGATTAGGGATGGAAGGGACCTCAGGAGGTCGAGTTCTGGGATAGAGCTTGAAGCCCCCGGCATTGCACTTCTGTCATGAGCGCACGCTACCAAATGAGCCACGTCAATAAATAATGCATAAAGACTTCACAGGATCATAGTAGTTAGAGATGAAATAGACGTAGCAGACCGAGTCCACCTCCCCACCGTTGCAGGACGGAGTCCCCTAATGGATATTAAACTGTTCTCCTACACCTGATCTTAACCAAACGCCACTGACAGCCTCAGCCGGGACCGTATTAGTGAGAGAGGAAAATGAACCAGAAGGTTCACGAATGCCGGTTGCACATCACAGTGGAGCAAGGTCACCATGATTTTGCACGAATATTAGCAGCACGATCAGCCTCACCCTTCTTGTTATTTAGCTCTTCGCAGAACTGCACACAGTAAGCTGAGGAAGTCAGTTACATTCAGTAAAAGTGAACCTTCCATTCCTTGTGTAAACACAACGTATCCCCCCACGGTGTCCATAAAACGCACAAGAGTGCAAAGTCAGCAGCTTCAGACAGACTTGGTACCTCCATGCAGTGAGTGTATACCAGGTGGTCTCTGTCAGGGGAGGTGATTTATGCTAACTCTCTCCCTCTTGGGCTGCTTTTATTTAGTTAGTGGGAGTTTAGCAGCCCAAAGGTCACAGACACTCCAGTCACCAGTGGTTTCTCTGCTGAAAAGGAGAAATGCCTTTATAAGGGGAAAAAAAAAACGCAGAACTGAAAGCAAGGAATCGTTCTCCACTGGAAAATCAGCAGATGCATAAACAGTTAAGGGCTTCGAAGCAGAGAGATCGTGTATGCTGAATTAATCACAAATGAAATGCAGGAGAAAGCAGGGCTTTTCTCTTCCTATTTATTCCTTCTTACTCAGGATCTAAAATCCGAAACCCAGTCACTAGGTACAGTACAGGGACTCTGTTATAAGCACTCAGTGAACAATCACTTCCTGGATTCTGACAGCGTTTCCCTGCTGTGTTCGGCTACACCATCAAAAAATGAATGGCAGCTGGTGGAGTTCTAGTCTTGCCTCTACTTTGCTCCAGGGCCTTGGCCAAGTCATTCAAAGGTGCTCTGCCTCAGTTTACGCATCTGTAAAATAGGGGGAAATTATATTTACTCGCCTTCATGAAGCACTTTGAATTCTCCATAGGAAAAGTGCTAGACACATGACCAGGATCTTTATTATTATTTGAGCCAATTAAAAGGGAAAGGTACATTTAGGCACCAAGCACTGGCAAGGTGCTTAAGTGCGTGCCTAACTTTAAGCACACGAGTTGTCCCATTGACTTCAATGTGCTTAAACTCAGGCATGGGTTTATGTACCTTGCCAGACTGGGGCCTTTAAGGTAATAAAACTTGGAATACATCTGAGGAGGGCCCAGATTAGTGCCTTGTGTGTTGCATCTACAAATGTGCCCAAATAGCCTTATTTAAAAAAACCCCAAACCCTTAAAATATTCTCCAGTAACATCTCAAATCTCTGTGGTGACACTAGTGAAAGGCCTAGTTCTGTATCATTACTGTAGAATACTATGTTACACATAATGTTCAGTCCCATCAATATCCCTGGGGTTTAAGCAGGTGAATCAATGGAAGGGTACATCTCTAAAAGTGTTACCAGTTAGCCCAGCTAACAAGGTTTTTCCTCTAAGCCTGGAAAGCAAAACTCTGATGGTTTATTGTTTTCCATTTTTAGCATCTAATATAGGAATGCCTTCTCTATTAAGAATACAGGAAAGTGAGCTCACTCATACATCAGCACAGAGATATTACTATTATCATAGAGTACAAAACTGTACGAAACAGCGAACAAAAAGCCAGTCTCTGCCCTGAAAGAGCTCACAATCAGAAAACAGATGGATACACACAGATGGTTGAGCACAAGGAAACAACGTGACAATATTGGTCACCATGAACGGCAGTGTTCTCAGTACACCGAGTTTTGAAGTTTTTTGTAATGCTGCTGGTGCCAATGAAGCTACTTTGGATTTACACCAGTGAGATCAGTTTCTGTCCCACACACTGTGCCAAGTTCCATACTGCCTCTGACAAGCTCCCTACACAATGGTTAAAATTTAGTTTAGTCTCTGAACTATTCTAAATTTGGCCAGTGGCCTCTATCCCCAATAGACTATATAAGGTCACATCACCAAATTGCAATTGTTTTCCAGGGTTGTGGAGGTCAATGTCTGATTTCACACTGGACCTTTTGCTTGTAAAAGAAAAATAGTCTGGGTTTTGTTTCATACCATGCCCAGCACAGAGAATACAGGAAGCCATTTGATTTGGAAATTTCTTGTGAGACCGATCAGCTTTTTCATACAGCTGCTGATACAATGCTGAAGGATAATTTGACTTTCCTCAGGGAAAATCAACAGTTGGAAATCTGACAGGAAAACTAGTTTTCCCAGGAAAATCTCTATTCAAGTTCATAGGAAATGGCAGTGACCTGTATAGCATAGACTTGGGAAGTAGAGTGGGCTGGATGGGCTGGAAAAAAATGCCAGTGCAAATGAAATTCTTCCCAAAGGAAGAACTTAACTTGTCTGCTAATGAAAGAGAGAGAACTTTGATAACAGTCCCATTGAAATCAATGGGATAACTCAGAGGGTAATCTGCTACTCGATGTGAGTAAGGGTGGCAGAAAAGGGCCAAAAAATTCACAGTAACTGCAGGAGAGAGAGTCATCCAGAGATCAACACAGTGGAGTGTATGGAGTGTATCAACATGAGTGGAGGTCAGAATTCCTGGGTTCTATTCTTGGCTATCTGTGACTTGAGCAAGCTACTTAGCCTGTCTGTGCCTCATTTTTTTCCAGCTGTAAAATGGGTATACTTTAAATGGTATTATACTCCCCGTACAGAGAAAAGGTGATATCTGAGTAAAATATTATTAGGTATATTGGTGCCTTTCTACAAATACATGGTG
This sequence comes from Mesoclemmys tuberculata, assembly GCA_007922155.1. Classification (NCBI taxonomy): domain Eukaryota; kingdom Metazoa; phylum Chordata; order Testudines; family Chelidae; genus Mesoclemmys; species Mesoclemmys tuberculata. The sequence continues at coordinate 201,401 of ML675639.1, forward strand.
AAAAACCAACAACTGAGCACTCCTAAAAAAACAGCTACAGTTATTATCAGTGTTTCATACATTTCCGTATAACACTGGCCCCAAATCTTCCCCAAATTATTCCTACAGCAAATCTTTTAGAAGACCATCCAATCTTGATTGTAAAATTGTCAATGATGGAGAATCCACCACAATCCTTGGTAAATGGTTCCAGTAATTAATCACTCTCACCATTAAAAATTTACCCTTTAGTTCCAGTCTGAATTTGTCTAGCTTCAACTTCCAGCTCTTGGGTCCTGTTATATCATTCTCTACCTTTCTCTCAAGTCACCCCGTAGCTGTCTCTGTGTTAAGCTAAATATACCGAGTACCTTGAGACTCTCACTATAACATGTTTTCTAATCCTATGATACCTCTCCAATCTATCAACATCCTCCTTGAAGGATTTCATTTGTTAGGGTTCTATTCTACCTTGACTAGCACATCAGTGATGTCCTATGATGTCCTATGAGCTCTACTGATGAAAAGCCCTATATAAGAACTTGGTTTTATTAGTAGTTCACATAAATGGCAGAATTAATATGCTCAGTGAGCTCCGTTCTGCCTTTGGTCCATGCACACCACGCCCATTGACATCAGCAGGGGCTCCACCCCATCCTCCCTCATGGGATGGAATTTTCCAAGCACTTTGTGGGATGAAACAAGTTCTAACAGAGTTGGGACAAAAACTCTGCAAAACAGGTTTGGTTTGAAGGGTTTTGTGCAATCCTTAATTCTCATTTTAGGATGTGCGTTCACATCCTGAAAATGATCTTGCCTTGGCATGAATGCAAATGCATGCAAAATGTTATGACTAGTCAGGTTTGGGACCAAAAGTTTGGAAAATGACAGATCTGCTACTAGTGGGAAGGGGTCATGTGAGTCAGCATAATGTGCTTGCCATAACATCTCGGAGTTTTATGATTTACCTGGTGCTCAGTCGTGCTCTCACTGATTTCAATGGGAGGTGCTGGGTGTTCAGCACTTTTAAAATTAGACCAATTATTTAGGTGCTTAAAATGGATTTAGGAACTTTGCTTCATGCAGCCATTGTTTAAAATCTTGTCCATAATTTTTTTGTTTTGTTTTTGTTAAATGACGTATGAAATATAAGGTGCCGCTAAAACCAGAACTATCCCTCCATGAGAAAATATACAAAAGAATCAGAGTGGAACACTTACCTCTCTCCAACCTCATTGGAGGCATGGGCTCTCTTCTACTCCGAGTCATCAAGGGATGATGCGTGGAGTTCTCTCCCCTAGAAAAACAGCTGCCCCAGACATAAAAGGAAAGGGAAGGTAAAGTGGCTTTAATGAAATCACAAGCGCTCCTGGAGAGATAGAATCTCAAGGGAAGTGAAGACAAGGTGTGAGAACTGTGTTCTCTCTTGTATCTTCAAAAGGGCCCTTTTGAAGATAAGCACACTTCAATGGGAGGTTTTGGTGGATGCCTGTGCACTTCAAGGGCAGCCTGAGCTCCAAGAAATTCCAGCATTGGTGGATCTGACTGGGGGTCTGAGTTTCCATCTCCTTTCTGTTTGTTTTTTAATTTTCATTTTCACTCTCTCATTTGCTCCCCAAGTGACCCTCTCTCATCAACATCATCACCACCTCCTCATGGGGAAGGAGGACAAAGGTTAATAGGCTTTAAAGGAGAAATGAATTTTAAGAGGGGATTTGAAGGAGAAGGTGAAGGCATGAGTAGACAAGGTTAAGGAAGGAGTTCCAGGTTCAGAGAGCTCTGTGGGAGTTGCAAAGACTAGACTGAGAAAAGAAAATGAAGGAGCCCACGGCTGTGCTTAGATTGTGAGCTATTTGGGCAGGGTTCATCTTTTTTGTGTGTGTTGGTAGCACCTACAACAACGAGGCCTTGGTCTCTCTCTGGGGCTCCTAGGTGCTATCACAATACCAAAATAAATGAATGACTAATAATTATGATGATATTTAATTGAGCAGCTTGGGCAGACCAAAGGAGACTTGAATAGAACTCAAAGGACTGCTCAACAACATGTTAAATCAGTCCAACAATCTGTAAAATAGCCAATCAAATACTCCAAAGCATTAACTTATGGCAGCAAACACACTGCGAGCTCAGCTTTGCTTGTATTCAAATCTTATGACCCAAATGGCCTTAAAGAATTTTCAGATCAAAGCAACACCCTCCAACATCATTTTTAAAAAATTACGGAAGTCGGTGCTTTGTGCACACATTTCTGTTTTGACCAACGACAGAAATTTTGACAAAATTTAACAAAAACTAAGAAAAATTATTACATTATGATTTGTTTATTTGGTTTTGTTTGGGGCGGGGGGCGGAAAAGAAGTTATCCTGAACTGGCCCTATGCATGTGAGTAAATTTATGAATAACCCACATGCTATTTCTAAGCACAAAGTGGACTGTGAAATAATAACATTTATTACACCTTCAGAACTTGCTCATGTCCTTGCTACTATTGTCTCCAACCCACCTCTTACCAGGAAACGCAGATTGTAATGGAATCTCCCTGCAAAATTTCACATGCTTTCTTCCTTTGCAGGATAAAATTAGCAGAGTTCTCATGAGATGGCAGCTAAGAAATCAGACTTTCCTTGGATGACCTCAATGGAATCATTTGTTGCTCAAATGACAGACAAACACAGTAATTAGGTCTATTTAGTAAAGCGGAGGTGAAAGGTCAAACTACTGGGCAAACTGTCTCCACTGCTTAACTTGGTCACCAAGTCAGGGATTTGCAAAGGTAATGTTTGTACAATAACCCGACACTAGCAATAGCCAGCCAGCAGGTCCTTGCTCCATGGCTAGAGCTCCCCCAGGGCTCTGCACACCAAATGCATTTAATGTTTAGCTTTAAGCATAAAAATGTTAGTTTCAACTTGGATAACAGTACGATTCTGTGATCAATCACTCAGTTACAAATTAGACTGGAAAAAGGGAAACAGTTAATGAAGAGATATTTTATTATATTACTTAGATTTTAGCTAATATATATAACATATATAATCATAAGTGCTCAAGCTAAATCAATCAGGAGAGTTGGAGCAGATGGATTGAGTTAACCCATTAGGTGGTAGCTTACAAACCTATTCAAACTCACTGTCCCTTCCTCTTCGGCATTTTTTATGTTTGCTTTCAGAACTCATTTTGTTTCATTCTAACAAGGAGCAGATAATCACTGTTATATGGTGGGTTCCCTCTGGATGCCCTCGAAGTAAGGTGGCTAAGTGCTGATAATATTGAGTGGTCAGGGGTCTTGCTATTTAGTTGGGATTTGCAACGTCTATTAAGATCATATAGAACTGATAACAATATGTATATTACACACACAGAGATGTAAAATTAGGCATACACATATAAAATTATAATATACATATGGTGTGCAATAGATAAATATAGAAGACACAAAAATTATATTATACTAACATTAAGGTTGCCAAGTCAAGCGTTCAGCAGTTAGGAAATGCCAGAATTGAGGTGGACTGTGCAACCTTAATATGGCCCCCTTGTGCATCTGCATTAAGATAGTCTTTCAGTACATGATCACACAGTCATTTTTTCCACAGGACCTCGGCTTCATTTAGTGCACATGATGGGCCTGCTCTGGAGATATACTGGGGTTGTGCAGCAAAGGAGGGTGCTTTCTGCAGGACCCCTGCTTCTTTTGTTGCACAAGTTGGAAAGTGCGTAATGGATGAGGCAGAGGAATGTTGGAAGAGAAAGGATGTACTGAGTGCTTGACTTTGCAACCTTATTGGTGTTATTTTAACTCCGTTTTCTGTGTAAAATTTCCTAAGTTTTTTACAAAAGCAAATAGAAAAAACCGAAATTCCATCACGGGTCATCAACAGGGTTGTAATCCTTTATATCCACCACATAGACCGCTGCCACTTTGAGTTAATGGAGCAAAAAATATTTGATAATCATAATGGTCCTTCCTGACGTTGGAATCTATGAAACCAACTTTCTTATAATAGCGGGTAAAGATCTACCCAAGTTAACCCAGGAGGCATTTCAGAACTGATTGCGCAATCCATACTTACGCATCTAAATAGTCCATGTGACTTCAGGATGATTACATGTGTAAGAGATCGCTGTCAAGAGCAAGAGTTGTACCATCAGATCAATTTAAGGAATCAGTAGAAATACTGATAATATGGCAATATTATCTGGGCAGGCTTTGAAAAAATCCACAGAGCCATGTCTAGAAACTGCCCGAGCTGGAGAAAATTTCCCATTCATAGAATCTACCTACTGGCACGTGCAAGTCTGTCTGTGTCATGCACCCTCTTGTCCCCTTCCCTGTTCACGTTTGTCACAAATGTGCTAAGTTACGCAGGGTGCATTTTCCACTAAAAACATCTGAATGTGATATTCCTTTTCTGCCTGAACTCCATCTGACAAGCGGTCCTCAAAGGGAAGTGATTTGCAGCTCTCACACATTCACCAGGGGAACAAAGTGTTTTGGATGGGATGGGATTTCTTTAAATGAAACCTAGCTGTTAAGCAGTCTTTGCAAAGTAGACTTCTTCGCATGCAAATAATGAAATATGATGATTGATGATGATGATGAAGAAAAGTAATTTCCCCTACCAAAAAGTCTGAGAAAACAGAATTCCTTAGGAGCAAAAGACATTTTGATGCATTATTTATTAATTATTAAAGGCCCTTACCAAGATCTTGGTTCCATTATGGTAGGTCACTATATGAGGTACAATGTATAGTAAGAGACAGCGAAAACAATACTTCAATTGCATTTTCTTTAGTTCCCTCCTTCACAGACACGCCTACAACAAACATTACAACAGCAAGATCAATACTTGAAGAGCACATTCACCCCAATATATAGGTGTTCGTCTTTAATAAAGCCAATTTTTATTCAATCTACAACTTTTGTTCACAAAACAAACTTGTCTCCCAGCTTCAGCTCCTACCAAGAAAAGCAACCAGGAGCAAAGGAACATGGCTCAGTCTCGACAGAAGTCAAAGTCCTTGCATTACTTCTTAACAAGATGACAGATTTTATTTAGACGCCTGGCATCACAGTGCTGACACAGGTATTGGTTCTAGCTGATGTGTTTTGGTGCAGTGTTTGTAGAGGCGTTAAAGAAGGTATCAACACCTCCCAGATCTGGTAAGGGGAAAGAAAGAAGCATAAAAAAAATTCTACTAGCACTGAAAAAAAATAGAGAGCGCAGCATGCTATCTAGCGCTATCACTCTTCACTTTATTTCAAGAACAGTTTTGGAAAGTGTGCCTGTTTAATTGAACCCGCCCTTAGGCAGATTGCTACACAGATAGTAACATAAAATAACTTCGGAGACTGGGACTGAAGGCACAAGGTTGATGTTTGTTTTTGAAAGAGACAGGAAGGTTGTTTGTTTGCAGAAATAGGTCATTGTAGGACCATCACCATCAAGTATTAGACTCAACTGTGAGTCAGCACTCATTAAAGAAACTTACACTTCCCAACTGGGGGAAGTTGTGTTGTATTGTTCATACTGTGACTATATTAAATCAATTAAAATATGCATTTATTATATATATATATATGATAAAGAACTGTCAAAAATAAAATGAAGAGCTTGCGTGAGTCTTTAGGCAAAGCAGTGGGAGCGCTGACCTCCTACTGTATATAAACCCTTCCTGAGTAAATATTTCTGTCATGTAAAGATAAAAGATTATTTTTATAACTTGTAACAAAATTAGATTCTTCTTTCCAATGGATCACCTTTGCTCTCTCTGCAAAATGCAGGCTTTAAATTGCTTCACACTGAACGGGTGCATGGAAAATCCCTGCGTTCAAAAATAAAATGAGCAGGCTGGTTAGAAGGGGATAGGGGAGAGATTAGCTGTATATTTTTTTATTTTGCTGTCATACCTCTGGCCAATTGCTATGATCATCCACTTATCAGAGTATGTTCCTTACTTGGCAAAGCTCTGGTACTGTTGATGGATACTCCAAGGAATCCTGAAACATTCTGATGCATATTGTATTGCATCTTGTGTGCATGGTATCACATGCATACCCCATGTGCGTTATGGGACAGATCTTCGACCATGGACAGCCCCTTTGCACCAATCTGATGATGAAAAGAGTCTCATCAGATGAATCAATCAGCTTCCTGGAGATTCTTCAGGCACAGGGGGTGCCTGGGGTTACGTGGCTTGCGTACCTGGCTCGACACCATTATTTTTTCTGCCTCCTGATCTAGGGGGACATCTCAGGGACATGGCTAGGGAAAGGGAAAATAGCAGGATCGCTGCTGTGCTACTCAGCAACCAGAAAGTTCTTTGGAGCCAATGCAGCCAGGTGTAATTTAGGTTGATAATCCTCTAAGTAGTGATTGTAGCCAAACCAGCCCTAGCTAGGAACTGGGGGCGGGCATTTCGCCCTCGCGCAGCTGTAGTGGGGGCAGCTTCAGGATCTTTGAGACTCAATCACTAGATCTCCCCCCCCCCCGCCATAGATACAGACACAGACACAAGAGAGAGGCTGAGCTATGCTACAGCATTTACAGATGAGAACGCAATAATATATTATTCTATCAGAGGCTTGGAAAAAAGCCTGTGTTAAAAGATACATGATTTAAAAGAACAGGAGAGGTACGAAAAGCCAAACTAAAGGACACTATCATGGTTTGAGAACACAGACCCTCTTCAGAGGAAGTTGGTGAACATTACTCAGAAAGCTGCTGGCTCTAATTTATAGATCGTCCATCTGAAGACAGTTTAATCCCATTTCCTCCTCCTAGCTATGTATTAATTAAATCCAGCTATTAGCAACGTCCCACTACTCTCAGGAAGACTGGGTTTGGAACACAGTTTTAGTTGGGTTGTAATAACATCTTGTTCTTTTAAATCTCTTACCCTTAATAACTTTTTATGAGCTTCAGAGGTAACCAAAAATGTTAGCTGTTTTTATGTGATATGTGTAGATATATATATACACACACACACACACACACACACACAAACACACACACTGCGGTCATCCTTAATAACTTGCTGGTTTGCCTTAGATAAATAAATATGGTTCCCTCCATTTTTGCTGTTTCCTATACTTACTGTAGTGAATGCCTATGGAGCACTGAAGTAACATTATTTTGTTATCTATGGCAACCGGCAAGTTTTTAAAGGATGACCACCACATGTGTGTGTGTGTGTAAATATTTACATAATGCATACGCACACAGATGAAAGGCCCAATTCTGCATTCCTCTCTCAGGCAAAACTCTCATTGATTTCATTAGTTATGTTGCCTGAGTAACAATTGCAGAGCTTGGTCCTCGGAATAAAAATCCCTTTGGTTCACACTGTAGATCCTGGTCTCTGTACCACGTTACTTCAGGAGTTGGGGCCCGCTAGTCATGCACTTTTGCCTTAGTCCAACCCTGCGTCATTCTCTGCTCACTGTGTTGAGAAACAGGAGTGAAAAGAAAATCAGGCTCAGGATCTGCTTCACGGTCTATACTTGCTGACCCAATGCAATAAAATGATTAATTCCACATGGACCTTGCTCAACCTGAAGTGTTCAGCATCATGATATTTAATAACCAAGGGACAAATCCTGAAGTCCTTCCTCTGATTAAAGTTATTGGGTCAAAACAGCAACTGGTTTGGACTCATTTGTTGGACTCCTCTAGGATTTTTCCTTGTGTCCTAATTAAACTACAGGGAACAGAAATGCAAATCATTTGTAAATGTCCTTGTCGACATTTCATGTGGATCTTCTTCCAGCTTGGCTTTGAGCATGCAAGGCAAAGAGCTTGAGACTTCTTTCGTTTGCACTGATGTAAATCAAGAGAGTCTCCACTAAAGTCACTTTAACGCAAGGAAAAATGAGACAAGAATCTAGCCCAAAGATTTGAGGAATCCTACCAGTTTCTTGCCCCTGATGCTACGCCTCTGGTCTGAAATTGGCCATTATTTGTGACTATCAAGCATGCAAAGCTCACCATTCAGTTGGCGCAAGGCAAGTTGCCTTTGCACTGTTGCTGCTGTCTGAGCTGGTCCACATGCACTGTATGTGCACTACTGCTCTCTATTGGAATGGATTAGAATAGGTCCTGATTTTACTACAGCTTGCAAAATCAGTTATGTTAGTCACTAATTTGTGTGCTTGCTAGTTATATGAGCTGCAAGATTTTCTTTAGGTTAAGAGCTGGAGATAAAAAGATAAAGGCATTATACAGAGCTCTGCTTTTTAGCCTGCAGTAACTGAAACCAATTAATACACCCAACAAACTGATACTTCTCTTTAAATCACTAGTGCATCAGATTTCATAATAATCTGACTTCTAATCTCCTGTTCTTCGGTAAAAGGGGGTTGGGAGTCTCTCTGTGGTATTTTGGTTTCAGCATTTAATTAGATTGGTTCCACCATTATTGGGTTTTAAAAATAAAACATGATTTCATAACGAAGAGTGAAACCACAGACGAGATGGTGTTGTAATTGGAATCAAATAGATAAGCAAGAAAGCAATGCCAGATGCTTTTGGGGGATGAGAAATATAGACTTAAATCAGATTTAAACAGATGTTCTGATGTCTGGAGTTTGCCAAACATTTCATATTCAAAATGCCTGGTGTTTTTATTTGAACCCTGTCTTCTCCAGATGGAAAAAACTTGTTGAGATCAAATAAAAGCATCAACCTTCATCTTTACCAGAACTTGATCCCAAAGGCTTTTTGAGGTTTGGAAGACTTTGGTTAACTTGTTTTGCTTTATTCTTTCTTTCTTTCTGTGTTGGTCTCAGCTGGACCTAAGGAAACTAAGGTTTCTCTGGAAACTAAGAATTAAAGAAGCTATTTTTACAGTATTACACACTTAGGGATGATAAGAAATATGTTTTTGTAAGAATCCAGAGAGGTTTATATAAGGTCATGGTTGATTCAACAGTATACAATTGAACCTCCAGATTTTTAGAGATTCCTTCATCATTCATACATTTTAATCACACTTGGAAGTTGGAAAATTAATACATACATGAATATTATTAATTTATTATTAAAACCCTGAGCTTTAAAAGAACAGCTTCCAACAAGTAGACAATCTGGAAGTGCTGAAAAACTGGATAGGCACATTCAGCATTTGAAATCCTGACAAAAGCAAAGTGTACTAAGCATAACCTCCGAGATTAGGATAGAGAGACAATGAGTGAAATCCTGGTTCCATTGAAGTCAGTAGCAAAAGTTTCATTGACGTCAACGAAACTAGGCTTGTACCCACTAAATAACCTTTGCTGGGAGTTGCCCAAAACTAGAGATTGTTCACAGCAGTTGGAGCTTGTCTAAGTTTCATTGTGAAAGATTTCATTTAAAAGTCTATCCATTAGTTCCTGGTCTTGATCCATGGTCCCATTCCTGCAGTCCTTGCACAGATAAACTCCCCATTGAAATCAAATTAGATTTTGGGGCAGGGGGGCAGGAGACATAGGGGTTTACAAGAAAGATTTGGACCGATTCTTAATCCAAGCACACCTAAATTGAAACACAAAGGATCTAGTTCTGCTTTCTTTGCATACCCAAACGCAAAGGTCAGTGGGACGACTGAACGCACACAGAAGGCAGGCTCAAGCCCATAGTGAGCTTCTTCTTTAAGCTCTAGACCAAGAGTTTATAAAGAAATGCCATCTAAAGCAATCATACTGGCCAAAACTCCAGATTAGGCAAGAGTTTACTGTAAAGCCCATAGAGCTGGGAGGGAGCTCCATTGTTTAAATGCCATTAGCTAATCCTTTGCAAAGCCCAGTTACAAAAGGCAGAGATTTAGATATGCACATTTCCTGACAAATTCAGAGACGCACAGGGGCTTTGCCACAAGACCTGTGAATGGGCCAGTGATTGGCTGCATGGCCCCAGGAGCAGCTCAGGAAACCGAAGAGATTCATCATCTACCTCCAGTTCCAATCTGCTCTGAGGGGGATGATCCCCACACACTGGCATAAATGTGCTGGGAGGTGAACCCAACACTGCAAGGGATGCTTCCCTCCCATCCGTGCTGCGAGCTGGTAGAGGGGAATAAAGGAGAACTTTATCCCCACTTATTCCCTGTGCAGGCACACTGGATGGGCCCCGATTTGGCCTCCGTGCAAAAATAAAAAGAGGTGATGAAGATAATCAATTTAGAGAAATATCTGGTGGAAGAAAAGCAACTCCCTCTTTTTCTGAACAAGTTACTGCTTCTCTGCGCCAGAAAGGGCCCAGTTGGGACTGAATCCAAATTTGTTACTCAAAATTCAACTCAACTCTTAATGTTCTGTCTTGATTAGGAGCTCCTCAGGACAGGGACGGCTCTTGGGTTTTGTCTGCAAAAGACCTATACAAATGCTAATTACTTATAATCACTGAGGCTAATGATGGAATAATCTATTTATCTAATAGTCTCAGTTCTTTAGGGGGTATTTTTATTCCAAGTAGAGACAACCTTCCTTTACGAAAGTCGTGAGGGACGTACCAACAGGCTTTGCAAACACAACTTTTGGATAACAAGAACAGTTGGAATTCAGGTCTGCCGCTGCTGAAAAACACTCCATCAAAGTTAGCATTATCATCATAGTCCAGTGGATAGGGCAGGAGACACCTATATTCCATTCCCAGCTCCATCACTGATTCAGCGTGACCTTCAGAAATCACTTCGCTTCTCTCTGACTTCAGTTTCGCCATCTGTAAAATAGGAATAACACTGCTTGCCTGGCTTTAGAGAGATCTTTCAGATTTGTAGATTACGGATGCCTCCTTTTTCTTCTCAGGACACACTCATTTCTCTTTTGGAACATGTCCCTCTGCAAACTGAAAGCAAATGTAAAATAACTCAGGGGCCATCCACCCATCTCTAATTTCGTCCAAATAAGCTGTTCAGGTTTAGCTTGCAAATATGTCTTAAATTCTAGTGAGAAATCTAGTGAGGAGAAGGTCAGTGGTATATTTCATGAGCTAGAAACTTTATGTGTTATTAGGATTTCACCTACCTATATATTTTCATTTTGTATCATTTTCCCTCCTCAGATCTCAATTATCTATGTTATCTCACTATGTTAATATTCTGCAGGGACACAAAGCCTGTGATACCATACGGCTTAACCAGTTATTCTTTGCAACAGGGTATCTGCAGCATCAACGCTGATATTATATAGCATACAGAGGATCCCTATTACAATTAAAACATATTTTTCACGTGCAGCTAATCCCTAGAAATAAGGGTGAAAATTGCAAACTTCTCATTCTACGTGGATTTCACTGTATATAACTAGAGCATTCTCTGTATGTGAATATTTGGCCTTGAATTCTTCATAAACAATCAGAAAGTAAATGTCATGTCAGATGAAATTTAAACTTTTTCCTAGATTTGTGATAAAGTTTATTTGAATTATATTGTGTGAACTAATGCACATGGTATAATTAAGAAATCTCATTATTGGTAATTTACAGGAAAACAAAATATGTTGTCCCTTTTGTTCAGCTCCTAGAATTAATTTACAAATAAAGGCTAATTAAAGGGGCTAATCCAAAAACCATTGAAATCAATGGCAATATTCCCTTTGCTTTCAACAGGCTTTGGTCAAAGACTAAATCATTTAAACTAAGTATTCACAGTTCTGAGATGGATAGGTCCATTAGTGTAATGTAATTCAACAATATTTACAAGACAAGTTACAGTTTGCTTTTTATAATCCATAAAAGCCAAGAATTCGCTACTAGGCAAATTAGAAAATTATTCTTAATATCTATCCCATAATTAATATTTGGATCCAATAGGGTAGATTTTAAAACAGTTTAGGTGAACAAAATTATGCAGAAAATGCAGCAATTAAGGTAACAGTGCACATAAATTCCCAATTCTGGTCCTTTGTATATGCAGAAAATGAATCTGCATAAGCAAGTACGACAATTACGCATGCAAATTAAGTAGACTATCATGCACATATTTAAGATTTGGCTTCTGGGCAAACAATTGCCAGCACTCAAACCACAAAATATATAATAATTATAGACATAAGGATGCAGAGGGGAAAGAAATAAAAGAAATCCAAATTGCATGTTAATAGAGATGCAAGAGTTTAGTCTCCCATTTGAATGGTTTAATCTTCCATGAGTGGTTTGGATGTATTTGGAATATAAGGAGTTGGACTGAGCCAAAAAAGTTCTGTCCAAATTTCACTATTTTCCAAATGATGCCTCATTTATTACTATAGGCAGCTCCGAGTCTCCTGGGATTAACATTTTGGCTGCCCAGAATGATTAGATACAAGATCAGGAGGAGCCCTGGCGTCTGAGGCTCAAATTATTTCATGTAACAGCAACAGAGACGTCAGATGTAACATAACTTGCCTTTCCCTTCTTATGCTCCAACCAAAATGCGACACTGAACTCATCTCAAACAAATCCTGTCAGAGTTGAGTATTTGACATAAAAAAATAAATATAACACTTTTTTCACTACGGTCTCAAGGTAATTGAGCTAACGCCTTTCTTGCATACAGATCTTTGTGCAGTTATATGTCTCCAACATTATCAGTATTCATAATACATTATGAAATTTTATTAGTATTGCTAATCAGGAGACTTTTCACTGAGCACCATTCAACAGAGGCTCTTAAGACATTTTTGCAAATAAGGCCCAGATCATGTAAATGCTTAAGCACATAAATACCTTCTTTGACTTCAACTGGACCACTCACGTGGTTAAAATTAAGCAGTTCTTACAGACACAGGCCTTAAATAATTAAGTCTCAGAACAATAACTGATTGAGTAGGTCATCACAACTCATTGACTCAATGGATTTAGCCTTGTTCTGCTCCCAGACTATCACAAGCAAGTCCGGATTTTTCCAAATTTGTTATTCCAATCTAGTCAAGGATTCATTTTTCAAATTAGTTTCTCCGCGCCTTGCTCACCAATATTCAGAATTAGAGCTGTGTTGCTTGGGCGGCGAGTTGCCGGGTAAGTTGCACGATTTGTTCCCTGACTGGATGAGTGCACAAGCATATCAGGCGTAAGTGCTTCTGCGCACAAATTTCATATATGGTTTCTGTAAATCCTCAAGTATGTATCTCCAGATGTTGCTGTCCACAAACACTTTTGTAAGTCGCTCAGAAGTGAACTCCAAAGAAGCACGTATTATTGTTTGCTCTTTGACAGATTGTTAAAGTGAGATACAGAGGTTTTTGTAAAACGCCCTGCATCCCAGAACGAGGAGCTATAGAGACTGAAATATAATTCAGGAACACTGATCCATAGGTCCCTCCTTTAACAACCCCACTACATTGCCTCTCTTATGAGAAACATCCTGGCATCTAACACAGCAAGGAAAGAGGTAAAAGTTTAGTACACAGTTGAAAGGAAAGAATCTCCACTTAGTCCTTCCTGAAAGGAACTGTAGGCCCAGGAGCAATTAGCTATATGCATGCAGGGTCTATGCAATACTCTATATTCTGTGCAAAGCTCTTGACATTCAGCAGATAACATAACAGGAAATTAATACAAGTTATTTTATACTTTACCCAGCCAACTGTATTGTACTCTAAATCTCGTATGTAATTATGTAATTTCAAGAAGAGCAATCCAACTAGTAGTTTAGAGTTCAAACTTAGCTGGAATACACCATAGGTAATTGTATGTTATAGATACACCAGTTTATTTGTCATGAGTTAGAACTAGATAATCCACCTCCTTTTTTTGTCTGCATGCAAGGGAGAAGAGTAGCAGAAAATGCCTTGAAACAGCCCAAATTTTGTTGGAAAAAAAGATGCACCATTACCGTCCTTCCAACTCTATCTGCATTTAGCTGTATAGAAATAAATAGAAAATAATAAATATTATAAGGCGGGTTGGGACTGGTGCTGAAAACTGAATTAAAAATGAATTGCTGTAAAATTTGATAGACTCTTCTTACATTTCAACAGTGTCCTTTGAGGGAAGGGGAAAATGTACAAAGACACAAATGTTTCAGTGGGAGATCAGGGACCAGGCTTCCCTTAGAGACTTTGAAAATCTGACCCTTAATCCCTATTCAAATTTGTATTTCCATCACAGCAGAGCTCCCTGTTTTGGGTGGATGTAGCAAAAGGAAGAAAGAGCAGGGACCTACTTGAACCTCATCTTTCTGCAGAAACCCCCTGTTCTGCTACATTAAGGACTGTCCATGACTGTGGAAGACACAAGGATTTGGCCCAGCAAGAGATGTGCCTGTGTGTTATTTCTTTCATTTTAAAATATCAAACAAACATCATTGGGTGGATTCATGCGTACGTGTGTATACACACACACACATCCACGATACATACGTATACACCTCAGAATAGGATCGTAGGGTAAAAAAATGTTATTTCAATATTTTTCCTGCTAATTTCCGGAAACCATCCCAAATTTCCATGGCAAGGTAACCAGCCTCAATTCACCAGGGAAAGGAAGTTTACATACTTTAAAACATATTGTTTGTCCCTGCACCAAAGAGGAAGACATTGAATATCATATAATAAGTCAATTGGGAAAAGGGAAAGAAGTTGCAATATTGTTGGACATTAATAGCATTCATCTCTTAAGCGTGAATTGTGGATCGGTAATTGTTAACAAAACTGTAATATAAACAATTGGTGCCTTAAGCAATGGCAGAATAACAGCATCAGAAGGCCAGATCTAAATTTAAATCTCCGTTCACTAGGAATTTTTTGGAATGGGAACCCTTTCAGCATTGTTTAGGAAAATTCCTATTTTGTCCCTATCAGGAAAAGCAGATCCTCTTATTTCCTTATAAATGACAAATAAAGCCGAGGGGGTCTAAATTCCACACAGATATACACCAGCCTTTAGTGGTGCTGAATGAGAAGCCAACCAGCACAGAATTTGGCCTGGGGTACAGTTCATTGTGATCTTTGTGACATGAGCCTTAAAGGCTGATTTTGGGGGGGAAGGGTATTCAAAAGAATTAGGACATTTTTGGCTGGAAAGTAAAAGGGAGAGGGTGATTTAGGCTTAAGTGATAAGAAATTGACCCACAGAGATGTGCAAGCTGCTAGGCTCGTGAGAACCTCTGGCAAGAGGCTTTTGGCAGCCAGCTTTGGAAATTTTCTCCCAATGGTAATAAAGCTCATCCTGGCCACGTCTATAATGACACCTAGATACCACAATGATGGACACATCTGAAATGATCCACATTAGATACAGGTGGAGAGATTTCACATTTCGCAATCCACATTTCGTTGTCTAGATTTTCCAACTGAGCACGGTCTAAGGAACTCCAGGCACTTAGCCAGCTGGGTGGGTTTTCTCTGCTGCATGGCTGGCTGGGGACATGGTTCACAGGCTCCTTTCATTAGCTAAAGGAACCCAATCTAAACCATGTAAAAACCAGCCAAATTCCACAATGATGGACACCCAATAAACGCATTTAATAATCACCATAGTAAATCAGCCGCATTTTGCTCCCATTCAGCAAAATCACAGAATTTCTATTAGGTCAAGTTCTCTACTGTGCTAACTAGTTTGATTCAGTGGAGTTATGTCAGATGAGAATTTATCCTCATCAGGAGCAGGGGGATTCAGGGATGAGATTTTTCTAGTTAAAACTGATGTGTCTTGATTAGTGCTAAGACAAAACCTCTATGAAACCGTATTATACTCAATATTGTGCGGATTTAGGTATGCAGCCCAACACAGCAATCAGAACGCCTTGCACTGCCCCGTGCATGCAGCTCTATTGCTGTGCCGAGGATGTCTCTGCGTTTCTCATCTGTTCAGACCCTATGGGAAAGACTCAGCGCGATTTATCTTAGATCAGTATTTTCAAGGTATCCTCTCTCTCTCTATTGTTTGTTAACTGCTGCAAGTTTGGACGACAGGCTGTGGGGTCAGAGCCAAGGCAGAGAACAGAGATTTGCAAAGATCACGCAATGCTCCTCAGTCTGTGGCTGGAATAAACAGAATCTCCTTAAAGGTCACTTCTTCAGGCTCCTGCTGTGATTGCCAAAGGAAGCTGCAATCATTTTTCAGCCCCTTAAATGCCAAGAGTAAAATGCACTGAGTCACAGGTTTCCTCCATGTTCCTGGTTTGTGATGAGTCTACTTAGGAGGCATTTCCTTGCCAAGAAAAGCTTCTTTTTCCTTTCGAACCCGGAATAAACCCATGGCACCCTCTCACAAAGTTAAGGGTCATGGCACATTGGGTTAAGCGTTGCGGCTGGACCCATTTGTGTGCCCCAGACCAAGTGTTCTCTGAAAGATCAGCAGTGTGTCTGAATGACCAGCTCTTGGTATCTTTCTCATTTATACTCAGACTAGTCAAGGCTTTCCATATTGTAAGAATAATTAGCGGTGGGTGAAAAATCCATAACGCATTTCACGCAACGAATGTCATCTCTGTTTCTGCTTGCAAACTGTCATAAATTCCCTCCTAGCATTTCATCACTCTCTTCAACAAAACAAAGCCTCGCTTGAGCTGCCTGAAAAAGCCACCCCCTTCTACTTATTTAAGATTTGGAATTGGGTTTTTCCATTGTCACTAAATTATCCCTCAGCCTGGCATCAAAACTGTCGTATCTGGAAGGAAATCTCAGATGAAATCTGAAGAACTACAATCCTTACCCTCAGTGAAACCATTGAGCAGCCCCAGTGAAACCATTGAGACTACTTTCAGGCATGTTACTCAGCATGAAGATGGGTTGTCAGATCTGGCACTGAAGTCCATCCTTAAAAAGATCCTTAAATGAATAGTTGCTGTGTTTATATGAACCTTGCAACAGATCTCTTTCTCTCTTTCCCCATAGTTCCTATATGTATCCGTAATAATCTCTGGGTTTCATTAGGCAGTCCTGGCTGGATACATAAATAATAAGGCTGTTGTCAGATTTCCCTCTGGTGCGTAAGGGCAGATCTGGAAACCTAAAGGCCCTGACCTTCATGTTTCTCAGCAGGGAGTGAAACACCCTCAGAGCTGGAGCAGTGGGAAAATGCAAGTCTGTGTTATGCTTTAACGTGATACTGACAAGCAAATGTAATTTCTCAGAACTTACTTGAGTGAACTCTGATCTGTTTTATAATCTCGTGCATTTAACACCGACCATTTGTAGCTCAGAGGTTGTGGCAGTGGCAGAGGCTTTAACATGGTAACTTCCCTTTTAAACTCTGCCTTGCTTGGAAGGTGGTAGAGGATTGTGTGTTGGTTTATCATCCCTTTCCTCTATTGTTAGAGGCAGGTTGAGAAGACAGGCTTGGGTCCTTTTTACGTTGGCCAAGATGTGAGTAAAACAAACAAACAAACAATACAATTTAGACAGTAAACGCTTGGGAGAGGCACTGAGCAAAGCCCTCAGAATTCGGGCTTTGAGGCGTGAGCCCCGACTCACAGCAGCTTTGCTCTCTGAAAGGAGGAACGTCGACGTGATGGATGGGAAGGACCAAGCTCCACTACAGCTTGTTCCTCCGTCTTCCAACATCTCTCACCTTTCTCCCTCCCCCTGGAAATCAGTCATGGGGGTGCACCTATGTCGATCGCAATTCAAGAGCCCAGTGTGGTTTGCTAGCAGGAGGCAACAATCCTCGGCGTCCTTGCCAGCGGGCCCGGGGTAAACTCCTCCTCTGCAGCAAAGGGGGTCTGAGTCGTGCCACCCAGGCTGTACACTAGATTGGCAGCACCCCAAGGCAAGCTCACGAAGCCCTCGCAGTACATGACTTGGAGCAGCCTGCTGTGTAATGGGAGGGCGCCTGCCTCACCTCTGCACGGAGTGCATCTTATTCCCCGGCAGGCTGGTGCACAGGAGGTGTGGGCAGGTTTTGTGCAGATGTGATGGCATAGGCCTGGGGCCACGGACGACGTGATGACACTTGGTTGTCATGGCTTCAAAATACAAGCTCCAGATCTAAATCAAACCTTCCCGAGCGGAGCAGGAATTCCCAGATTTGCTCCCTCCCTCCTTATGTAAACGGAGCTGCGCCCAGATTCTCCGAAAGAGAGCCCCCTGCACCGCCGCCATTCTCTCAAGAATGGCAGCTCGGCAGCTCCCCGTCACGAATGACCTTATCAAATGAAGATGCATGGCCAGGAGTCAGCATCCCTGTAACGCGCTGAAGCTCTGCAGATGGAGAGCAACTGGAGGAGTGAATCTGACTTGCGGCCTGAGCAGTAGTTTAGGGGTGTCATTATGATGGAAAGCTAACTCCTCTGCCTGCCCCCTGGGTCACCAGAGAAAAGACTCCTTTAGGTTACACCATGCCTCCTTACAAACCACCCCCTACGCATGGAACAGATCCATGTTAAATCTCCCCTGGCCTTCCCCTTACAAAAATGTCCTTAAAACCCTCTTGTTCCATGCATGATGCATTCCAGTGATAATTGCCATCAGTCACACTGTTTCTGTATTGCATTGCCTCCTGTTGTTTTGCACTTATATTCATTTGTGTCGTTAGCTTGTATTTTTCACCTTTCAGGGCAGGGGACATGTTGCTAGTTAGCACAGTTTTCTCTTGACAGCATCATGAATACTTACATAACTGCAAATAGTAGAAATGAGCCTGAAATGTGAAATTCAGTTCTGAATCTTAACAGTCTTTAAACAGCCCCTAAGGATGTTAGCATCTGGGGTTTTAGGTCAGTCCATTATTGAAGAGCCAGCTACAAAATCTGATTGCAGCTCTGAGCTCTACCAGTTTCTCCAATGCCCAGCAGTATTCGGATCCAGATTTTTCATTTGGGCCTAGCACTAATAATATAACAATACACGAACACATATATATGCTCCACTCAGGATCCAACCCTTTGCGGCACAGCTATATAGAAAAGAAACCTTATGCTCACCTGGCCTATGAAAGAACCAAGAGTGATCACGCTACACGGAAAAAAGGGGCGGTGCTGGAAGGGATGCACACCTCTGCAAATGTCACAAGACTGAAAGACACCTTGGGACATGGTGGGTAAAGCAATTCAGGAATGCCTCTTCCCCATGACTTCATCCTGGCATATGCTAGAGAAAAAGAGGTTGTTTACATCTAAATGCTGTACAGTGGCTGAGAGCAACGGTTAACTAAATATTGTCAGATGAATTAACAAGAACTATATACAGAATGGTTCGGGGCAGGGTTGCATATGCTGAGTGTGAGTATAATTTCAGAACTGTATGAAAGGTATTTTGTGGTTGGCATTGATGATTTCCCCTGAAAACGACATTTGGGCAAAGGGAAATTGAATGAGAGGAAAGTCCTGCTACCTCTCGTGTGCATAACAGATAGAAACTGAGAGAGGAATTATAGAGATGGTATGAATTTCCCTGGAACGGAGACAAGGACAAGGTTGCAGATGACTTTATTAGCTGTCGAAGTAGTAGTGGCACTTTTCCAGGAGCACACTATGTCTCCTCCTGCGTAGGAATGTATACCATGTTCTTTAATCACACAACAAGCAGGACGGACTTGTTTAGTACAAGCAGCAGAGCTGGTAAGAGGCAGGAAACATTTCCAGGAGCAGGGCAGGAAGGTTTCTCCAAAACCTTTGTGGCCCAGAAGAAATCTCAGCCCCATGGTAGTGGAAGGAGTGTTGCGTGTGTGTGTGTTTGTGTGTAGCGTGCAAAGCCAATGCAGTCTGATCCCTGTGTGGTCTAGAGGGGGGTTGTGTGTGTGGTCCTCCCAAAGCCCTGTTCATCTGTCCAAAGGCTGCTAACTGCCTGCTGAATGACCACGTCTGTTTACTTTAGCTCTGTCTGCACCAACTGAACTCTGAACGCTGTCTTCCTCCAGCTGGGCCGACTCAGGACCCCAAAGTGAAAGAGAGAGGGAGAGAGAGAGATGTGTGTGAGTCTCCAGAAAAGAATGGCCTGCAAATGGACTGCAGTGTAAATCACAGGGAACAATTTATGGGCCATTTTCTCTCCCATCATTTCTTCCCTGACCCCCCACCCCCTCTTCGCTCAAACAGGCCGGGCTCATAAATCGCCTGTGCTGAGTGCTGGCAGAAAGGTTTTTCATGTTCCTGACAGATGCAATAAAAATATGCATGTGTGTCTGTTGATTGGGTGGGAGGCAGAGGTGAGGTGGGTGTTTATGCATGGTGATTGTGTGTATACGTATGCATGGTGTGTGTGTGTGTGGTGATTGTGCATGGGCATAAGCAGATTGTGAGTGTGTGTGTGGTGATCGTACATGGGCATAGGCAGATTGTGCGTGTATGACTGGCGATAATGCATGGGCTTAGGCAAACTCTGTGTGTGTGACTGGTTATTGTGTGTATGTCTGGTAATTACGTAGGGGAGGACTGTATGTCTGCATGTCTGGTGATCGTGTGTGTGCATGGGAGTGTACAGGCTGAGAGTTTCGTTGGGTCTGGTTTGTGAATGACACATAGCATGGGGAGAACTGTGAGCACATGTTGTATGTGATAACAGAAAGAAATATAAAAACATTCCTAAATATTCTTGCAAACAAAACTAGCAGACACACTTTGCTCGTTTTTAGAGCTGGGTGGGAGACCATTTTCCCGTTCTGGGAAAATAATGGAGATTTCAACAAATTTTCTCATCCATTATTGGGACAAAAATTCAATATCTTGAAAATGTTCGTGAATTGACAAACCGAAACAAATTTCAATTAAGGTCAATGGAAATGCTTTGGTTCCATTTTGATCATTTTTATTGATTTATTTATTTTAGCTATTATTTGTTCACATTGACTTTCATTTTGAACTGGGAAGACAGAATTGTTCATTTTGAAAATGTCAAATTGGGAAACTGACCATTTTAAAACTTTGTTATTCAAAAACTTTTTTTAGTTGAAATACCTGTCAAAACCGACCCTTTCTCAGGAACTGTTTTGATTTTGACTAATGGATATTTATAGATAGAAAAAATGGTTTGCCAAAAAAAAAAATTTCCAATCAACTCTACTTGTTTTCATGACCATCTTTTAATCCTTTACCCAAGAACATTGTGTGAATGGTTTTTTTAAATTCCGAAAAATATTCATGGAAAGAAAAAGCATGGCAAACCCTGACATGTGATAGATACAAACTCCTGAGAATATTTGAGAAAATTTGTAATGCTCCATTCTGTAAACTTTTTATTTGCTCAGATGATTAGAAGAATTATGAGTAAATAGCAACCTGGAATGTGGACCTGGAATATTTGTGATCATTCATTAAAAGAATTAGGAATTCCTCTGGTGAGGAAATTGGTTGGAAATCAGGAAACAGAAACCATACCATGTGATTTAGCTAACTATCCAATCACATAGTGTTAATAGCAAATATTCAATGAACAATCTGCAAATAAGTCATTCACTAACACTGGTTTGCTGAAACTAGTTAGACAATTGAAAAAAAATTTAAAATGCATAAAAATCATAACCTGTTCACAGATAATTCACAAACAGAAAAAAAGAGAATGGATAAATTTAGACAAAATAAATCCTTTGACCAGCCCCAAGCTCTGTGTTGTGTGTGAGAGGCTCTGAATAGACGAGGTGTATATTTATATGCAGTGTGTGTGTATACATATGAATGTGTGTGCCTTTGTGCATAAAGGAGTCTGAGCAGTGGGGGGGTGGGTCCAAAATAAAGAGAGCTGGGTATCTGTGTCTGTGTGTGAGGGAGTGATGGTTGTGTGTGTGTGTTGTATCAATGTGTGCCTGTGCAGGAAACAAAGAAAGTTGATTAAAAAAATGAATTATCCACTTAAGAGTGCACCAGTTTGCCATCATCAATCTTATTTTTAGAGGTTTATTATTCATCTGTGAAAAATCACTCCAGTCTTAACCTTTGCATACACAGTATGGTCTGAAAACGGGGGGGAAAATGCATTACCAAATTGTGCTTTTATATATCATATATATGATATTATCTTCATGATATGATATAGATCATGATATATAATGAGTTGATAAAGTACAAAGGTGTGTGTGTGTGTATATGCATATATATATGTTATTAATCTCAAACACTTTTAAGCTACTCAAGAAAAAATATCCCAAAGCCTGAAAGTTATGGAAGACTTTTGTTGTTTAACAGTAAGAAAAACCACAGTTCATCTTAAAATAAATAACATTGGCAAAACAATAAAGTACTTCCCTGGAATTTTGGGAACAATTCAACTTGGTATTGATATTACACTTTCAGTGATGACATGTGATGCTTATGGGGTCTAGAATATGTCATGCCCTTTGGAATGAGAATATATAGACCCTTATAGCATTTTAACCAATAGACTGAAACACACATATGAGCAGAACTCAAGAACTGCTTTGATCTGCAGAGAAGTGAATTAAACCAGTTATTTGTTGTTCTTTGTACCTCATTTACCAATTCTATTGAAATGTATGCTATTTTCCCTGCCCCCAGTAATGAGAATCTTCCTACAGTTATGTGCTTGTAAATAATGAACTATATTTAATTACTGAATTGATCTACACACTATTCCTTCATTACCTGTGACGATCTACATTACATTTTAGAAGTACATCCCATGTTGGAGGCCAGGGAGAGAGGAAATGTTCCATTATACTGAATACCTACCACATATTGATTTAAAAAACCAAAGGACCATGTTTTTAAGAAATAGTCCAGTCTCCCTTCTGGGGGGAAATAAAGAGAACTGTAGTTATTCTTTATTAGCCATTGATTTAATTGATATACAAATACTTATTACACTATAGCGTATCCACCTTAGATATCTATATCTTAGATAAATTATATTTTATATTGCCCGAGTATGTTTTTAACAGAAAAATTAACTGAGAAATAATAATTGCTGTATAACTTTTCCATATTTATTTCTCATTGGTTTTTAATAAGATAAAAGGAAGTCACATACCAAGGATTAAGAGTGACTAACATTAAGTTTGGGAGAAAAAGTCATAAAGATAATAGATTTCTAGATCTCTCTTAGCTGCTACAATTGTTTCTTTATTGCCACAGCAGTAAGTTAAGAATGAAACGTCAGATTCCAGATCACTTTTGCCATCTGCTTTATAACCTGATCATTATTTTAAACTCTCCTTTTTGTGTGACTGCAGATTTAATTCGGAGTTATGCTATGCGTGCATGTTCATCTTGTTTCTTCGGCGTGTACTGGAGCCAGATAAAATGTCCTTTGTAAAAGCTGACTTTCCATGGCTATGGGAATATATATGCACATTGTTAAACGGTCTTCAGCAAGCAAAACAAATACAAATTGGTCATTCAATATCCACGGTCCAGTTTCACTGGCTAAAGATACTGATCGTTCAGCTTTACCGTTGGCTTGCAGACTTGCTCAGGGTCCTATCAACGCTTCGTTTTTATTTTCCACCAATAGAAAAAACAACATGTGAGTTCTTAATCCCTGAAAAGGGGCAACGGCAGCAGCTTTCCAAGGCGATTAGCGTGCAGGTTATCTAGTTTGCCAAAAGAAAGGAAATAAGCCAGAACCAGCGTCTGCTGCTCCCAAATTGTGCAATGCTTTTCTGGGCGCCAGCCTATGTACCTCCAAATAAATCCCTGACCCCTCAAATTAACCTCTTCTGACATGGAAGGAATACCGGTTAAACTTGACCGCGCTCGCTAAAACAACTGGCAGCCATTCCATAGGACTGGTTTATTCATTCAGCGACTTGATTGTTAGGTCCCCCTCCACGGGGGGTTTACACTTAAAACAAAACGGGCCACTCTTAAAGCAAATCGGATCCTCTATTCCAAGGCATCAATTAGCAAACGTTTTTTTTGTTTTTTTTTTTTTAAAGTCTAGAGACTCGGATGGCCCAAAACAATTCCCTGCTAGATGCAAGAAATAAAACGAACTGTGGCTCAGTTGAACTATCCTGGGGTAGCTTTGGCGTCCCAACGTTCACACAGGAAGGCGATGTATTTTCTCATGTAACCGTTCCCCCACCCTCAGCCCCCCATCAGAGATTCTTTGGTTTCTCCTTTCGGGGCTCTCTGGAGCTGTCACGGTTTATGGGAGGCAGTTAGTTCATTGTATAGGCAGAGAAGAATGCTTTCTGGCTAATAGTCTGTTACTGCAAAGAAAAACCCAACCCAACAGGTACGTTGGGTCCCCGATCGCATGTTTATGTCTTTTCACAGTCATTCACTTGCGGCCACGTTGTTTTTCATCAGAAGCTGCCCTATTTAGAGCAGCCATTCAGGCTTCTGTCCTACCTAACTACTAACGCCAGCCACCGTTTGATCCGGAATGGCCGCTCCGCTCGGAGCAGTTGTAATTGGCACACCGAATTTAACACGTGGGCTACCGGTGTGCACACGAGATTCGTTTCTCGCAAGCGCATTTAGGAAGAGAAGCGAACGCAACCCTATATACACGATGTTCACGGTGGTTTAGGGGGAGAATCGAAATTCAGGAACGCTAAAGAAAGGAGTTTGTAGCCAGGTTGGACAAACACTCGTTTGCATCCTTTTTAAACCTTCCTTTCCCTGCAGCCGGATCATTTGTTTGGAAGCACATGAATCTGACCTCTGGGGGCCAATAATTGAGCTTCAGCAGCCTCTGAAACACGGGGGTTTACAGCCACCCCCCAGGAGAAGCTAGGAACGACCAAATCCAAGCAGCATTTTAAAGTGGAGGAAAATCTCAGCAGAAGACAATCGAGGGGAGTTTCCAGCCCTACCCTTTGGGCACCACGCGTTTTATTAGTGCTAATGCAACCCCTAGAAGGATCTACTCTG
Source organism: Mesoclemmys tuberculata (assembly GCA_007922155.1). Taxonomy (NCBI): domain Eukaryota; kingdom Metazoa; phylum Chordata; order Testudines; family Chelidae; genus Mesoclemmys; species Mesoclemmys tuberculata. Next base: position 226,053 of record ML675639.1, read on the forward strand.
AGTCCTTCTTGCTCGGTGAGGGGGAAAACATCCCTTCTTTGGGGGGGAGGAAGAGGAAGGGAGGAATCTTTTCTGCCACCCGTTTCTTTTGCCTTTTCTCAAAATCCCACTGGCATCGTTTCCCAGAAACCCAACCCTCTCAAGCCCGTCCGCTTCACCACTCCGCAGGGGAGATGGACCGGGAGTTCCTTCGGATTGCTGTTGGCACTCCCGTCTTTGGGAAGCCCCCATGTCAGAAGATAGCCAGAGGGAGAAAGGGGTCAAAGGGAAGCGGGTAAGGACAGCCCCACGCCCTGTCTAGGGGGAGGCTGTGCGGGGTAGGGATGGCGTCGAGGTTGGGGGTAGGGAAAAGGCGGAGCCGCTAAGCCCGTGGCTCGTTGGTGCCCGGCCTGCGATGCATTTCGTGTGAGGGCGGCGGTAGGGATGCGGGGACGGGGGGGGGGGATGTGCAGGGGGTCGGCGTGCTCCCGCCTGGATCCAGCTGCAAGCTGAGCAGGATCGGGCCCCACCAGACCCCCCGCCGCCAGCAGCGCCCTTGGGACGAATCCCCCGCGACGCGTGGGAAGCCCCGGCCCCAGGTGCCTGGGAACGCGCTGCGGCTTGGACGGGCCCGGGGGGGCCCAGAGGGGCCGGGGGGGGAGCGGGAAAGCCGATCCTGAAGTTTCCATCCTGTGAAATTGAAGCGCCTGTGCCTATAATGAAATATTTCCTCCCACTTCATGGCAGCGCCGTCATTGCTGGTGGCAGGGAGCCTGGGAAAACAGATCCCCCCGGCTCCCACCCACGGCGCCTAACCGCACTGGCCGGGGGGGGCCGAGCAATGTCAGGTTTCCACCCCCTGGGGGTGAACGCCGGGTACCTCAGATCGCGCCCGGGCTCGGCCGGGGAATTGCCTTGGGAAGGTTCCTCTGCACTGGCAGCAGGAGTGTGACTGATCTAAAGGGGGGGTGACAAATCCGCCTTTAATCAGCTCCCACCCTCAAGGGCCCAGGCCCCAAACGCCAAGGGGGGAGGCACTGCCGGGGAATCGGTCCTGCTGTTAAAAAACTCAGGGGAGGGTTTTGCCTTCAAGGGACAAGACCCCCTAGCAGCATCTCCCTCCGCTCACCATCAAGGAATGAGCAACTGGCCCCGAGGGCTAGTTGCAAGGCTGCCAAGGGGCCACAAGCCTTGTTTTGTTTGGGTCGCTTAGAGGAGAGATGGATGTTAGTGATGCTACTGAAATCACAGCCAGGGCCATTATGGGCTTTGAAATTATGGGCTGCTTTCTGCCCCTCCCAGCATTGGCAATTTTAATTTTAATGTCCTGCTACAGGGGGAATCAAGAGCTAGTGTAAACACCTAGAATTGGATTTTGCTCTCAGTTAAAGTGGTGTCAATCCAGAGTAACAGTCAATCTCAGGGGAAGCACTTTGGATTAATACTAGCATGACCGAGAGTTGAATCTGCCCTTTAAGCTCTGTTTTAGTTACGCTTGTTTTTGTTTGTTTTAATTAGTTATTACATTATTTGTACTATATGGGTAGGCTGTTTGCGTGTGGATACCACTCATTGTCATGCTGAGTTCTTGGACTCCCCTGTCTGTATCCAGCTGTTGTCTCTTGTTTTATACTTAGATTGTAAGTGCTGGGAGGCAGAGACCATCTTTTTGTTCTGTGTTTGTACAGCACCAAGCACAAAGGAATCCTGGTCCATGACTGGGGCTCCTAACTCCTACACTAATATAAATAACTTTTTATGCTTTGTTTCTTATGTCAGAAACAAAACAATTGGGATTTTCAAAGAAGGCAAAGAGACCTAATGACCCTTGAATGTCAATAGGATGTGGCAGTCTAGAAGACCCTTTAAAAATACCAGCCCCTATTTGCTAGCTGGAGCAGGGGCAGGTGGAGACCGCCAAGAGGATGGTATTTTATTTTGAAGCAAGCTTGCTCTGCAAATTCTAGTTGCAAACTTAAGTCTGAGAGAGTTCGGATTCCTTTATCTGGCCCATTATAGAAACCAGGGCAAAAAGTAAACTTTCCATCCAGGTCTGGAATGGCCCAGCTTCCACAGCTTTGCCTCAGAGGTTCCAGGTTCAACCTTACATTATGACAAATCAATCAATCACAAAAGGAAGCACGTTAAAACTGAAATCCCTTATTAATGCTTAATATTTGTATTGCAATCTCTTTCCGAGGTCCCCAATTGAGTCCAAAGCCCCGGTGTGCTGGGTGCTATGTAAATCATATGAAGACATTGTCTCCACCCCTGCAAATTTATAATCTAAGGACTCAACTCTGCAAACACTTCTAACAAGCATAAGTGTAAAACTTTGCAGGGTTGGGACCTAAAAGACAGGAGAGGTGTCAGAGATATAATCAAAGATATATAAAATACAGAGCCATTGGCCATTATCTTTGAAAACTCATAATGATTGGGAGAGATCCAGGATGATTGGAAAAAGGCAAATATAGTGCCCAACTTCAAAAAAAGGAAGAAAAAGGATCTGGAGAACTACAGACCAGTCAGCCTTACCTCAGTCCCCAGAAAAATCATGGAGCAGGTCCTCAAGGAATCCATTTTGAAGCCCTTGGAAGAGAAAAAGATGATCAGGAACAGTCAGCATGGATTTAGCAAGGGCAAGTCATACTGATTGCCTTCTATGATGAGATGACTGGCACTGTGGATGTGGGGAAAGCAGTGGACATGATGTACCTTGACTTTAGCAAAGCTTTTGACGAGGTCTCCCACAGTATATATACTTCTTGACAGCAAGTTAAAGAAATACGGGTTGGATGAATGGACTATAAGGTGGATAGAAAGCTGGCTAAATCATCGGGCTCAACAGGTACTGATCAACAGCTTGATATCTAGTTGGCAGCCGGCATCAAGCAGAGTGCCCTAGGGGTCGGTCCTGGGACCGGTTTTGTTCAACATCTTCATTAATGATCTGGATGATGGGGTGGATTGCACCCCCAGCAAGTTCACAGATGACACTGAACTGGGGTGAGTGGTAGATATGCTGGAGTGTAGGGATAGGATACAAAGTATCCTAGACAAATTGGAGGATTGGGCTAAAAGAAATCTGATGAAGTTCAACAAGTACAGAATTCTGCACTTAGGATGGAAGAATCCCATGCACTGCTACAGACTGAGGACCGACTGGCTAAGCAGCAGTTCTGCAGATAAGGATTTGGGGGTTGCAATGGACAAGAAGCTGGATATGAGCAGCAGTGTGCCCTTGTTGCCAAGAAGGCTAATGGCATATTGGGCTGCTTTAATAGAAGCATTGCTAGCAGACTGAGGGAAGTGGTTATTCCCTTCTATTCGGCACTGGAGAAGCCACATCTGGAATACTGTCCAATTTTGGGCCCCCCACTATAGAAAGGATATGAACAAATTGGAGAGAGTCCAGCAGATGGCAACGAAAATGATTAGGTGGCTGGAGCACAGGACTTATGAGGAGAGATTGAGGGAACTAGGCTTGTTAAGTCTGCAGAAGAGAAGAGTGAGGGGGGATTTGATAGTGGCCTTCAACTACCTGAAAGGTGGTTCCAAAAAGTATGGAGCTAGGCTGTTCTCAGTGTTGGCAGATGACAGAACAAGGAGCAACGGTCTCAAATTGCAGTGGGGGAGGTCTGGGTTGGATATTAGAAAGACTTTGTCACTAGGAGGGTGGTGAAGCACTGGAATGGGTTACCTAGGGAAGTGGTGGAATCTCTATCCTTAGAGATTTTTAAGGCCTGGCTTGACAAAGCCCTAGCTGGGATGATTCAGTTGGGGCTGGTCCCACTTTGAGCAGGGGGTTGGACTAGATGACCTCCTGAGGTCCCTTCCAGCCCTCATCTTCTATGTTTTTATATAATTGGCATATTTAAAAAAATCATGACCAGATAAAGGAAGTGTCAGCTGATCCAATCTGCCCCTCAAGCCATAATTAATTGGCTGCTTTATTGTAGGCGCTGCAACAGAGGTGGGTTTAAAATTCTCTTTGTTCTTTTAAGAGTACACAGACACATGCAGGTAGACTCTCACCATCTATACATTGGCATAGATTTGCTGAAGTAGTAAATTCAACCAGGGATTGAAGCCAGAGGAGCTATGGTTTTCAGCTACACCAGCTGAAAACTTGGCCCATATTCTTTAAAATTCTGATCATTTTCCCCCTCCTGATTAAAAAAAAAATGAAAATCACAATTTTTTAGGTCACCAGAGAAGAAAGTATCACCTCCACCTTTACTTTTTTCCTATTTTCTTCTTTCTTCACTTTTTCAGTCCTAACCCCCCAAGATATTGCTAATAAGGCAGAGGTAGGGATAGAGTGGCTCATACCAGTGGGCCATGTAATCTAGCATCCTGTCTCTGATGGCGGTCAGTACCATCAGAGGAAGGTGCTAAAGCCCCCTACAGCAGATGTTATGGGATAACCTGCTCTCTGAGAAGGGTTATTCCTAACCCTCATCTGTCTGCAGTTGGATTATGCCCAGAAGATGCACACAGAAGGGACAATGTTGACCAGAAAGGATATAAGGTTCAGGCTGTCAGGCGTAAAACTTGCAATGGGTGCCATTTAAAAAAAAAAAAAGGCAGTAGAATCCAGAGTACCCCCAGATGATCCTCTCAGACAGACCAGACAAGACAAGACAACACACACACAAAGCGAGAGAGAGTTGGTACACGGTATTACAAGTACTTCACCTTTTACCTGTCAGGCTTTGTCATGTGTTCAGTTAGAGGGTTGGAAAGCATCATTAACATCGGAGAAGCTGCATGTGGTGGGTGGAAGGAAGAAGCCAGCTTTCCTCTCATTTAAAAGGATGAGTAACTGTTTCTGAATTGGGCTGTGAGGATGTCGCAATGGTATAGGGCTTTCTGAAACCCAGTTGAATCACCATGCAATTACACGTGCATACTCTGCATTCTTTACGTGCTTAATATAGCATTAGTCATATAGATAGAATCTGAGAAATCACTGACTGCCATTAGCTCCAGTCAGCCTTAATGAAATGAGCATCATTCATTCCTCCTTGGTACATATCCTGATGCAGAAAGGAGAACAATGGAAATTATTCACTATTCTTAGGTAACTGTCTGCTTTCCTGGCAACTTTGTATGGCTACTTAAAGATACTGATAAAGGCATTTACTAATATTGTTGTCCTGATTAGATCAATGATTGATTAAATGATTCCATGAAAATAATGGAGCAGAAGCTAGCACATAACACAGATCTACTCCAGCATTACACTTATATTTGTTAATTTTTTTACAACAATTACTGTCATACATCAGTAGTTGTGTACTAATTAATTTATTTTAAAGCTCTAAATAATTGTAAACAGTTTAAGCAAAAGGACTTGATTCACCACAGCGTGCCGTTTATTTCAATGGAGTTACACCAGCATAAAACTGGATTAATACGGGCCCTGAGGTTTGTAACCGTTCAGAGATATTACTGGTATGTCAAGAGGGTAGGTTGATAATTTCTGGGAAATAGCTCTGTACAGGCCTGATCCAAAGCCCACTGAACTCAATGAAAAGACTCACATTGACAGTAATGAATTTCGGATCAGGAAAAACAACAATAGTAATTTACATTAAGTTGGTGTGACCTCTCTGTTAGGTTATTTTTGATATATAAAACTGTCTATTCCAAAAAGTCTCCAGGTAAACATGCAATATTTTAAAAAATAAGTTATTACACCTGTCTAATGATTTTTGGATCGTGTAGTATTAATTATCTCCATACATATCATATCTATTGAACTAAGCCTTTATAAATGCACCCAGCATTGTGGCATACAGGCAAATTTGCTACAATGTTATTAATTAGTAAGGAGAAATTCAGTAAAATGACTGAAGTTAAACATATTTGCACAGAGTGTAGCAGTTTTTGATAGAAGGAGCTACTTTTAATAGCTTAAATAATTAAAATAGAAAAATAAAAACCCTCATTATTCAAGCACGGTCCTAAATATACCTCCTGTAACAGATTAAATGTTCATAAATCACAGAAATGAAGGGCTGGGAGGGACCAAGATCATCCAGTCTAGCCCCTTGTGCTGAGTCAGGACCAGGTATATCTAGACCATTCTCAACAGGTGTTCGTCTAATGTCTTAAAAATCTCCACTGACGGGGATTCCGCAACCTCCCTTGGAAGCCTGTTCCAGTACTTAAATATGTATGTAGTTAGAAAGCTTTTCCTAATATCTAATCTAAACCTCCCTTGCTGCAGATTAAACCAATTTCTTCTTGTCCTGCTTGAGTGGAACAACCAATAACCATCTCACGATAACAGTCCATAATATCTTCCTTCAGTCCCCCATCTTTCTTCTCAAGACTAAACAGGTCCATTTAAAAAAAAAACCAAAATCAAAAACCCTGCCTCTTAGGTCAGCTTTTCCAAACCTTTTATCATTTTTGTTGCAGTCCTTTGGACTCTCTCCAATTTGTGCACATCCTTCGTAAAGCGTGTTACCCAGAACTGGACACAGTACTGCAGCTGAGGCACCACCAATGCTGAGTAGAGCAGGACAATTGCCTTCTGTGTCTTACATCCAGAATTCCTATTAATACAGTCAAAAATGATATTTGATTATTTTGCAACTGCATCAATTTGTTGACTCATTTAATTTGTGATCCATATCTTAAGTCAACTTTTGCCAAAGACCATCATCTTCTAATCACCAGCGAAGCATCCTTTCAACATTCAGACCCAACACTAGTCATGGGGATGCTCCACTGCTGTCAGATAAGAAAAGAACCTATTTCCCTCTGCTAGCTCTAAAGCTACTTCCATGTGTGAAGACACACATTTCACTCTTGTGTTCATTTGGATCCCCACCAAGACATACTTCCGTCATGCCTGTCAGCACCCCCATGCACACTCCAGTCATATTCCTTGGCACGTAACTCTCATTTATAATTCACTTCTTTTCTGGCACCGGAAAACTCCCTGTCATCTGCAGCTCTCTTCCTTCTGTCAGCAAAGGAAACACACAACTGTACAGAGAGACTAAAGACGACAATTACACCCAAGTTTCAAGTCATTTGCCTCTGTTTTCTGATGGTGGTGAATGCCCCTGCTTGACATGTTAACTACACACACTGTCTCTCTCTCTCACACGCACACTTAGCTGGTGTCTTGATTCATATTTTCCTCGTTAATATGTAAAGTACATAGACATGAAATAATGTGTGACAGGTTTTGATCGATTCTTGCACTAATAATACCGTCCACATGCTTGATTTTTATTCCAAGCCACAGATTATTGTTATTTATATTATGATTATGCCTCAAAACACCCAGCATGGACCATACCCCCATTGTGCTAAGCATTGTACAAATACAGAACAAAAGAAAAAACAGTCCATTACCCAGAGACCCTCAAAGGCATTTGTCTCAGTGGGAGGTAGCTGCTTAAACACCAGAGGATCTGGACCTGAATGCCTTCAACTTTCCATTAAAGTTGGTGCAAATGGAGGGCACTCAGCAGCCCCTCGCAGGATTGATACCTAAATCAATGCTTACCTCCTCAAGACACTCATCTAAAATACCATTGGCGCACTCATAGTCTATTTTTATAGATTAAATAGTGAATAGTTGAATGATCGGCTAATCAAACTAACGTGTCTTATGTGTAACTGTCCCCTTTTGCGTGTGGGTGTCTTTAATTCTCTACAGTTTCTCATAGTCTATGGATTTTATCTAATTTTTTTTTCATGGATTCAGATACAATTGACATTTGTTATAGCCGTGTACATTTTTCCTTTATTTCTTACGCCGTATTTATTTAAATATATGCTTACAACAGCAAACAGGAGACAACTAAACTTGCAGTCCTCCCAAAGTTTATAAAGGGAAAGTGTGGTGCATTGCAACCTCTTCCATTCTGTCTTCAGAAACTTGACTGTGCCAGTGCTAAGGTGGCAATATTTCACTCCCTCATAGCGCTTTTCAGAGCAAGCTCTAAAGATCATAAGGCTGTTCTCTCTCGGTCTCTCTCTCTCTTTTTTTTTAATCCAGATATTTCACAGGCTGAGCTACAAAAATTCCCATTTCTAGAGATCTTTTGTTGTTGTTGTTTTGTTTTTTTTTGTGGTGATGGTGGTTTCCTGGAAAATGTGTCCAGATTTACAAACAATGGCTGCTTTTCCTGATTTTATCTGTCTCCCTTTTATTACTTCTGGTTATTAGTCATTTTGCTGACGCTTCCACTGGGGCTTTCCAAACATCAGGTCTTGACAAGGAAGAGAGTTGAAGCTCATGACCCTCCCCCGCCAGCCAGCCCCCACCTTGAGACTGAATAACATCCAGTAGGAAAAGTGGGACTTGTCTGTAAGTATGGAGCATGGTTACCTTTTACTGGAAGACGCCTAGATTCCAGGACGTGCAATCAGGCAAAGTTGCTCTATGGAGCTGACTCAGAACAGCACGGACATGTTTCAGCACACAGTAAAGATGGAGACTGCGAGAAAATCATTGATCTAAAAACAGTGGTAGACAGGATTGCAAAGGGCCTATCGAGGTCTTTTCTATCTCTACAGCCCCTCCCTATTTCACTCCCCCTTCTATAGTCCTCTGATATGATCACATTTAAACCATGTTAGTGGGTACCACAGTTTGCCTACCCACCGCGCGGCTTTTAAACCGTGCTGCAAGGACATTCTTGTAACACGTTTAAACCTTGGACAAAGATTTAGGGGCAAGAAGCCTTTAACAGCCTTTTAACTAATGTGATTCACTCACTGCCTCACCACGAATCTTACATATTAACGGTTCCTGGAGAGGAAGTGAATTCATTTACCCACTTGGGAAGTAGCAATTATCTCCCTAGTTACAAAACCGTAGTGAAGCCCTATGCGTTCTTTTATACTTCCCCTGTAGTTTATCCCTTTCCTGATTCTCCATTTAAGGGAAATTCATTTGATTTCATGAATGGTTACCTCCACTATCTTTAAAAAAATCTCTTGCAAAGGAGGCTGCCTCATGCACGTATTAGATGGGTTGCACTGGCCTTGCTTCAAGCAAAAACTAATACTAACATGTCGATGAAACCTAGTGCCATTTGATGACCAGATGAGGAGGCAAAAGGCTTGAACTGGAGTGTGATGATTGCATGTGTTGCAGAGCAGGTGAAGATCTCTTGAATAAACATGGATCATGACGCAAAGTACTTTTTATTATTATTTATATGGACAGGGCACAATAAGACAACTGGTTGATACAACAAACAGAAGGGAGAGCAATCAAATAACAGCGAGATCATTATATTAAGCGACCGCCACAGCCCCAAACTATGAAAAACCTTTATTGTAGGTAAAGCTGTGAGGCAAGCTAAGGTGGGAGAGGGAACAATTCCACCCTCTGGGGAAGGAATCCCATTGCACTATTTTTCAATGATGGTGAGAAATTGTTTAAAGGGGATGCAACAGACTGAACAACAAAAGAAGTCCAAAACTCAGCACGTGGAATAGAATTCCAAGTGTGGGAGCTCCATTACTTAAACCTGGGCTAGGCATAATGCTCCAGACCATGAAGCAGGGAACAATCTTGCATTAGCGGGGGAGAGGGACGGAATGGACAAAATAATCAGCATTTTTCCCATCTCTAGGATTCTTTGATTAGCTTGAAATAGAAAGCCTGAATTATTTTATTCTGGCTTTTCTGGAAATAAGGATAACAAACTCACAGGAACTGAAACATGCTTCACCTGCATAAAGCCCGCATAACTGAGCTTTAAGATAATTAGGTGTATATATGTGGGGAGGGACCAGCTACCTTGGGGAGGCAAAATCAACTCCCAGCATGGGAAGCGCTGAGCTACTGTGCAGTCCTCGCTCCACCCCTCCTCCAGATGCTACTCAAGAATATAGACTGGAACAGCCCGCACATGCCATTGGATGGGGGTGTCTAGGCCCCTGGATCTAGATAATTTTGAATTCCATGCTCTGCCTCCAGTGCCACTGTCTGTGCAATCCTACTACAGGGATTAAATGTTGCGGCTTTAAAATCTGGTCAAATTTCATTGGGTTTAAAAGTTGTTCATACGAATATTAGAGGTTTATGGGCAAACAGAATGGGTTAGCTGTCTGAGTAAATTCTTATGCATCTGATATATTAGACTTTACGCAGACACAGTTAAACTCTAGGATTATCAATAATCCAATTACACTAAACAGTGCAAGTTATAAAGGAGAGAGAAGGGAAATAGATCTGGAAATGTGGTATTGGGTTACGTAAGGGAATTCCAAAACCTGTCTGGACGTCAGTAGTGATAAAATTGATCTCGATTTATGACTCTTCAGGATTTTATTAGATCTCTAGTTTAAAGTTAAATGCATGTTTATCCAGGAAGGCCCAGTTCCTTAATGTGATATCAAGAAACTAAAATACTAATAAATAATTGGTTTTAATAATAGATGTCAACATTACATGAACAGCCAGGCAATGCAATACATTTCATAGACTACGGTCTGGCAAAATTGACTAGCAGTGGCCTCATTTTTCAACATAAAAGATAATTTTTTCAAGAGGCCTCTGAAAATACTTTTGCAGTAGTCAGAGGATCACCAAGCATGCAAAATCCCCACATTTGCCTTGGCAATTTTGCAGTAAATCACACAGCTGATTGCATATGTGTACAAATACTGCAGGTGTCTTTTCCAAGATCTTTGTAAATTTGACCCCAAAAGCCCTATTGAAAATCCAAATGTTCAAAAATCATGAGACAGGCTCCCGAAAATTATGACCTTTTTAAAAATAATAAATGTTGGGTTCTTTTTATTTGTCTTCAGGTTTCTCAGCATTTAAGTTACACTCATTTTAAGTTTTCAAGCTTTCCTCTGAAACCATGAGGGCCAGAACCCTCCCCTCCCCCCCGTGAAATCTACCATTTTCACATAATCACATCATTCTGGAAGTTAGGAAATTGCAAATTGATAATCGAGAGCTCTTCAGTCTAGCAGACAAAACTATAACAAGTTCCAGTGGCTGAAAGCTTAAACCAGAAAATTCAGACTAGAAATAAGTGAAAAAAATTTAAGTGAGGGTAATTAATCATTGCAACACTTTACCAAGGATGTGGCTAGTTTCTCTGACAGTGGAAATTTCAAAATAAAGATTAGACATTTTTCTACAAGATATTTTCTTGTTCAACTACAGCTATTGGACTTGCAGCAGGAATAAATACAAGGAAATCCTGCGGCCTGCGTTATGTAGAAAAACAGACTACATCAATGGTTTTTTAAACTTTTTTCATTTGCAGACCCCTAAAACATTTCAAATGGAGGTGTAGACCCCTTTGGACATCCAAGACATAACCTGTGGGCTCCCAGGGGTCTGCAGACTACAGGCTGAAAACTACTGTGCTATGGTGGTAACAGCCTTTCGCAGACCCCTTAGATTGGCGTGTGGACCTCCAGGGGTCTGCAGACCAAAGGCTGAAAACGACTGGACTAAATGATCACAGTGGTCCCCTCTGACCTAAAATCTGTGAATCTATGAAGGAAAACCCCATATATTGCGAGAGCTGGTGACGCTGCAAGTATCAGTGAATTTATCAGTAATGTAGAGTGAATAATCGGTTTTGTTTTGGTTGTATAAGGAGGGGTTTAGGAGAGCAATGGGCATTTTCTTGCTGGAGATGACATGGATTAAATCACAAATTACATAGATGTGGTGATCTCAACTATCATCATCATCAGTAGGAAAGGTCTAACGCCGGAAGGAGCAGAGACGCTGCATGGAAAGATTCCAGGGGCTTTGAAGAGCTGTGATTCAGAATGGGGAGTTTGTATACCTCCTCTTCAATACAGTTTCTGATTTAGTGGGAGTATACAAATCATCACTGGGTCTTCTGGTTTATGAAAGGAAGGACAGTTTTAGGGACAGAGAAAAGGATTCAGAGGGTATGTCTACACTTGCCGGGGCTGCCCGGATCGATACAGCAGGATTGATTGAGCCGGCAGTGGAATCAGTATGTGGCTTGTGTATCTCCCGTCAACTGCCAGCATCCGTGGAGACCAGGCCAGAGTCAGAAGGTTAAGGCATTGGAGTAGGACCTAAGAAATTGGGGTTTGATTCCTGGATTTGCAGGGAATGTCCCTTAATCTGTGTCTCTTAGATCCCCATCCTTACAATGAAGACAATAATACTTGTCTCCCACCCCACCAGGGCATTGTGAGAATAAACGTCAATGTTTGTAAAGTGCTTTTAAGGTCCTCGCATAGACAGTTAACTGCCTGCTTTACCCTCTGCTGCTGGACTTCTTTGCAACACAAAGCAACGACTTCAGCCGGAATATGCCAGGTATGGAAAGCAACAGCAAACAATTTCATTGTCGGCATGTGTCAACCTGGGATTGGGACTCATTCCATGGACTAAAGGGTGAAGCCTCAGGTCCTTTGTAAGGGCTTGGCTACACGCACTGAGCACCAAAAGTTCCCTGATGCATGTTAACATAGTTCCATTTCAAGCACCGCTACATTAAAATGCACTAGGGAACTTTTAGTGCACGCTAGCAGGGTCCACACAGGCTAGTTAGTAAGCCACATGCTTGTCTGCACTAGAATTTACACCTTCCTTGTGTGGGCTGATGCACTGTGAACAAGCCCTTAGTGGCATTCTGCAAGCGCAAGCCAGGGCCTCACACACCCAGTTTCATCTCTAAAGCACAACAGCAGCATATGATTTTGTGCTGATGACAGCAATCTGAAGTTAGATTCTCACTTGCTCGCTCCCTCTCTGAGTGCACCAGGAACACAGTCTGAAGACCATTTGCTTAGGACAGGGAATTAGAACTTCTGTAAACAGGGATTAAATATGCTAGTCAGTGACAAATGGATTCGACTGCCAGTTTCAGGCATCTGGTGCCGAATGCCAAACTGGCAAACGCCCTCTTGAAATGCACATGTATAAGCCATCTGCAGTCATGGAACTGCTGTACTTTTATGGTAATAAATAAGGAGTCCACAGATTTCTGTGCATTCAAATGTGTTGGCTCCAACGTACCTTGCTAGCTAGTAGATGCTTTCAGGAGAGAATTAGCTGTTTACATTACACACATATACTGCAGAACGCACACCCTGACACGTTACTAATAACTTGCAGGAGCCCGCAACACAACCATAAGCATATGGCGAAGAGAGAGCTCTGTTCAAATGAGTTTCTATCTCATAGGCCAATGGGTCAAACAACTGGGAATTGGCATCTTACTGTACAAAGAAACTTGCCACAAGTTGCCAGAAGGAATCTGCAAATATGAAAAAGGTAGAGTGGGTGTGACAGTAAAGATAAAAGGGACAACTTAAACAGAGCTGGTTGAAAGAGAAGGGGGGGGGGGGATTTTCAGCAGGCAATTTATCCTTTTAATAAAAAAATTAAAAAAATCTCATAATCCTAAATAGTTTGGGCTGAAAACTGCTAGAAACTTCAGGAGAAAAAATGGTTTTTGGTTTTCCAACAAAATCTCATTAGGAAAATAAACACTTTCTGCGAAAATTTTCATTGAGCTGAAACCCCACTTTCCCACTGCTAAAAATTGTTGATGAAAAAGTTTCTTTCTTTTTAGGGCTGGTTGAAAGAACAACAACATTTGTATGCCCTGCTCCCATACAGAGGATTCCGATCATAAGCGTCCAAGACTATTTCCATTGAAGTCTGTATCAAAACTCCCAGAAGCATTAAATACTCATAGAAAAAATGTATATATAAAGTAATATCTATGCAACTTTTAAGCCAAAACTCTTTCTACACACACCTGTTTTTTGTTTGTTTTGGTGGCAACCAGGAGAAGTTTGAACTTGACTGGAAAACACTTATGATCGTTTATTCTTTAAAAATTAAAATATGGTATCAAATGCTGATTTATTTATCTCTGTCCTTTGGGTTCTACCAGAGACCCTGTAAAATTCACTAGTTGAGCCAGAATGGTTTGCTGCCAGTATTGCGCTTTATTGAACGAAGGTTCCGCGTGCTTTGTTTGTCATTCTGAGTCATATCACAAACATCATAAAGGGATCCAAGGGCTTACAAGGAATTTAAGAGAAGCCAAAAATCACCAGATGGATATTTTAAGGGGATAACTCTTGGCCTACGAAACAGGATAGAATTAGAGTTAGGTTTAAATAGAAGATGATTGATCAACCCCATGTCATAGCACTACTCATTGTTTGCAGGAAATTGTTGTGGGAAATGGTTGAACAAAAATCAAGTTCTAACTTTATAGTATTTTCTCGCTAAAAGCTCTTTGAAATCTCACGTCTTCTAGTATCATACATATTAATTATAAACAAATATATGCACTCATACATAATACTATTTTGGCCTCATCTCTGGCTCCTAGAAGAACACACAAAGGAAAGGATCACTTAATTCAGCTGCAAAAAACAAACAACAACAAAAAGGAGCAAGAAAAAATACTAAAACCAAAAAAAAAAAAAAAGGAAAGAAGAAAGCAAGTAAAATAGCTCTTTGTGCTCTTGTGTACTGTCACCCAAAGATGGCGCTCTTTGTCACAGTGCAGATCAGCCCCTCAGATCCCAGAATCAGCCCCCTACCACTGTGGGAGAAACTAGCTTTCCCTGCACCGTGGCCTCTGTAAGTGTGAGCACACAGCAGGCTGCAGCCCTTGGCCCTCACAGCACAGGACACGACCACTGGAAGCAGGCCACAGAACCAAGCTAAAACGCGCGGTGGTACAAAAAGACACTACGGCTATAGATACGATCATGCCCCTGCTTCAGCATCTTGTGCCAGGCACCATGGAATACACGTAAAACAATCCACAGCACACCTGAAACAAGATGGCTGGTGTGAAAGGGCTGAGGCATTGCAGCTTCTACCTGCGCAACCTCAGTAGCTCAAGTAGCGAAGGGGCAGTTCTTTAGACCAGCACCCTACCTCAAAAGCATGTCATTAAACCTTCTTCCAGTGCCGATTCTGTCTTTCTCCAAAATGCCCCTTTCACTAGAGGAAAACGGAACGTTCACCAGCCCATGGCAGAAGACGCTTCTAAAGTCCACACAAGGGGTGGGCTATCAAAATGAGAATGGACCAACCCACTGAGCCTGTACACCACATATTGACATTTACAAACAGATCAGGTCACTGCCTGCAGGTATCGGAATGGGCCATTCCAGAGGTTTCGGACGTACGTGCATTTTGCAGATCTTTGAAAATTTAGCCTTGACTTTACAAGAAAATATCATTTTGAGCCCAGTCTAATCCAAAACCCAGGGACGTCACTAGGGATGGGATTTCTTAACTGTGCCAAAGTGACTCTTAAGCACATAATTCTACCCTGGGAGCCCTTCTATAGACTCCAATGGGCTTTGAGTCAGTCTCTGCATAATTGCTGAAGTTTCATTGCATTCAGGTGAAATATTAACCCCAATCAGACCACTCCCACCAGGTTAGAGGGCAAGCTTCTTGGAAGAGGGACGATGTCTTCCTTTCCATTGCAGGGCCATGAATTTGTCAGAGTTCACTAACTAATGGCAACTGTTTTGGACTTACGTACCTATCATTTGAGTACATAAGTACAACGAGCCAGAAAGGCAGCCGATGTAAATCAGCTTAGCTCCTCTGAGGTCCATGGAATTACATTGATTGGCCCAGATCCACAGCTGGTATAAATGGGTTTTTTTTTAGAAGCATATAAATAAAATGAGAGCAAAGTAATGTCAGTAAGCCCAATTCTGTTCTCATTTACATCCAGGCAGCTACACCAAATTCAGCTGAGGCTGTAAGGGTGTAAGCAAGGACAGAATGTATCTGTTACATGTATGGCAAAAACCAATTCAATTTTGAGTTTAACAAAAAAACTGCCAGACTAGAGAAACCAGGAAAATTAACATTTCTGAATCAACAAGAATGTACAAATTAAAGCAAGATCCATCTTTTGTAAATCCCTGGTGAAGCAAAACTCAGTGCCCCACAAAGTTATTTTCCCAGCACACATGCATAAGGTACTCCTGGAACAGCTTGATTTTAGTCATACCCCAGTTTCACTATGTGCTAATCTCAGAAATTTGCAGCTAGTTAAACTGCACTTGAGCATTAGAACGGCCCATAAGCATCACTGGAGTTCAGCCAGCACCAGGGCCTTTTGCTTTCAGGGGCTTTATTGTTCTACTGTGCAAACATTTTCTGGGCTGAAGCTTGACGTTGTGCAGGAGTATGTTTTCAAAACAGCTTTCAGAGATTAAGATGGGTGATTATTGCCATTAAATTCAAGGGAAGTTTGGTAGCTAAAACACAAAGTAATGCTCTGAAAGCATACCTTATGAGGTCTCCAACCAGGAACATAATGTTACTTTTTAAAATTTGTGTTGCAATAGCCCCTAAGGTCCCAACCAAAATCAGGGCTTCATTGCCCTCGCTGAGGTCCCATTATTTGGTAAGAGACTATCCCCGACTCAAAGAATTTATCATCTCAAGCTCAAATCCTCAAAAGGTATTTAGACACCTAACACCATGGAAATAAAAGGGAGTTAGGCACCTAAATATTTCTGAGGTCTAGGCCTAAATTCCGGACTGCAAAGATTTGCACACATGCTTAACTCAATTGGACTGCTCACAAGCTTGAAATTAAGCCTATAGAAGTCTTTTCATGACTAAAGTTTATACAGATAAGACCAAAGAAGCTGGGATCTCTATTATCCTTAATTTACAAAAGGAAATCAAGACACGGTGATTTCCCAAAGCTCACACCTAGTCTCTGGCAGAGCCAGGAACTGAATGAACGCGGCTTACCAGAGCTGCCATTCAGAGACATAACCTTCCTCTCACTTCTTACTTCATAGCATCCCATTATGTTGTGTCCTTTTAAAACTATGCACAAGCAGAAGAGCGTAGAGAATGGGGTTGCCATTTATGTTTTGTCCTTTTAAAATTATGCACAAGCAGAAGAGCATAGAGAATGGGGTTCACCCTGAAAAAGAGGAGGGTTTATATCACATTTTTAAAAACCCATATCACATAACGTGACCCCCTCACAGTCACAGAGCCACGGTGCTGTACGGCACTTAGCAGCAATCAAAATAACATACTTAAGGCACAACAGAGTTGCTGAGGAGAGCAATGCAAGGGAAAGTTAAGGGGTGAGTATATTTTTGGGCCAAACTCTGCCTGTCCTATACCCAGGCAACTCCGAATTAGGGCAAAATCTGGCTTCGTGACACTATCCCTTTTCGGTACTTTGTAAATAAAGAAATGGCTTAACTCTGAACGTTGGCAGGTTTTATCACATTAGCTAAACATCCTTTTTAGCATTATATTTCTTTGTGGCACTGTTTTTTTATTTTCTTTTAACACCGTTACTTGAAGCCAACTGGAAAATTGCAATCTGCTTTCAGAATGAGGGCATGACAAATCTGAGACATGTAGCAGCCAGCAGTTTTTCTGAGCGCATCTTGCTAACCACTTGGTAACCCAGAGCCATGTTACTCTTTGTCTTCAGAGCAAAAACCAAACAAACCTGATAATACACGTGTTTGGATTGTAAATTAATGATACCTTTAAAAAAAAAAAAAAGGACAGGGCGGCCCTTTGAAACTTGACAATTGCTGTATACAACTAAGCGTTTGCAGTTAGATTGCCTTAGTATTCAAAGTATTTCCCAGAGCTCAAGAGAATTTAGCAGACACTGAGGTAACTTTATATACTCTTTCTTTAGATGCTTATTCAACCGCTCTTACCACAGCATCTGAACACTTCACCGTTTTTAATTTGTTCTCATAGTACCCTTTAAAAGAAACAGTCACAGAGTGTACGTCTACATGGCCCGCGCCAGTGAGCCTCCCAACTCGGGTCAACAAACTCAG
Source organism: Mesoclemmys tuberculata (assembly GCA_007922155.1). Classification (NCBI taxonomy): domain Eukaryota; kingdom Metazoa; phylum Chordata; order Testudines; family Chelidae; genus Mesoclemmys; species Mesoclemmys tuberculata. The sequence goes on from ML675639.1 coordinate 243,861, forward strand.
GTTTGCAGCGGTCCTACCACCATGCTACAAATAGCCATGCAGACATAATGGCTTGGGGTATGAAGCCTAAGAAGGCAGTGGCCTTCAGAGGCCAGGCTCCAGCATGAACTGCAACTTCACAGCATGGTCTATGCAGCTACTTTTAACATGGCCACTAGCTCAAGGCTGTCAACCTGCTACAGGCTGTGGAGACATCCCCAAAGAGGTCAACGCCCAGATTCTCAAAGGTCATTAGGCTCTGAATTCAATGAAACCTTTGAATACTGAAATCAGTGAAAGTTAGGAGCCTAAATCTCTTGGAAGACATGGGTGTAAGTGACTTGCCTATCGTTACACTGGACATCTGTGACAGAGCAGGGAATGGAATCTGGGTCTCCTACATCCCGGCCGGTGCACTACACACTGAACCATCCTTTCTCCCTGGAGCAGTAGCTTAAGTAAAAATGACAAGTCACTTCTGTGTCAAACATGCATCAAAGGTAATGGCTTCTAGTGGGCACAGTTCTAGGCGCTATGTATCCTCCCTCCCCTTATTTACTCGGCACGTCAATGAAACAGGAATATGCAAAAAGTGAAAAAGAATGACTAATTTTCTATTTTCCTCCCTTGGACTTGGTAACATTTAGCTCATTCACTGTTTCCCACACCTATATCAATGCATTCACTTGTGCCTTAAAAACCTACTTTATCTACAGGGGACTTCATCAGATACCATAGCATGGATCTGTTGCCTTAGTTGACTATGCTTTATCAAAATGCAAGACGACCGACTGTACTCAGGGTAGGTGGGAACAGTGTTAGAAGAAAAATGGGAAAAGATTTTGGCAAGATGTGGAAGGCATTTTTTGATTGGGAAATCAGCAAACCAGCCATTTTTTCATTGTGACCTCAGTTGAAACTGACTGGGGACTAGATATACAAACAAACAAACAAAATACATTCATCCTGGATCCTCAAATAGGAAAGGATATATGCGGTAGCAGAGAAATTTGTCACCACCGCTGCTTTGGTGTAATGTTTCTGCAGTTGCCCTTTATCCAAAATTGGTCAGTGAAAGAAACTATATAAAAAAAGATTCCATGCAGCGAAGTGGGATTCCCAAATGATGCATCATTTCTTAGCGGGAGAGCAAAAAGAAAATCTCCTCTGAAGTGTCCTTTTTTTCTGCTTTATGTGGCATTCCGTATTTCTCAACACTTTTCTGTAGTACTCTTTATCAGTTCCAAATAATACTGCTTGATGCTTTTGTCATCTTTAGTCACATAAGTACGGGCACATCTACTCCGTAAAGTAAAAGTGTAATTGTAGCGCAAGTAGTCAGCCCAAGCTAGGTTTAATCCAGTAAGCAAGGTAACAATAGCAGCCAAGACGTGTCAGCACAGCGTGCAGCAGGGGCTAACAGCTCTCTGGCATGCTTGCATTTGAGTGGCTAAGCTGAGTTCAAGCCCATGCTTCCAAACCTTTACTACTATTGTTACCTGTGCTAGCTAAATTAAAGCTACCATGTTATGCCTATCCATGCTACCATTAGACCTTCTCTTTGCAATGTAGACATACCCCAGCGGCACGACTGGGTCCTACATTAATACCACTAAAAGCCTAAAAAAAGGTAAAGATTGGTGCTAGTGATACAGGGCCCTTAGCAAGGTCAGTGTTCCAGCTGTGCTCAAACACCTAAAAGTTTGGTTGCTTGCTTAGCTGAACTGTCCAAGCCCCCTGCATCTACAAAACGGAGCTGGGATTCTCTTGAAAGCATGGATTCTTGTGAGATTGCCAGTGGTCTGGTTCCGTTTCCAAGTGGAAGTGAAAATACAAAAGGTTCGGCTTGGAGTGCAGCTCTTTAAAAAATTATTGCCATAGGTTTGGAGCTAGTGGGTGGGGGAGGATTATTCCTGCAGAACCTTTGTGTTCATCCTGAACAGCTGCACAGATGTGCAGTGAGATTTCCAAATCACAGACTGACCTTTAAGGAATATGTACCCTGAATGTTGCACAAGTTCCTGGTGCTCCTCCTTATCTGCTATAGTGTACAGTCACTTTTTGACCTAACCAAATTTAGGTATTAATATTCAGTCCCCCAAACATCAGATTGCATGTCCCTCAATGTCCTGGGGGTGGTCTTCAAGAGGAGGCCTAGTGGTCTTTATCCCCTCGATCCTATGACATATTTGTGTAGTAGCTGACCGAGCTTCTCCTCAGATCTCCAGGGGATGACTTTGGGGACCAGCAAAGGATAGGCCACTCCTACCAACCTTCCTAGTATATTTAGGAGGCAGGCATGCTGACTACCTGCGTTCCAACTCCACAGCAGCACAAATGTCCCTGGTCCTGCTGCTTTAATGACCCATGAATGTGTGTTTCTACTCTGAAAAATGCCTATGTAAAAACAGCCAATTCTTTTTCCATAGAGCTGTTCCCCCTCTCTATGAGAAGGTGCAATAAGAAGTTTGGAGTCAAAAAATTAAGCAGCAGTGGTCTGAAACTAGTTATCTTTGCCACACAAGGACCATTGACAAAATCCTGAGCTTGCCCAAATTTCAGTAAGGAATGGTCTGTGAATTATAATGTATAGTTCTTTCAGACCAGTGCAGTTTCCTCAGGCTCTGCTGCTCATGAACATTTTGAAAATACTTTCTTTGCCCCCCTACCAGAAGGATGATGCTAAATCCATAAGAAGTGTGAGCCATCTTATGAGCGTGGTATACCTGCTCACAAAGGCAGAAGTCCTTACATTGTTTGAGTGTAGTCAAATTATTTCTTAACATGAACTGGAAGACCTGTAAGGGAACGTTAGCATATGTTACAAGCGGAATCTCCTTACAGAAGGTTGCATTAGGTTTCTGACCGCAGTATCTGTGTGTTCTTGAAGATGACGTATCATGTTACTAATTCCCTTAATTGCATGTCTGGGGCTAAAAACAGACTTAGTTTTCCAAAGACGTTTCATTCTTAATAACATCACTTAAAACACTGGGGTAAACTCAAGTAAATTTTAACCGCTGCACTTACATTATAAATCAGGGTACATGTGTAGATACTGTTTACCTTAAACTTGTTTATCTGGCTTGGTCGCTTGTCCAGGTTTAGTAACTAGAAAGGGTTCAGGAACCTTTTCTGCAAATTCCTACTGGGGGATGTGTGTGGATGGAGCATTTGTGTTAAAACAAAGCTCAAAGAAAAATTAAACAATACACTCCCTCTCCTATTGGGCTAAGCTGCCAGTTCAACGGGTAGCCTGATGAGGTTCCCATTCTCTTTCTCAGACCAACTGTTATTTCAAAACAAGGTGAGTACATTAATCCAATGGAGGGCTTGTGTAATGAGAAATGAGCCAGAACCAACTCGCAGGATTATCACCCCCTCAACTGAAGGAAGTTGCACGTCTCTACTTTGACGTTGGATCCATCTGCGTACAATGGCTTTAAATGTCACACAAGTTTGGGAAGTACTTTGTAATAAGGGTACCTCACTATATATCACTGCATTTGGAACAAAAATCCTTGGTAAAAGTGTCATGGATTGGAGACATGCAGTCAGGGCGTTGGAAGAGAGGGGCCACAATAACCAGAAGCAGTAGAGAGACAGGGATCCAGAAGGTTTGGGTCCACAAACTGGAACGTTTTCTGCAGAGGGTTGCATCGTCTCAGAGGTTGGATCCTTACCCTTAAGATTTCCTCCTCCACATCCCATTCCAAGAAGTCTTACCATGAGAGGGGATGATCAAGGGCCCAATTCATCATTCTCTCCAATTAGGATTCAATCTCCCAGATGAAAGCTGAATATAATTTACAAGGAGTCCTTTGTGATGGGAAGGAAACATTTCAGAAGGTGGATCTGTCTATTTGCAACAGACTAATTCTAAATGAGCTATTTATCCTCTGAACACTTGCTGTGCAATTTCCCCAACATCGGCACCCCAGAACTCACAGGAAAGTGTAGCCTAACAGCCGAGTAGAGTACATATAACAACAGGGTGAGTCTCTCTGCCCTGAGATCCCTCGTGAAGCACAGCAACCTGATTCTTCTCCTTTTAATGTCAGTACCTTAATTAAACGATCAAGACAACTCTGTAAAACACCTATGTAGTCGGGGTCCCTACCCTTCGGGCAATAGAAGCAACCGGTACTACTTAACGCAGTGTGAAAGTGTGCCAGAGAGAGAAGGTCCAAACAAAGCAGCTGTCAGACCTTGCTGATCCTGGATGGTCATTATTTGAAGACTCACCCAGCATGTAAGAGATTAATTGCAAGTATTGTAGTTTTACAGCAATTCTGTTTTAGCAGTATGGCGACTTTCGCACATTTAGTGTTAGAAATTCTTTAGTGTTCCATTCTGAAGAGGTTACATAACATCTACCTTAAACTCTCTCTTTACACGTGGGCTGAAGGATGTCGTCATTAATGAGTATGACGTTATTTTCACTTGCAAGCCCGTTTCAGGTCAAACAACGCTGTCAATGCATCAACATGCCCCTAAACAAAGATAACGGAGCCCTAACTGTTGTAGGCCCCATCTATGCTAGGGATTGGTCCTGATTTCAGACGGCAGTGGGCAGCAACAGGTATGAACTCCTAGCGTGCACACATCAAAGTTGTGGTGTGAGGAGCCTACGTCAAGTTTCATACTGTGAAATCAAGGCTTTCTCTGTCTCTTAGAGAAAGCGGCAACAGTGCAAAACCCTGTCTAAGGTACTTATTCCATGGACCTCTCAAACTTTTAATGTGTTTATCCTCATAATACTCCTGTGAGATAGGGAAGTATTATTTCCATTTTACAGATGGGAACTGAAACAAAATGAGAATAAGTGACTTGCCCAAGGTCACACAATTAGGCTGTGGCAGAGCAGTCAATTGATTTCCCAAGTGCAATCTAACCACTGGACCATCTAGCCCCAATTTTAGCAGTCCATGTAATCACCAGTGCAAACAAGCATTATGATTGCTAGCTATAGGTCTGTTGAAGATTTAGAGTTTATGGCTTCTTAAAATGTCCCACAATGTTTACTATTACACTGCCTTCATGTATCTTCTCAGATCTCAATTCACCATCTACTGGACTTGAGATGTGCAGCCAGTGTTCATTTCAGGCTCTATTGAAATATGCATTTGCCCAAGATATATTTAATTTGGAAATCCAAGAAGGCAGAGAAGGAATGAAGAAAACCACTTGCATTTTACACACATAAAATATATTGGATGTGATGTCTTTAAGGTGGCCCTGCCACACTGGGGTAATGTGACTGCTGTAGCACACGGAAAGGAAAATATTTACATCGCCCTACACAATACTCATTTTTTCTATATGTTACAGTGGACTTCTACTTAAAGTTTTTAATTGGAAAACGATACATTCCAGGGACAGCATCCCGGAAATTCTAGAGCAGTCAGATGTGCTAGCCAACTAAAGTGAATAAATTAAATGCTGACTGTGTCAGTGCTGGTTATGTTATTTAGAAGTTCAAGGTATTGAGAGTTTTTAAACCCAACCCTAGTTTTAAAAAAATTGTCATCTATTTTATCCCTCTCCTCCTCTGTCCATTTGTCTCTTGTCTTCTGAGATTTTAAGCTCTTAGATGCAAAGACTGTCTTTCTCTATGTATAGACAGCACCTACCACATTGTGGTGGAGGCTACTATAACACGAACAGTTAATCTTACATTAGACTGGCAAACTGGTTCAAATCAGAAAAAAAATTCAAACTTCTGCCCAAAATTCAAATGCAGCCTTTTTAATGTAGAGAGGACTTCAGTTGCAAAAATCAGATCCCGACCTGAATTTTCTCAAAGGTCAGGTATATTCTCCTGATTTTGCACAGCCCTTTATAAAGGCAGGGCCAGGCACAAAGTCCAGATCTAAACTTCCAAACATCTCCAAGCTCCAGAGATTTGTGTCTGGCCTTTCTCTATATTCTACACATCACTTATTATTTTTAGCACTCAAAAATATACTAGGTGACTCACAAGCCTGTCCCTGGTCCTGGCACAAAAAAACTACCAGACCCATTTAACATGACGTGACAAATGATGTTCTTTAATAAGCAAGTGGGTAGAGGGGGACAAACAGAGGGAGAACAATGGTAAATTCAGTTACTCAAAATCACATACATCTTGATTATCCTGACTCTACATTGTCCTTCTCATTCTTTTTACAACTTTGTCTACTTACCTTTCTTCCCTCTCAATTCTCAGAGACAAGGTGGCAGAAAAGACTTTTTAAGAACAACGTGAATGTGACAAGGGAGATTTGGATAATTTATTTTCCTTCATTTTTATTTTCACCCACCTGTCCACATTCCAGCTAGAATGAGGAGGACTGCAATGGTTAACCTGGCCCAATGAGAAGCAAGAATTATTAGATCTCACACAAGCAAGGCTGCTCCCAGGAGACTTCCTGACTAGTTTTGCAGGTTTAGACAGTTGCAGTATGCATCTTAGCTCTTGAATTAACTCTGAGCCTGAACCTCGTGAAGCTTGGACATCACCTAATGTTAAATGGATCAGAATCTTCTTCTATTTATATTGCACAGAAAAGATTTCACACTGAGATTAAATCAATTTGGTTCCTTTCTTCTCTGTATATAAAATCGAGAGATATTACATGGATGTCCACTGCCCCGGAAAGACAGTGGAAATGAGCAATTTTATTATTTCTGCATCTTGTCAGAATGATTAGAACACTCTAAAGGAAGGGTTTTGTTTCACTCCAATCTCTAGAAACCTAATATAATTAGCCACAGGAAAACAAATCAAAACCCTTTGAACGGCTACTCAAAGTGGAAAGGAAAGAGGAATAAGAGCCCTGCTCCTCTAGGACCAGGCAGGCCTGGGAGGTTCCAAGCCTTCCCTCTTGTCTCGTCTCATCCATTTGTTCCTCTTTTGGATGAAGCCAGTGGGCAGAGGTGCCAGAGGGCCATCTACCATACAAGTTCTGAACAGAGCTGGTTGGGAATTTTGCAACTAGGGTTTTTTAATGTTGATTCACTGAAACGGAAACTTTTTGCAAAACAGGTTCCATTTCGACACATTTCTCGACTCAAAACATTTTTGGAAAAGAAGGGTTTTGGAATAATTGCACCAAAATATTTCAATTGATCCAAATGGGCTTTGCTTTTGGGTCTACCCCCTCCCCCTCCAGATTTGCAAAACTTTTCACGATTTTGACATTTTGTCCCAATTTGGGAGGCAAAACGTTTTCAGAATTTTCAGATGGTTTGTGGTACTAGAAAACCATTTCCCATCTAGCTCTAGCTCTAAAGACCACAGGGCCGCAACCTCCACCTGATGCTTCAATGGCTGCTCTGGTTTTCCCGCTCTTTTGCTACAGGACTGTGTATTCCAGCAACCTCAACAACTGGCATCATGACTCGTGCATCTGATGTGTGCTGCACCGCTATTAAATTGAAGCCCCAAGTATCACCCATTTGGCACCTGGCGTTTTAAACATTTCTACCCAAAGCAGTCCTATTTTATGGGTTATTTCGGATACCAGAGTGCTAGCAAGTCATTTCCTGCAAAAGCCCACATTTAAACAGAGCCCACTTGTTTAGGATTGATAGAACTATAGTTTGACTTAGCCAGCACATGGCACGGCAAAAGACGTACACCCCAAAGGTGCTGTCTCGGCAATGCCTGAGTCCCCAGCGAAAAGCAGCCTCCTGAACCTTTTGCTGAATAAATTAATGCCAAGTTGGAACTCGACAGATTGTTCACAGGCCTCAGAGTGTCAAAACCAAAGAATTTCTCATGCCCTACGTTTGAATTCCACGGGTAGCTTCAAAGTCAGACGCATTTTAATTCTACCGCAAGCCCGCTTGCACTTGAGTGAATTTCACTGAAAATACATACTGCCTCAGAAAGACTGTGGCCCAGTCATGAAAGAAATGCTATTCATTAATTAGGCACACTCTTTTTCTTTAGCTGACAAACATTTCTTCTTCTAACCATCTTTCAACTACCACAGGCCTTTGCCTGAGGTCATTCCTTAGAAATTAGTTCAAGTGGTTACCGCAGTGCACGCCAAGGGAACTGGCAAAACTGACAGACTGCAGGCATGCTCAAATGAGATGACTGAGTAGGTGCTAAAAATTACCTGTAACTCTCTGCCCTGCTGTTGAAAGTAACTTTAAAATATGATGAAGCATTTCTCAAATTGTAAAGAGACACAGGCTCCAGATGGACAACTCTGTAAGGCTCTCTGGGGTTGACAGACACTTTGGATATAATCACATAGACGGTCTCTGGTATTTCTAAATTAATGGCTATTAAATATTAATATACATAACCACACCACCAGTCCATCATCTGAGCCACTCGCAGCTCCTCCTTTTCGTCTCCCAGCTGTATTTCCAAAAGCACCTCAGACTAGTCTGCCAGCATTTACTACTTCTTCACCTGGGTTAAAATTCCAGCCCTAGTGAGTGAGGTGACAACAAGAACCAGCTTGCTGTCAGGTTCGATTTATATGGATCCCTCAAATAAGGAGTGACAAAGATTGCTTTGCATACAACTTTGTTTTACTGACAACAATCTATACATCAATAATTACAATTTAAAAATCACCATTGATTCTTATTTAATACAACAACTTAACTACTTAAAACACAATCACAATTACAAATGTACAATTATATTTACAAAGCTAGCTTATACTATAGGGTTATACTTATACTATTATACTTACACTGCACCAGTGAGATTTGTCAGCAGCAAATCAGCACTCCAATTCTACTAGTACAATTCCCGGGTTTACATCTGAGTGGAAAATTCTGTCACACCCAGGTTACACATCTGAGTGGAAAATACTATCACACTCAGGTTACACAGCCCCACACTCTATACTTAGGTTTGAGTGGCAAGCTGGGGAGAGACAGCAGGTAGATCACACCTACATGTAGAACTATTCTGTTGTTCTTCCAAAGGTACAGGACATCTCCAGTTTACTTCCTGTTTGTGACCACCTTTTATATTTTTCTTCCACACAGCAATATGCCCACTTAGCCAATTATGAGTTTCCAAGAGCGATGAGGTAATTGGGGACTGCACCCCAAAACAGCGAAACTGACAGAGAAACCCGATTCTATTCTTCTTAATTGTCCAGCTGTTGTTTGCTGCTGACAAAGAATCACCCATTGCAATACATGTCTAAACACTATTCAAATGCAGTTTACTGAGTTTCGAGTCACAGAGATTTTGCTACAATACATGAATGGATACTGTTCAAAGGAAGTTTCTCAGAGATTGATACTATTTAGATGAAGTTTACTGGGTTTGAAGTAACAGGTTTTCCAAAGGCTACATTCTGATTATATTGCCTTTAGTACTTAGCGCCTGCGGACTCCTCCCGGCGCTGGTAAGTTTCACAGAGATTTTGTTACAATAGGTGGCTGGCCGGGGGTTGATACAAAGCAGTTAGCATTTTACATTTTGGTTCAATGAGTTTATATTCCTGTTAATTTAAAATGGAGTTGGGTCACTTTATTTATTCTATTAATTTAAAATGGAGTTGGGTCACTCCAATTATAAAATGAAACAATGTTACAACAGTGAGGTCAATGGGAATTTTGCCATCGACTTCAACAGGGCCATAACTTCACCCCCGCTGCCATTCTTGGCCTCCCGGCCCCTCTCTTTCTGCATAAACACATTCTCCTTGCCACTGAACTACCATCCGTTACACTTGAGATCCAGTTGAAACTCACCATGCTAGGTGTCAGCTTTGCACAGAAGGGAGACTATCCTAGAACTATTGTAGCCATCTCATTTCTAAACGAGCTTAGGTTTCGATTGGAAATACACAATAATTACTACAATTATCTGTATTTTTTGATATAACACAGCAGGGAGTGAGAGCCATTTGTTAGGAAATCTGTGTCAAAGTGAGCATGTATGATATTTCCAACACACAACCCTTTATCAAATCTTTAACAGATCTGTTAGCAGAGCCATTCTTAACAGGTCCTGAAAGATTAGATGCTTCTATGGAACCTAGAGTATGTGCTAGCCTTATACAGATTCAGTGAGAAACAAATGCATGTAACTAATATCAGAGACTCAACTGGCCTGATGCCGCTCTCATTCATATCAGTTTTAATCTGGCTATCAATGGTGTTGGTAGGATTACTTCCACTTTACACTCCTGGGAAAGAAAGGACAATCAAGCCCAATATGTGCAGTGGTAAACTGATGGAAAATGTTTGCATCAAAACTGCTTTTTGAGTTATCAACAAAACATGGGGGGGAAGGGGGGTTGCAAAAAATATCAGCTTTCTGCAGAAAATTTCAATTTTTCCATAGGAAAAACTGAATACACAGAACTATGGTTTGTGGTCAGAATATTTCAGCCATTGAATTTCTGCCAAACAAACAAACAAAAAAAAAAACAAAACACCAAAATCTCACGTTCTTTCCTGATTTATAATCCAGGCAAATCCCAGGGAAGTAAGTGGGACAGGGTTTGTCTCTAAGAAAAAAGGCAATACCTGCCTGTTAAAACGTAGTAAGGAAACTCCACAGTGAAACTATAACTTGGAGCAATTGTAGATATAACCACGGGAAGTTATGGGGCAAGAACCTCGGTCCCGTTCCAGCCCCTTTACACCAGGTAAAAGGACTGGAGCTGTGTAAAGGAACCCTGCAAGTCCTGTGTCCAGACAGAAGAGATTCCCTTGGCACAGACATTGCATAAGACAGCCACAAAAGTTCATATCCAAGCCCACACAGAAGGAAATCAATGGGAGTCAGGAGCCTAAGTGCCTTTTTCTGTGGAATTCAGAAGCCAGATAAGGAATTTTGTTAAACCAGTGGTTTCCAACCTTGGGATTACAACTCTGTTTGGGGTCGTAACGATAAAAAATGGGGTTGCAAAGACGTTCGACAGTGTCATTCAAGTTTTAATTTTTTCCCTTGGCATGTAATTGATGTACTATCAGTATAATGGCTAATTGGTCTATTCAACAAAGGTTTTCATTAAACTTACAATACCACTTATAAATCTGATTACTGTATAATAAATACTCTTCCTGTTTATAAATATGCAACTCGCGCATTGCAATTATTTTTTCACTCATGACAGTTGAAGCTCCGATGCAAGACCTGTATGTTACAGGAAGCTGACATAAAATTAGAATGTTGATACTAGCTAAGTGAAATACGTTATACACCCCAGAGAAATTCAACATGGATGCTTTTCTCTGAAATGTCTCTGCTTCAGGCTCAAGCAGTAACTTTAATGACAAAGATGATACAGGGAACAAAAATGACTACAAGACACAAAAGTGTGTGGTCTTTCTTCCCCTTTCACCTCCGCTCTTGTAAATCCAGAATTCAGCCCACTGAATGTTGATTGCAAAACATATTCACTAAAATCAATTAGATCAACAGAGGCTATACAGCTGCATAATATACTGTATGTACGCTAAATACTAAAGGCCATATACTCTTCCTACTGAAGTTTATGGGGATAGATAATAAAACAAAACCAATCATAATGCCATTATATTAACCCATGATATGCCCACACTTTAAAAAATGCCTGTACTTCTGGTCACCACATCTCAAAAAAGATATATTAGAACTGAAAATGGTAGAGAAAAGGGCAACAAAAATTAAGGATATAGAATAACGTCTATACAAGGAGAGATTAAAAGCACTGGGACTGATTTACCCCTTTACATAACACAAGAACCAATTATGTTAAACCTGCTACCTATTAACTTAATCAAAAGGATGGACTTCTTCACCTGATGCACAGGCAACCTGTGGAACTCATTGCCAGGGGATGTTGTGAAGGCCAAAAGTATAAGTGAGTTAAAAACAAATGAGGCCATGTCTATGCATATGGCGCTCCAGTGGATCTGGTGAAGACGCTCTATGCTGAAGGGAGAAAGCTCTCCCGTCGGCATGATAAAACCATCTCCGCAAACAGCAGAAGCTCTGTCAGCAGGAGAAGCTCTCCTGCCAACATAGCGCGGTGCACACAAGTGCTTATGTCAGTGTAACTTATTTCATTCGGGGGGTGGTTTAGTCACACACCAAATTACATACATTACGTTGATATAGGCTGTAGTGTAGGCATAGCTTTAGCTATGTTCATGGAGGAGAGGATCATCGATGGCTATTAGCCAAGACGGTCCGGAACACAACCCTATGCTCCAGGTGTCCTTAAACCTCCAACTGCCAGAAGCTGGACTAGACAAGAGGGAATGGATCACTCAAAATTTCCCTGTCCTGTCAGAAGACAGGATACTGGGCTAGATGCCCCACTGGTCTGATTCCATATGGCAATTCTTATGAGTTCTGCCACTGACTTTATGGGAGAGGACCAAGCCCTCTTCATTGCTAAAAAATAGGTAATCTACAGCATTCTTTCTACAACACAGCTTTTCTTATTAAATACAGCACACTTTCTAAGGGTTCACCTACAGAAGTACTTAGTTCACAGCAAGTTAGTGTGTAAACCTACCTCGCACTAATCCTAACTGTTCGTGTGGATCCTTCTGCCATGCACTACAAGTTCCCTAGTGCGCTTTCATCTACTCCCATTTCAAAGAGAATGGATCAAAGCACACTAGAGGATTTGTAGTGCACGGCTTCAAGGTCTATATGGACAGTTCATCCACCGTGGGCTAGTGAGGTTAGATTTACACCTCAGTTGGCCACAGACTAACAGTCTGTACAGACAAGCCTGGCCTAAGGTATTTCTAGGGAATTCATCACCACACAAATACATTGCTGTGCAATGCCACATTTTCAGCACTAATACCATTTTTAAGAGCTTTCTAGAGTTTTGCTCACAATTCCCGAATGTTACATTTGTGACATTTTCCCATTCAAACTATATTATTTCTGCAGTGTGTGATGCTATATGAGGCACTTTGCAGACAAAGTAGACCCGGCCCTTCCCCCAAGGAACTTGCCGTCTATATCGACAACAAACAGATGGATGAGGAAAGAGAAGCTGCTGAAAGCAAAGGGATCGAGCAGTGAAGTTGCGCACTACATGTTGTCGTGTTGAAAACTTTGTCCAAGTGGCTGTTAACGGCAACAGTATCAAATCTGAATTGCAATTATAATGAGACTGGATAAGAAAACCAGTATTTGTTTTTACTGGATTTCTTTAATAGACTCATAGACTCATAGACTCATAGGTCAGAAGTGACCAATATGATCATCTAGTCTGACCTCCTGCACAAGGCAGGCCACAAAACCCTACCCATACACATTTATAACAACCCCGAACCCATGACTGAGTTATTGAAATCCTCAAAAGTGAGATTTGAAGACCTCAAGCTGCAGGGAATCCATCAGCAAGCGACCCATGCCCCACGCTGCAGGGGAAGGCGAAAAACCTCCGTGACCCCTGCCAATCTGCCCCGGAGGAAAATTCCTTCCCGACCCCAAATATGGCGATCAGCTAAACCCCGAGCATGTGGGCAAGACTCACCAGCCAACACCCAAAAAAGAATTCTCTGCAGTAACTCAGTTCCCATCCCATCCAGCATTCCCACAGACCATTGAGCAGACTTATCTGCCGATAATCCAAATCAATTGCTCAAATTAAACTATCCCATCATAACACCCCCTCCATATACTTATCAAGCTTAGTCTTAAAGCTGACAATACTTTGCACTTACATAGACTCATCCGTCAGAGGAGCTCAACCCGCTTTACAAATATTTAGCAGTTCATATTATATTGCTATCCAGGAAGCGTACTGGAAGCAGTGGTACTAGAACAGTTTTTACTGTGGGAGTGCTGAGAGCCACTGAACCACACTGTAAACCTTGTATAATGGAAACCACTTCAAACCTGGAGGTGCGACAGCCCCCCCTTGCACACCTTGTTGCAGCACTGATGAGGCTCACTGTCGTGTTTTCACAGAGTGGAAAGTGATGTGAGACTTCAGACAAGTCTGTTCCAGTGGCAATGATAGACTCTCTCCTGCTCTAACTGCTGTTTCATGTTCCTTCAACAGCAATAAGGATTATGCTGGCTTGCGGATTTTTCTTTTTCAACTTTTCAATTGATTTTGACAAGTTAAAACCTGAAGACCGTAGAGTAGTCGATGAGTAATACTGCATACAAATAGTTTAATGCTCGAACATGTTTCTGTGATCAGTCATCAACAGAATTACGAATGTACCGTTTCATCACTGCTCGCCTGTGCTATTTTAATAAATTGCTAGCAAGAAATAATTGGACACAGAGAAATAAGAACCAGGGCCCCGATTCAGCAAAGCAGTTTGGCACACACATCACTTTGATCATGAAAGGACCTCTTAAGCAGTCCAAGATCAAGGGAGATGAAAGGTGATTTAGAACCATGCCTCTTCTTTTGCTCCCTGAGTGCAAACTCAGTGGAGACAAGAATCTGGCTCAATGGGTCTTGTAAGATTGAAGCCTCATTCACCGTTTCTATCTTGTTTTTTCAAATAAAGTAAGTCTAAAACAAAAGGAAAATAATTCAATTGCTTTTTCTGATCAGAAAAATAGTCCAGGAAGTTAAAACTTTTAGGCCCTACAGACACTTGCGAAATTCACCACAGTGAGCAGAGCAGGAAATAAATGAGAAAGAAGCAAGACTCCACGACCTTCCACAGATGCCTGTTGGAAGAGCAGGTTAATGCATACATCGATCACATCTTTCAGCAAATGGTGTTTTCTTACAAAACTGTAATTATTAAGAAAACTCATTGGCCAGATTTTCAGAAAGTCTGCAAAGGCCTACCAAAAACGCATATTCAACTGCTTGCTTAATATGCATGTACAGATGCCAGGACTGTACAAGCAAATCAGATAATTGTGCATTCAAATGGTTAATAGAGTACATTTACTTGGTCAATTTCACATTAGCACATGCAGTTAAAGTAACTAAATTCACAGGTACAACTGCACAGCTAGTTCAAGATTTTCACAAGTGATTTGGGTTGCCTAAGTTCAGAAAATGTTGAGCATTTGCCTTCTGAAAACCAGACTCCAGTAAGGGTTTCTGAAATAAATTGAGACATCCAAAATTATTAGTAAGTTTTGAAAATCTTGCGCCCTGAAATGTATTTGTTTTTGCTCTGCTCATTAAGGTGAAGTTCTAAAATCTCTCTTTGTATCTATAGGTTTGTAAAAAGTCAGCAAATAAACAAAAAAAGAAACAACCCACAAATATAAGTCAGTGGAAGCGGAAAGCACTCAACACCTGCGTAATGTCCCATAATGTCCTTGCAGACAATGTCCTCTGTAGGAAGATCAACTCTGTAGGGTTTAAGGAATTTGTCTGACCTATTACTTCATATCCCGCCTACTTACTCATATGTCTGACACTTTAACTGATTACACACAATCCTCTGGACTTTCCAGTATGGCCTAAAGAACGGTGTGGGTTGATGTTTGAGGAATCGCGTGATTAGACTATATAATTGATTTTAATGGGTCATTTTCCCCTGTTACTCCTCCTTTGGGGGAATTAAATTTATAGTAAGTGGGATCTTCAAGATGTTTATTTCAGGAAATATAAACTAACCACATTCCCTCAGCAAAATTTACTTGCAGGTTTTTTGATGTCATAAAGTAGGAAGTTAACGTCATCAGTGACCTACGCCTTTCACGTACTTGGGGAATTGCTTATACCAACCCAATTCAATAAACTACATTTTCAAGAATCTTATATTTCTGCAGTCAACAACCATTTATTGTTGTTTAAAAGAAATTAAGTCTACTAACCCAACAGATGAAGCATCTCTTCCATAATCCTTATTTCTGACACTACGACCAATCTTGCAACCCTTACTTAATTTTAGAGGGATTACGTGAGTGAGCAAATAGACGGAGCATGCTCTTTGTAAGAAAACACAAACTCACCTTCAATTGTGCTCTGTTAATTTTCAGGGCATACTAAACTCGGATACATGTTTATTATTTTAATAAATGTGGAGGATAAAGAAGGGTGACAATTTCCCAAATGATTTTTTTTCTTTCTCATGGCATGTGGCAGTGTATATATTTAAAGTGTAAATATTTAAACATTTACGCCTATACCCTATTGAATTTTTTGTTTTGTTGTTCTTTACTAGATTAAATCAGAAGCTATAAATATCTGTACAGGAAGCATACCTCCATGCTAAATTTTTGGTACATATTTTAAAACATCCATTTACTGACTGGACAATTGGTATTAATTCCTGGAATCAAATAAAATTAGTCTTATTTCATAATGCACAATTCTCATCATACATCTCATTTCATGGGGACAGTACATGTTCATAATATGTAATACACTGTTGCAATCAGTGATCAATTTATTCTTTACCAAATGACTGCACACCAAATCCTGCTCTCTGCACTTGTCTAAATCTGAAGTAATTCCACTGTGAGCAGAATTTAGTTTTTAGGGAATGACTGACTTTTATTTTTTATTCTGCGGAGAAGAAAGGGGAAAAGTTCTTACTATAAATTGCTATAGCTTCTTTTCTCTTTACCAACAGTAAAATGTACAGAAATGTAAAGCAATAAAATCTTTATTGAGGGGTGTTTTTATAATGTTTACATTTCACCCAACCTCACGTCTCTATGACGCTTTCCAGAAGATAGCATTTTAATAGGCGCTTCTTTCATTCGACTCAGATAATTACAAGGGAAAGACCAAGTTTTTAAAAGTATAGCATAATTATCTGACCTGACCCTATGATCCTTCCACATTGTAATGTTCTTCCAACAATCTGTTCTTCCCCCAAATGTCTTCTTCCCCCTACTTTGTTTTATTACAATCTGCAATGTTATATTACAGTCTGCAATGTTAAATTTCGTTTCAAATTACATAATAAAAAATAGCCTATTCATTTTATTGATAATTAAATGCATAGGGGAAAAAGTCAATGGATCTCTCTCTCTCTCTCTCCCCCCTTCTCGTCCACTTGAATTTATTTATTTTATTACATTGTCAAAGAAAAGATCATTTTAAAAACTGGCAGAAATATCTAGAGCACATTGACATTTGTTTCTGCTTGAGGCAAAGGTACAAAAGAAGATGCATTTTATTTTGAGAATGTAACTGAAACAGCAACTTGGGAAAAAATGTCTTTCTGCCTCCTTTGACTTTCTCAAGTATTATTGAAACATACCAACATTACCTCTCTTTGCCACAGTAAAGAATGATCTGCTTTTAAGCCTTAGAGGTAAAGAATCTCTCTTTTTCATAAGAGAATTGTTTATTAATGTACGGTTCATCCTCTGATTTATTGATTCAGTTTTCCACAGCAAGATGGGCTGTGTGCTCAGCAAAGTAGTGTGCCTGTCATATGTTCACATCTGAAATGTTTACAATATTTTTGATTTACACCTTCCAGGTGTTCGCTTGGAAAACATTACGGCATTTGGTTTACACATTTTCACAATATATTTGTAGCCCTCAGTGAGCTTCTATATTTGTAACACTGGATATGTAAAGACAACTTTTTTTTACTTGCTGGCCAGATACAGATTTGGGGGATTTTAAAATGTAAGATAATTGGTTAGCCATATTAGCAAAATTCCCCAAGTACATATTTTAGATTAGAGGAAGTTATCTGTTCTAAGAACTGTGTGTCAGGTTGCTCTTTTTGGTGAGAGTCTTTCAATTACAACACAAAGAGTAGATCTTTACCTTCAAAATGGAGCAAACACCTTTCCTGCTTCACCATCTCAATGTCTTTTCCAACAAACCCAACCACCAATAACAATAGTTTATATAATATATACTGGCTCCCCTTTTATAAGGTTGTGCGCATTTTACATATATTAGGTGTTACATCCACAAGGTATGCATGTAACCTAATGAAACAGATTATCAATACCACCCATAACTTAAAACCTTCTCATCTTCATGCACATTACATTTTTAATAATGTCATTCTGTTTGATGAGTTCCAGAGGGGTAGCCGTGTTAGTCTGTTTTCAGAAAAACAATGGGTTTCTGCCCATGAAAGCTTATGTCCAAATAAATGTGTTAGTCTTTAAGGTGCCACAGGACTCTCGTTTTATTCTGTTTGATGCTTTTTAAAAAAATAAAATTGGGTAATATTTCACATGGAATTTTCATTATGGGTTATATTTGCTTTTCAATGGTCTGTGTAGCAACTAAAGTTCATTGCTGGTGTTTTTGTAACTAATTGAATATATTATTCTTTTTACAATCTGAATTATTTTTGTATTTTTCCAGAAGCAGAAATATCTTGAGGGTTAGCTGTCTGTGTTATCAACAGAGCACATTTGTGTATTTTTGCTTTCCTTCAAAATAAAAGTCATTTCTCCCATATAAGTGTCTATAACATAAAAATTTATACTACAAAATACTGTTAACATTTAATACAGTTTTTAAACAGCATTCCAAAAAAGAATACATTTTAATAGACTCTTAGCCCAATCCTTGAAGTTCTACAGGAGTCCATGGGAGTTTTGCCTGCGAAAGGACTAAAAACCAGGAGATCTGACCTCTTATTAGAGTCAGTTTGTTTATCTGATACTTGCTCATTAAACAGATCAAATTTATTCTCCTGTATTTAAAATCCCACTAGAGGGATTGTTATTTGGTCCCCCAGACTACAAACACAGTTACAAACTTATTGGCTCAGATTGGTGTATAATAGATATGACAAACTAAAGGGAAATAAAGTATTTTCATCTATTTCTTTATCATGCTCAGTGAAGAAATTATGGAAATGAGGCAAAACCCTAACGGTTCATATACATTAAAAAAATCAGAACTCTTACATGTAAAGCTATTGACACCACAAAGAATGATGATAAACCCCTTTTTTGATGTGTGGGTAACAAGCTGGAAAAAGTTGACAGAGTTATCTGAAGATTATAGACTT
Source organism: Mesoclemmys tuberculata (assembly GCA_007922155.1). NCBI lineage: Eukaryota > Metazoa > Chordata > Testudines > Chelidae > Mesoclemmys > Mesoclemmys tuberculata. The sequence continues at coordinate 262,698 of ML675639.1, forward strand.
CTATATCTACAATAAGGATTTGTCCTATTAGTTGTATGGGCATTCAGTATATAGAAAGAAAGTCATTTCAGAGTTAAGATTATAACTGAGTATTCTGTAATCACCCACACAGATTTTATATATGTTTTAAAACACTGTGCATTAGGTGTGTTACTGTCAATGAAAGTACAGTACATTTTTAAAAAACTTGCCTGTCCATTTCAATTAAACAGTCGGTATAATCTTGCAATTTTTTCATTAAAATGCTGGAGTGAAAGTACAGACACATCAGCTTTGGGTAGTGCAACCAAATCTAGAAGGAAATGGGTTATTTCATTTTATCCATTATTTTGTTGATTTGAAACATCAAGCAAATACGTAACTCAAATTGAAAGCTGATAATGTAAAGAGAAAGGATTTGACAGTTGCCGATGCCTGTTAAATGGGCAGGCAGATTAGCAGCCTTACTTTTTAACATATAAACATCTGAAACCTGTTTCCTGTTTAAAAAAAATCTAGGTGGATGACCTCAGGCAGATTTTTTTTTTTTTATTAACAAATGTGAATTGTACATCATAGTGAAAAAAAATGGACCACGCTTGGTGGTCTTGCTACATTCTGTATATGGGAGAGTGAGAAAGAGAAAGGAGAGGAAAAATACAAAAATAAACTTTACCTTCTCACTTTCAGGGTGGGCAATGCCATTCCTGCATTGGGTTCCTCCGTTCTGGGAAGTGTTACGGCTGTCATTGCAGACACAACCCCAACAGTATGTACTTCAATAGGGTCCGAGGAAAAACATTCCCTGAATTCCTGCTAGTTAGGTCCTATCTTTGCTTCAAATTTAGGCGTTGCAGGTTCACGTCGCTACTGTCAAATTGAACAGGACAGGGCTAATCTAAACCAGCGCTGGCCCATAGTCGGATTTTGCAGTGAGGAAAAACATTGACAAATTTGCTGTTTAAAAATGTTTTCTACTCTTTCCAGATTTTTTTTTTAAACCTATAAATACACAGCGCCAGCTGCAACATGTTGCTGAAACCAGCTTTATGGATCTAGTATATTCTGGCATAATACATTTTATAGGGTTCGGGTTAAAATTTGATATTGGAAGTTAACATTCCAGTTTTATGTCTTTAATGATAACAATAGCAGCTGACTCCTGTAATTTGTGTATTGTTCTCCCTTTATAAAGAGTATTTTCATTACATAAAATGTATTTATAGACAACACCTTATAAGGGAAGAGGGGTTGTTGGAACATCAATTTAGATATTTCATCATTTTTTAAAAAAAAATCCACCTATCCATTTTAAGATACTTGAAGTGTTTAGCTTAAATATTCATACCTCTAATTTAGTGTATGACACTTGGCATGTCACTTAATTTCTTGGTGACTCAGTCTCTTCATCTGAAGCATGAGGATAATAATTGTGTGCTTTGAGGCTGGTTTGTGAGGCTCCGTTTCTTTCACAACGTTTTTGAGGCACTTTTAGATCCTGGCATTACAGGCACTTGAGAAAATCCAAATATTATTAGTATTCATTGCTATGAAATACATAATTGCCTTATAATACAATAAAGCTAGGAAAGACCTTCCCAGTCAGCATTAGCACAAGCAAAATTGAGAATCATTGATTATAAGAGATATATTGACACTCCTATTGAATAATGGACTATGTCAAAAGCTATCCAGCCTCATCCAAAGACCACTGAAGCCAATGGGAAGCCCTCACAGAAATGCAGGGCTGGAAGAGAACCTCGAGAGATCATCCAATCCAGCCTCCTGCACTGAAGCAGGAATCAAGCATACCTAGACCCTCCCTTGATGTCAACAAGCTTTGAATAAAGCCGATAATTTGTAATGTTGCTACATATCAAACTGCATTTTTAATGTGCGGGTTGCTTCTAGAACAGGCGTTCTGAAAAGGGGTATCTTGGTGCACTGCAAAGCTAATTTAATACAAATTTCACAAATCTGATGAGTGATTATTCTAACGTTAAATACATCAATTAATCTTCTGTGCATTCTTGAGAATGAATCCTCGTATTATCGGTATATGTACTGTCAGCTAGGAGAGTTTAGAAAATACCAGCTCCTATCTTATCTTGTCAGTTCATACCACTGAAGAAAAAAAATATGGCTGAAAGAGTCACAGGCTAAGATAATTAGTAAAATCAAGTGACTTTGTGTTTGTTTGCTTTGCAGAATGAACTTTTTCCCCCCAGATTTTCACCATCTTATCATAGAGCATTTGACATGACAGGTTAATGAGAAAACCCCCAAGTTGGACTTTTGCAGTTAATTGCATCAGTGGTCCGTCCCTGCTCAAACTACTGAACTGTCTGGCTTCTTCTGCAGTGAAATCCGAGCTCTTTGGGGAATACAAAGGCCATGATTGCAAATGCACAAAAACACTCATACAATTGTAAGTTTCTCTTATTACATTCACTTTGACTTCAGTGTGACTGAGTTCTGCAACTTTTATAAGGCTTGTTTTACATGGCTTTATTCAAGTAGCTCTGGGTCTGCCTTTTAAAATATATACATATAGTGGTCCCCATTTACAGTGAATGAAGGATGAAGCATACAGATCTTTGCTAGAAATTTACCGCAACAGGAATTGCAATTTGTAGGCTGTAATAAATTGAAACAATTTAGAAAATAGATGACAGACAGTCCCTCTCATTGCAGGGAGGACCACATCATGCCCCGCGCTCATTAATAATATGCATCAGCAAATATTGTCCTTCCATGCAATGAAGAATATTGTCACAAACATAACTTTCTTAGAAACTCAGGACCTGTATCATTCGTTGAATGTTTTGCACCACCTTTAGACAATTAACTAACTAAACAATTTGGGACTTGCATTCCACTCCAGTATAAAGGCCGTTTCATGGAGAGTGCTGGGTAAAACATTCAGTGACCTCTGGGCACATGTTGGATTTTGATTGAAACTCATTCTGTTTTTCTGACATTGCCGAGCAAAACTGAGCAGGCGTAAGATTCTAGAGCCTTGGTCAGGGCCAATGGGTGCCAGGGAGGAGCCACCATATTCATGCAGGGTCATTAGTGGCTGAAAACCCTCGCACAGAGGCTAAGGGGACAGTGGCTGCTCATGCTCTCCTTACCGATGAGCAGACATAACAGAAGGCTAGTGTTGCAGTCATGCAGCATACCCGTAGGCTGGGAAATGGGATTTTTTCCTGCCGAGTCCCTGGGCAGGAGTTTTTTAAATTTCACCTTCTCTTCGATTTCACTGTAACAATGCTTTCCCGCTGTGTTAAGGTATCCCTGTATCCTTCCTTTTCCCCTCCCGCCACCCTTAGCTGGGTGTTAAGATTTTCTCACAACTGGCTCTCTATGCAAAGATGCTACAGAAATTTACCGCCAGATTTTCCATGGCACTCAGCACCCTCCACAGAGGCCAGGATATCAAGAGAGAGCAGCTCCCATTTAGGCACCTAAATAAAGTTGCCACATTTCAAGTTGCAGTGCGGGAGGTCGCAAGGTGCAGTGCGGGAGGTCTAGGTTGGACATTAGGAAAACGTTTTTCCCTAGGAGGGTGATGAAGCATTGGAATGGGTTACCTAGGGAGGTGGTGGCATCTTCATCTTTAGAGGTTTTTAAGCTGCGACTTGACAAAACCCTCCCTGGGATGATTTAGCTGAGGATAGTCCTGCTTTGAACAGGGGTTTGGACTAGATACCTCCCGAGGTCCCTTCCAACTCTCATATTCTATGATTCTATGATTTCCAAAAGTGCTCACAAGCTCCCAGTTAGAGCAACAAAGAGTCCCCTGCTGCTCCCCACTGGGAACAATGGGAGAGGTTGAGCATTTGGGGGGAACTGAACTGGGAACGGGGGGATAAGGTCGGCAGGTGTATGATTTTCAACCGGAAAGTCCAGTCCAAAGGGGACCTGTACAGCGTCTGATCAAAGGTACTGACCTGGACACCAAAATTCCAGTTACTGGGTGGGCGGAGGGAGGTGCCAGGTCATTAACCTGTACCAGTTCCTGCTCAGCTGGGGCTGCCTCCTACCTGCATCTCGTGGGCAGGCAGGTTCCTTGTCAGGGGACGTAGCTCCTGTCCCAACCTGGAGCAGAGGGAGGTGGGGAGGGGCAGGGAGGTGGAGAGGATCTAGCAAGGAAAGGAGAGCGGGGAGAGCAGCGAGCGATGGGGGCAGGAGGAAGTCGGAACAAGTAGGGGTGGGGCCTGGTGAAAGAGGTGGAGCAGAGGCAGGGGAGGATCCAGCGCTCCTGCACAGTGTCCAGTTTTCAGAAATTAGAAAGTTGGCAACCCAAAACTGGTGGGTGTTCATCTCATCTGAAAATCTACTAGCCCCTAACTTTCTTGCCATAGGATGTTGACTCCCACTTTCTTTTAGAATATTCTCCTGCATCACCGATACATACAGTCAAACTACGAAGGCTAAAAAACTCATGCCGATTATACAATAGATTTATTTCAAGCCATGGATATATTTGTGTTATAGCAGCCAGCCCACACAGCCAAACGAATAGAGACAATTAACAGCACAGGAAAAAATGGACATTCAAGAAAAAATAATCATAAGTTGTTAAACTGTCTTGAAATTGCATAGTTTCACTCCTGTTTCGTCAGTTTATTACCTTGGAGAGTCTTGAGTTGGAAGATACTATAGAAGTGCAGCCTCACATATTATTTAAAAGGATGACATCACATGGTTTCATTTCATAAGTGCAACGTGAACACAAGACCAATTTTACAAGTTAAAGGTTTTTGCCCACCATATTAGTCAGTCATAATTCTGTGTTCTGCACGGTATTTAAAGGACCAGTACTTTCTGTCAGTAGAGACTAGAGGGTAATCTATACAGTGTGGTGTAAAACCGTACCTCAAACAAGTAAATGAACAAGCATACAACGTTAGGGGTGTCTTGCCATGTTGTTTTGAATTAAGTGCATTTAATTACACTAACAGCCTTATGATGGGATCAGCTCATACAGAATTATGTAATGTTCAAATCTCTAAAGTGGTGTGAAGTCTGGCAAGCATTCAACCTGGGAAAATGACAATCTGTCTTTACATAAGCACAGAAATATATTTCCAGTGCTGATAGTCTACATGTTGACCTACCAAAAAGGCTTTCATACCATGTTGCTCTAAAATCACTTGGTTTTTCTGTAAACATACACCTTCAGGTGCAATCTATATAATATACATGGCCATTTGCACTAGAAGGTTTGCAAATAATCTAAACTATAGATCAGCCCTGATCAAAACCTTGGACCAGAAGGGCCTCAACAACCCTCCCTTAAACATTTAGGCGTCCAAAATCCAGGTACATATTTTGTGCCTGGAGCCCACAACAAGTCTCAAGAAACTACATTGGTGGTGTGATCAGAGGTCACAACGGGGAAACAGAACTGTATGAACTAAGGCATATTTCTGTATTTAAATTGAATGCCTGTGTATTTTTGAAATTTGGAAGATAGCAATTGTCAGTCCTTTTGAAGGAAACTGTATGAGCATAAGAGAGACAAGGTGAGTGAGGTAGTTTTTTGTTGGACCAACTGCTGTTGGTGCAAGATGCAAGCTTACACAGCTCTCTCTCACTTACACAAGTTGGTCCAGTAAAAGATATTACCTCACCCAGGTTGTCTCTCTAATATCCTGGGACCAACATGTCTACAACACCATTGTATGAATTTAGATAGTTATTCCTACATCCAAGTGGTGCAGACTTTTCACAGTTGCCCTATGTAATACCAATGTTATTTCCTTTTTATTATAAATAGAAATTAAATCAAAACGGATAAGCTAATACCTACTGGCATGCTTTGTAACCGCAATCAATGTTTTCCTGCAAAAAATAATGTTTATCTGAAAATAAAGAGGTGCTAATTTTATCTTGTGAAAGTAGATATCTCTTACGTCCCTCCAATTTCTAGAAAGATAACCAAGAGCATATTATATTATCTAAATACAGCATCCTATGAGATCAAACAGAGTAATGTATACATATGCCAAGGCTGATTGAAGCGTTACTGGTGTTCACTTCCGTTTTGCTAAGTATGTGTTTCATTGATATACGTAATTTGCCACTGCCATGAAAGAAATTCAAAGTCCTCTGTTTGTGCCAGTTGATTTCTATGATATCAGGAGGCTTTTAAAATAGGGATCCAAAATAGATGTGCCCTTGTCACCCTTGTGTTTAAGTTCTCTCCAACAGGAAATGGCACGGGTTCAATTTTTTTATACTGGAAGCTACATGTAGCTAGATAAGAATCATGTCTTCCCTATGATTAAGCATTGACATTTGAATGTTTAAAATATAGTCAAAATGATACATGGAAAACCCCACCTGAGAATGTTTTTCTTTGTCCAGAGTCCCACTTTCTAGACTCTTGAAAGGGAAGGTGGAGTTCTTGAGGTTATGACATTACTGGGTTATGTTACGGAAATGGAAGTTTGCTTTATTCTTGTGTTCAAAGAAGCTGCTGCTACTGTTGGTGTATCATTTCCATGGATTTAACTCGTCGCTTGTTGGCCCTGGACAACAGGTTTTAAAGGTGGGGCATGCTCTGCAGATTTGGGGATTGATGTTGACTTTTACAAAATTAAGGCTGTCAAAGTTACATGTTAAAAAATGAAAATGCCATTTCCTTCGAATGAGTGTCTTCTAAAGAACGAAAAAAAAAGGTCTGACATTTATGGAGTGTGGTAGAAGTTTGGAAGGAAGCTCACTGAAAAAGGACAGATGGTTCAAAAAGTTGGTAACAGGCTACAGAGCCTTTCACTTTTAGGTCACCAGTTCGAATACAGCCTAGGTCAAGAAGGGCAAAAAGCCTTTTCCAGCTAATGACTAGTTTGGTACCCTATGAGAAAATTGCTGGTGGGTTTTGATCCTGTTCCTAGTGGACAACTGATACGAACCAGCCCCTTTGCTGGCAATCTCTGGACAGAGACCAAAAGAACAGAATGGTTGGTGAAGTCTGAACTACACACTTACTCTCGAGGTGATACTTCTGGGTCAATAGATGACATACATGATCACATGAGCACCACAGTTCTGGCTGTCTCCAGACAGATGTATGGGCATATGAGGGGAGGGAAGGACTCCCTGTGCCCTCATTCCCATCCCACCCTTCTACACTTGTGCAAGGGCACCTATAAGCTACCCCAAGGTATGTTTTTTTAAGCAGCCTATCATGTATTTATTCTAAATCTGTACCCTTCCTGTGCTGTCAGACATCGCTTAGGCCATGAACAAGTCTCCACCTGTTTTTTTTAAAAACAGCATTTTATCTGAGAATTTACAGCATATTGCAATTAAAAGACAGATCCTCAGCAAAGGATCGTGCAAATCAGAGATGGGGAAGACATTTAAAAGAGTCCAACCTCTGCAAGTAAAGGATATGGCTCCCTCCAGAAGGCCTATCAAGTAGTGAACTTATACTGTCGTTTGGGCCAAACTCTACTGTCAGATATATCAGTGCAAGCTCTTATCCAACCCAGTACTTAAACACTTCCTTAACTTCGAGTGTGTGAGTAGTCCCATTGACTTCAAATGGGCCTACCCACGTACTTAACATTAAGCTCATGCTTAAGGGTTTTGCTTGATTGAAGCCTACAATCATTGGTGTGGCACAGATGTAACAGAGCAGAATTTGGCAATTTCTTTTAGCCAAGAGACTAATATAATCAATGGCCATCTAAGAATAGTGATGATAGATGTAATAAATCAGAACTGTATGAAATTAGAGAGACATTTGCATGTAAAAATAAAACCAACCATTTACAGAGAACAGCTAGGTGTAACCCTTGTCTCAGTTTATTAATTATTATTATTATTAATTTACTGTATAAAAGACAAAAAAGGGTGGGAATGGATTCAGTATAAGAGCATAGTGGTTGGGTTTAATTAATTAATTATACAAGATAATTAACAATTAATTACATTAATTAATTTATTATTAATGGGAATTGATTCAGTATGAGAGCAAAGTGGTTGTGTTTATGACTGACAGACCTATTGTTACTTCCACTTTGGGCTTTCTGTGCTTATTTGCATGTATAATCTACCCCCAGACTACCTACCCCTAATCAGCTGCTCACTCCACAGGCATTATGACGGAACTGGGTCTCCAGGAGGGATTCGAAAGAAGAGAGGATGGAGTCTTGTGGCATAGTTTAAGCAGGGTGTTCCATGTGCAGATGGGAATGTAGGATGAGGCACGGACGCCATTGTGAGAGAAGTGAAAAAGGGGGATACAGAAGCTGTCACAACTGAGCAAAGAGAAGTTCAGACTGCGCTGATGCCTTTGAAACTTACTATCTGAAATGATAACATAAGAGTTGTGGTGTAGAAATCTATGAACACTTTTCCATATCACAATGATGCATATTTCCTAGAAATCAAAGGCCAAATTCTCTCTGATTACATGCATGAAAACTCATTGAAGCTGGACTTAGGAATGTGGTCAATAATTTTTACTAGGACCATGGCATGCAATTTGTAATATTACACTATATTTTATAAGTATTTTATCCCCATTATACCCTTATCTCATATCTTAAAACTCCATGTTTTCTATATATTTTTAAAGTTGCAAAACGTTCTTATAGCTCTTTGATTTTAGAATTCACCAAAAACATCAGGATAACACATAATCCGTTTTATCTGTAAGACCGCGGCTTACATAGAAGACCAAAAGAATACATCTTGCAAATGAAAATAGATAACCAACCTAGAATTCCTGAAACAAAAAGATAAAACCCCCCACACACAAATTCTTAAGCAACAGAAGTCTCCACAGCACTTTTCCCAGTTGTTTAAAGCAAAAATAGCTCTCTCCAAGATACTTTTTTCCTTGCAAATATTATACATAAGGAAGTGATAAAAGCTGTACCACCAATTAAAGCGTAGAAGAGGTGGAGGCATATTCATCTTTACTGGCAAACTTTGTCTCCCAGTCTCATTTTAAGTTCCCTATGATTTTAAGTATAGGTTTTGCTTTAACTGCAGAGGGGAGAAGAGCAGCCTAGTAACACTATATGAAGCTTCATTTTATGTAATGTTGCAGAATCTCTGCTGTTCTTTCCACTTTAAAACACGTGCAAATCAGCTACTGCTTCAGACGTTTTGCTGAAGGTGGCTAAATGGGGCTTATTAATTCTGAGAACTCAGGACCAGATTCTGCACTTCACGCTTTTCAACCAGTGCATTTTTGTTTTGGTCTGGAAAATTGTCAAGAAAAACCAGATAGCAGGTGTCTGGTGTCAGATAGTTACTGTTCATCTCTTATGCATCTTTTAACAAAATATAAACAATAATGTAAATTAAGATAAGCCTGTTAGATATCCGGGGGTCCCAACTCTTGCTCCTACTGAAGTCAATGGCAAAATTCTAGCGAAGAATGAGCTCCTAATAAAAAACAAGCATGTGAAATTGGTTCGTAAGTAAAGAATAAGAAACTCTAACCACAAATTATTCTGGCTTCTTGAGCCTCTCTCTATTTTCATTAGTCTTGAACATTTCCAAGTAATTTAGGACCTGATACAGAGTTCACTGAAATTTTTTTTTAAAAGACTCCTGTTGACTTCAGTGGACATTGGATCAAGCAAACAGAGATTGAGTAAAACCCACTTCAATGCTGTAATAATCTGAGGTAGACAGGAGAATATCATCCAGACTCTAAACACCCTAGGACTCTAAGAAGTCTATTGTGTAGAGATACAGACGCTATCGGCCCCTGACTCTGAACTATAGTTTTTCAGATAGTCCAGAGGCAGTCATCCTACCAGCAGAAGGAGCACAAGGTAACGACATTACCATCGATAATTGCATCACTGGTGATATTTCTAATGCTTACAAAATAAAGGAAATGGGGAGTAAAAATAAAAATCAGCATTTAACAGAAAAATGCAAAGATGGTTAAAAAAAACCTGGTTTTCATGCTTTTAAGAAGGTATTAAACAAGAGAGCAAAGATAAATCAGTAAACTCAATGACACTGTACTAAAGTGCATCGCCCTACAACTATTACTTAGACCATGCTTACATTACAAAGTTCAGCTGACGCAAATTGGTGTGCAACGGCCAGCATTTGTATATCACTCAGGCACATGCACTCTTGGATGCTTGCATTAGCGCTGCGTATACTTACCAGGAATACACCAATATAAAATGCAGAGCACCACGGATAGGTATGCCAGTATGTCCCACCCCACAGTCCGGTTCAACGCCTTGTGGGACATTTTCACAGTGTTTTGTTGACTGTGACTCTGTTACTCAAGGAGGAGTTGTTATTGCATCAATATAAGGGAGTGTTCATGTTGGCAGGAGACAAATTTTAGTGTAGACACACATACAACGAGGTTGACACAACCTAACTCTGTGGCATAGACCAGGCCTTATCATTAACTGCCAAATTTAATGACAGGAGATAAAGCCTTGAGATTCAGAGCCAAAAAAATAAAATGCCTATGTAGAAGGTCTTTGAAATCGACAGTACATGAATGCATTAACAAAGCTAAGGAACATGGTACGGTTAATATGAAGTGTTGCAAAATAAAGACACAAAAGTCGGTTTTGGGTAGCATTGAATTTTATAGGAAAAATACAATTGAAAAAGTTCTCTCTTTGGAGTTGATAAAGATTGTCTTCCACAACACACTGTTTTGCATGCTACACTGTGTCTTGATCAAAGATTCATATATACCAGGGTATTAACTTTTTTAGCTTTGAAATAACAGTCCCTTATCAGAGCTCTATAGAGATTTATCATTATTATAGAAAATATTTATAAACCAAAGTTACAGGAACACTGCTAAAGTTCTTCTTTTGGGCAAAGATAACCAGCTCCATAGCTTCAAAAGTAGTTTTCTGCATGGTCGTTATAGCAAGCTAATTTAATATTGCAATATACATGTCTTGCGTAGCTCTACAAAGTGGTTTAAGGTATGCTTTTTTTTAAACTGACTTTTTTTTTCATCGTAAAGTGTGCTACGTGTTACAAAAAGGCACCCAAAATGGAGGGGGTAAGACTCCTTTGCTCTTTAAAGTTTCCAAAAGTCTCTCTAATGCAGTACAGTTGAGTTAAATGTCCACTGCCCCCTTTTCCCAAGGAGCTGTGCAGAGAAAAACATGAGAGAGAAAATAATAAAAATAAAAAGGTGCAGCAAGTCTTTTGGGATTTCCCATTTAAAATGCCTCCTGTTTCAAAAAACTATTAAGAATGGGACAAACGCACCAGCAGACTCTTTCCTTGTATGGGGAAGAGAAGCAATTGAAAGAAGCAAGTCATGCAGCTATTACCCTCTCTGCAACACTTCTAAGGTTAAAGGGATAA